>CM040184.1:63207953-63787953 GCA_022606455.1 Callitettix versicolor
CTTCTAAATAGCCTTTAGTTCTTTTAGCGATGCGCTTTTAATGTCATATATGGCTGTAAAACGACGGCTCTTTAAGGTTCTCTTTATTTGTGGAAATAAGAAAAAGTCACACGGAGCCATGTCTGGCTAATATGGAGGCTGGGGCATCGTTACAGTACTGTTTTTGGCCAAAAATTCACGAACAAGCAATGAAGTGTGAGCTGGTGCATTATCGTGGTGCAAAAGCTATGAATTGTTTTCCCACAGATCCAGACGTTTTTTCGGATTGCTTCACACAAATGGAGTTGAACTTGTAGGTAGTACTTCTTATTGACCGTTTCACCTGGTGGCAGGAATTCATGATGCATTATGCCATTAATATCGAAGAACACAGTGAGCATAACCTTCACGTTCGACTGTACTTGTCGAACCTTTTTCAGTCTTGGCGAGCCAGAATGCCTCTACTGGGATGATTGAGCTATAGTTTCGACGTCATATCCGTAAACCCATGTTTTGTCATCTGTTATAATACGTTTCAGTAATTCTGCATCGTCGTTGACTTCATTTAGTGTCACATGAGCGACTACCATTCGCCGCTTTTTTTGTTCAAAATTCAAAAATTTTGGAAAGAATTTTGCTGCCACACGTTTTATACACAAAACATTGGAAACAATGTCATGACATGATCCAATCGATATGCCAACATCATGAGCGACCTCTCTAATTGTGATTCGGCGATTATTCATAACTATTTCTTTCTCTTTTTTACGTTTTCATCGGTTGTTGATGTGCTGGAGGGTCCAGGGCGTTCGTCATCTTCAACATCTTTACGACCTTCTTAGAAACGCTTATACCACTCGTAAACTCTTGTTTTACTCGTAGCAGACTCACCATAGGCCCTTCTTAACATTTCACACACTTTGTTACACTTTATTCCATTTTTTACGCAAAATTTGATACAAATTCTCTGATTCATTTCTTTTAACAAACGAAAATCGCCGAGCTCATAAAAACACGTCTAACCTTAGTGGTTGTCACAGACAAAGTCAACAATGAAAACAGTTGAAAGTTTTATCATACTTCAAGGGTATGTATACCAACATAATAAAAAAAATGTTTGACAATGGGACTCTCCAAGCTTACGAAATTTAAAAATTCTCGTTACTTTCTGAATACACCTCGTATATCAGTAAAATGAAAAAAAGTTTATTTACACCGTTTAGGTTCTGACGAAATTTGGCGGGGATATTTTCTGATTCCCGTAAAATATTATCTCTCTTATTATCTTGATCAGAAAATCTAATAAAATTTTCCACAGTATTTATGTAAACCAGAGCTTATAAAGTATTGCCAGTAAATCTGATGATATTTGCTGGTGCTAACTCCAAACTTATAAGAGTTATCCAAAGTTGAGAATCAAATAGCGGCATATAATTTTAGCTACAAGCGTAACTAGCCAATGTAGTTGAGAAGAAACTAGAGGAAGGTATTCCTTTTGCAAGAACAATCTGTCATATGTAATAGGAGATTGAACTTGTTTTCAGTGCCGGTGTCAACTGGTAATGTTTTATCCAACACATTTTATTTTTAGCCTTTAGTTATTTACCCAATGTAATTTCGTGTACGATTAAAATTCTGATAGAATTTTCTAGAATCAGTACGTATTGATTTTAGTAGATAAAATACAACGTTGTTTAGTTAGTGGCGACATTGACGAGTTCGGTTTTGTTAGCAAACATAACCTGACAGCAAGCTAATCAGTTAACAGTGTTTGTTGTGGGTTGCTATAACAACGTCACGGACATCAAGGACGATGTTAAAGTTAATTTATTATTTATTTTGTCTGTACCCTTTACAAATTTTGAGTAAATATTGAATTTAGCTTTAACGCTGAATATGATGAAAGAATAAGATTTTCGAAAATTTGTAAAATGAAAAAGATAATATAAAAAAACGTTATTTCAAGCACCTTAAAAAACTGATTAATTGTCCAAAAAAGCTAACGAATTTGTCCAAAGTATTAGCAAAAATTACTTTTTATGTTAAGTTTGAATCAAATCAGACCGAAATCATAGCCTTATATTTTAATAAAATAACGGTATCAGACAGAAATCATAGCCTTATATTTTAATAAAATAACGGTATCAGACAGAAATCATAGCCTTATATTTTAATAAAATAACGGTATCAGACAGAAATCATAGCCTTATATTTTAATAAAATAACGGTATCAGACAGAAATCATAGCCTTATAGTTTAATAAAATAACGGTATGTCGGTTACAAAGTCAAACAGAAATTAGGCTTACCACTCATAGTAAGGTTCTATGAGCGACATTTAACTATTATATAATGTCGCAGCGGCCACCTAGTCCAATAAATGAGTAATTTTACAAAAAAAATATTGTTATTTTTGAGAACCAACATGCCAACCGCTTGAAAGGTTAGCTGCCATTGTTGCAAATTAAAAACAATTTAATGTTATTATTACTGTTTATTCAAACAGTTGCCATCATTTGTGGAATATATCAAAACAATACATGACGTTTCAAGATCAACTCTCGTTTTCAAGCGCCAAACTCAAAACCCAAATATGCAACAAAAGCCTAGATGGCATGTATTAAAAGCTAAGAACAAACACTTAGGGCTAAGTGGTTAAAAACAGTAAAAAAAACTACTACGGTATTTGTCAGCTGTTGTGTAGCTTTTAACACGTATCCCGAGGACCCGGGTTTGATTCCCGGCCAGGGCTTGGCATTTTCATACGCTATAAATCATCCCTTCGTCTGCATTAGCCCAAGTGTGCACAATAGTCGGACGTTAAAAAAAAAAATTAACACGTATTATGTTTTAGGGTTGGTTGTTACGTTGGATTTTACGGAACGCGTGATGCGAGGAACGTGTTTGTATTGACATATAACAGTATATTTTGCGTCTCATATTAAATTAATTATAATTAAAAATTACCATTTCCTTAGGGATCGAACCGGAGACCTTGCGCGTGATACACTACACTACGGAAACTTCGAAGAACTTTGACCGATTTAAGTATATGAAATGAATTTAATTTTGGTAGTTAAATATTAAAAGATCAGTTGTTTTATATTAATTAATAAAATTCAGCTGATTTCACTGAACAGCTGATAGGCTATAATAAGTTTTAGGTTATGTGGTTAAAAACTAGCTGTGTTATTTTGTCGTTTATTATGAATTCGTAATGATCAGCTGATTATATTGAACAGCTGACAGGCTAAAATAAGTTTTAGGTTATGTTGTTAAAAACTTATAACCTAAAACTTTAATTTATAGTGTTTTCGAACAAATTATTGTAATTAAAATAAAACATGAAGAGAAAACACGATACACGATTATTATTTTTGGTTCAATAACAAAAATGTTTTTCGTTTCGATTTCTTGGTAACCTGTGGTTTCTTTTAGTTTTACTTCCTGTTTTTGACCGTTCAAGGAATCAGCTGTTGAGTGGTCTTAGTTTTCAACATAAGCCTAGGCATGGTCTAGATGCATATTTAGGTTTTAAGTTAGTCCAAATAAATATGAAATAATAACATAAATATTTCATCATTTCCACAGAATTATGATAACGTTAGCAAACGTGTAATTTTAGACTGATAAGGAAATACTTAATAAGCAATAAATACAGTCAAAAGGAAAAGAAAAGATGAGAAATGAGGGGAGAGAAAATATTAATTGCTTTGTCAAAACATCCATTAAATAACTCGCAATTTATTAAACTTTTTGTGAAGGAAATAAAATAATCTTAGAAGCTGTCAAATCCAATGTCAACAAATAACAAAGCGGGTAATTTACGCGGAATAAAAAATGATTTCTTCTTAATTGCTTTGTGTTTTGCTATGAAAAGTACAGGTCTGTCAATAACTCATTAAATAGGAAAATGTACAAACTACAGTTTATAAATTTAGTGTTTATAAATTTTGTAATAAGTTAAATATTAAAAGATCAGTTTTAACTTATTACATTTAGTTCGTTTACATTTATTTATTTACAGTTAGTTCGTAATTTTATATTAATTAATAAAATTCAGCTGATTTCACTGAACAGCTGATAGGCTGATAAGTTTTAGGTTATGTGGTTAAAAACTAGCTATGTTATTTTGTCGTTTATACGTATTCATAACGATCAGCTGATTTTATTAAACAGCTGATAAGCTAAAATAAATTTTAGGTTATGTTGTTAAAAACTAACTATGTTAATTTATCGTGTACAATATCATTAGATTCAGAATTTAAAAAATGCACGACTTAAGAGATATTAGATATTGTTAGTTAAATCCATTCGATTTACACATTTATTTGTACACAAACATATTACACAGAAATTATTTTTAGTTTGTTAACCAACGAAATCTGTTCAACAGTTTTAAAACAGAATTGGCTCCAATCCTAAATATATATCTTAAATTTTTTTTTTTATTTTAAACTTTCTAGAAAATCTGATTTTAACGTCGTAATCAGCGTTAAATTCTGTTATAATTTTTAATATTCCATTGACAGTACAAAAACTAACCAGAAGGCGATCAGGGTTATTATTTATGCAGGTTTAATTTGCCAATTTTTATGCAAGTTTGAAAATTGATTTCGATGGTGAAACGATATTTTTTAAAATGTGTAAAATGAAGAAATCATTCTCTCTCTCTCTCTCTCTCACACACACACACACACACACACACACACACACACACCCACACACACCGATTCTAATGGTTTAGTACATCTATAAACAGCCCACGTTCCATTACAGACTGCAGTAGGGTACAATAATACGGGTATATATATATATATATATATATATATATATGGCATGTGGGCTATTTATAGATGTACTAAACCATTAGAATCGATTAACAAGTAAGTCTAACGGGTTTTGGTTTCCGTATTGTTTAACAGGAATGGAAAAGTTTGAATGAATTGGCAAAACCTAAAATTAGCATAACCGGTATAACCTTAATAGATACGCCGAAAAACAAGCAGGAGCCTCAAAATACCTGTGATTCACTGGCTTCGATTTCGCAAGTCATCGCGTATTTCAGATTTGTAACAACCGTTGAGTCTTTATAATAACGACTTAAGGAACCAAAGAAGAAATTGTGGCCAATTTCTCAAAATCGATTTAAAAAAATTATTCAAATTCTGATCTTGTACGAAAACATAAGCATAATTAATTGTTTATGTCCTAAAGCACATTTTAGAAATCAAGTAATACACCGATATTGCAAATAAAAATTGTACATTTATGTCAAACCAAGGAGTCGTTGCGATATTTCGCACTATGAAAGTTTTAATTAAACACAGCCTTTTGAATATGAGTAGTTGTTGGGGTGAGGGCGGAAGTTGGAAGGAAGGGAAAACATGTTTAAGAAATAAATCGAAAAGCGATCGGTTTGAAATAATAATCACAAATTTATAAGTTATTGTAGTATATACATTTCAATACAGATAATTGTTTTTTTAATAAAAATGTTCACAAGGCATTACAACACCTCGTTGTAACGATATTTGATGTAAGAATGTAATCTTTTTGTACTTTAATTTTCTTTAATGGATACAAACATTAGTTGTTTTAGTTGCCCTCGAAAAGACTACGTACAAATGTCTGTGAGTGAAGACGGCATTTGGTAAATACAATCCTGCTCTTTGAGGTGTTTGTCCCTGCGACTTGTTTATCTTATAGTGATAGCAAACGCAATTTTAATAGGTAACTGTCTTCTGGCTAATTGAAAAGGTATCCTTGGATCAGATGGTGTAAAGTTTACCAGTGATATTACTATAGCTTTTCCGGTGTCAAACAACAATTAATTAATTAATTAATTGTGAATTAGTTATGACAATGCGTGTCCAAAACGTGTTTGATATCGAAATTCCTGTCCGCTTGCTTGTAGGACTGTCAGTAAACATAACCTATAAGTTTAATGACTTTTAAGTAAAAATTGAAATTGTTCCAAGCACGTTTAGCAAAAAAGTGGCATTTATAATGGGATTGTCTATTCGCGATTAATAAGTTAGCTTCGTAAAATATACAAAATATTGTCTGATTTGTGATGCCGCGCATGCGCATCCATAATGCCGTTTTGCCTGTGACAATTAAAAAGTGTTTTTATGTTGAAAATTTTCAGAAACAGTAAGTTTTAGCGCAAAATCGTTTTTCAATGTCAGAAGCCGGTTAAAAATATTTCTGAAAATACCACATTTATGCCTGTACGAATAATATGTGCTGAGAAAAAGGGATGTTGACTCGAGAAATAATATGTATGATGTACAGGATTATTTACTTATTCTATGACCATAGGTAAAGCATAGGCGACGTTACTGCATAACCAATGTTAAGCAGATTATACTAGTATTTTAGTTCTTATGATGTGGATTGTGACTTCGTTGTAATTACAGTATTCCGCTATATTTTATTAATTACAAATGTGCAGTAGGCCTATAATTGGCAACTGTGAACTGTAACAGTTAGGTTAAGGTTAGGTTATGTTTACACTTTCATTCAGTCGCGAACATGTTCATTACAATGGTTTATAGACTATGATTTGATACTGGCTAATTTAGTCAACGTACGTCCTATTATAGTTGATTTACTGTTCATCAACTGAAACTATAGGCATATGTCAAAGTCACAACAAAACTCATAAAAAACAGTATCTTCGCTCTATACACTATGCGTACTTTTTTTTTTTTATGGTCTAGACCGGTAGACATCGCCCATAAGCCTTCCGGTGGATAAAATCCATAATCTCTGCACGATTCAGGACAAGTTTGCTGCTTATCCGGTGTCTTCAAGGTGTGCAAAGGCACTGGATTCGTCAAGAGGCCGTCTTTCTGATGACCTGATGCAGATCGAACATGTCAGATCTTCCCCTTCCGGTGAGACAACGAAACTGACAGTGTGTATGTTTTTTCTGTAGAAAACTTCGCTTATTTACGTATAATTACGCCAGTCCTTTGGTAGCTTCTCAGCCCTTCCGCAACATTTAAGTGGCTTCTTTTCCCAATTCAGTTGTTTACGCATTTCTTTCTTTCTGTTTTATATATATATATATATATATATATATATATATATATATATATATATAACATATAATGAAACAACAGCGATTAAACAGATAGAAGTCCTAAAGGAATGTGCAGAGAGGGTCGGTCTACAGATCTCGTTTAAAAAAACCGAATTCTTCTGTACAAAATTAAATATTCAAGAACTAAACACAAAATATGGTAAGATAAACAGAGTCAAGCACTTCAAATATCTGGGAGAAATTCTTGAACCCACAGGTGGCGAGAAGGCTGCGCAAAAGGTTCGGCTACTGAGAATGAAGAGGGCTCTTGGTATAACGCGTGATATCTACAATAAGAGATGTATGTCGACGCACACAAAAATCAGACACTACAACACAGTCATAAAACCGGAGGTATTATATGCAAGCGAGACGCTAGCACTCCACACAAAAGCTACCATGGAGGGTATTTTGAAGGAAGAACGCAAAATCTTGAGGAAGATCCTTGGCTCGAGATTAACAGAAGATGGATACAGGTTGCACTCCCGGAAGACCACAGAGAAGATATCGAACCTGGCAGCAGATATCAGAAGAAGGAGGCTTCGGTTCTATGACACATCAGTAGACTCCCAACAACGAGACTTGCCAACAGAATCCTTAAGTATATACAAGGAGTCAAATCAACAACGTCGTGGATCGCACAAGTCAGAATAGACCTACATGACGCAGAAATAGACTCAACAGACGTTGAAGACAGGCGCGCATACAGGAGAAAGATGCTCGGTTGGAAGGTCCCAGAGAATGAAATCCCAAACAGAGCAGGGGTAAAATGGACGGAGGAGCGGAAGAGGATCCTTGGGGACAGAATGAGGGAGGTGTGGAGGATTAGAAGGAACAAGACTTGAGTCGGAGTGCTTTGCGTGATCCAACAGGGTCTATGCGCAGATAATAATAATAATAATATATATATATATATATATATATATATATATATATATATATAATGAACTTCTTTTGGGCTTATTGCAATGAGAGTGACATTGCCCAAGAAAACTTCAAGCACAATGAACTCAACGAAACCAATGAGTACAGAATCTATTCCACTAAAGTTCTACTAAATATTACTGTTAAATTTATCAAAATAAACAAATATGTAGTTCAACATTCAAAAAATCATTATGTTATTGCTGTGGAACTGGTGGTCAAGGACAGGAAGAAGCGATGTCTTGTATTAAACAGACAGGCTCACTGGCTCACTGCCAAAACAAAAGTTTAGGGAAGTTAGCCTGCGACGTCCACACAGAACAATTTTCGCTTCAACCCCTCAGCTGTTGGCAGTAAGAGAGAGACAGAGAATGCCATAGCCCTTATATATATATATATATGTCTCTGAGCTACAAGGTCAGAAAAAATCATGCAGCGCTGACTATCGGCAAGTGTTCCTAGTAACATTCACGACTGAATAAAATATGCTGACTTTTCAGGCAAGAAGTGTCCTTATAGATACTGTATTTCATTGGCAAAATTAACGTTCTACCTGTCGGGCCTAGAAGCACCGATGGGCACAAACCATCCGGTCGCCTGTCTGCGTTTGTACAGTGTTTATAGGCCATAAAAGTTGCGGTAACGATCTGATAAACATTCTTTAATGGACATGAAGTACGGATATTAATTTATAAAGATAATCTGACGCAGGCGAGACAACTACTAATACTAGTTTTTTTTACATTCTTTGAAAGAACGTCCGACATTCTTTGATGTCATGCGTCTGACATTATTTGGATAAGGATCAAACTTCATCGTAAAGACGTGAAGACGCTGCTAATTATTTTGTTTAGACTAATAGTTTTTTTTAAATATCGTATCGTTTTTCTTATATAGCGGCTTAGAAATACTGAAATCATATCAGGAAATTTTTAAATGTATAATCCTTGTACTGAAAAAAAACCATTATTATTACAATTATTAATGTGCTCTTAATGTGTTCAATATTCGCCATCTACTTTGCTATTGGTGCTGACACAAAGCTGTGCACTTGAGGCATAAAATATAAACGTACTATAACGATAACCCTAATGAGAGCTTTGTGAGCGCTCGCTGCTGGTGGTGACAGTGTTCAACTACAGTTAAACAGATAGTTACTATTGTACTGTCTATTTTCTCAAACGTATCCACCCTCTGTTCTTGAAACTTACAGCGTTCATAGCGGGAGATAATGCAGTTATTTGGATTTTAGCCTCTGATAACGAGCACTTTTTTGTAATGGTAGCACTTTTTTTAGAATATAAACGTACTTCTAGTGCGTTTATATTCATGGTTAAAGGCTTCACGCAGAAGTACAGGCGAGAAGAGGAACTGCGAAACAATTTCTGTCACTCCTAAAAACATCAACTGACGTTTTGCAAATCGGCAATAATTGTCTATTCTTATCAGATAACGAGTAGTTGACTTTGTGTGTGGTATGTTAGAAGTAATAATGGCGAATTATTTTCGCCTACCTCACTTTTTGAAAAACGGGTCAAATTTTATTGACATTTTGTTTATATACTTTTTTAATAAAAATAATTACAATTAAAAAAAAACACGACTACTGAAACACAAAATACAAACATAAATTATATATTTCATAACGAAACATAATGAAAATCTAAAATCTAATTGATTTAAAAAGATGAAAACAAAATATTAGAATAAGGGAAAAAGAATATTTTTCCGAGTACGTAGTTAATGAATTATAAATTTACATGTTAAGTTTATACAATATAGTGCAACTCTTTTATTATGATATCAGTGCAGTATATTCCTGACAAACTTTCAATGTAATTTGAACTTTGCACGATGTATCTTGTATCATTTAGAACATTTTGATCTTCGATTAACCATTTTAATGCAGTCAGTGGCTGTTTAGTGCAAAAGATTTGCACTATTGTTTATGTGCAACAAACAAGGCCTGTTGTATAAACCTAATATTTTATAAACATATTGTATAACATTTATTTGTATTTAAATAAATTTTTTGTAATTTTTAATTTTCGGATTATTTAATTTTTTCGCGTTGTTCACGTTTTACTTTAATCTGAAGATCTGGGTCGCCCCCAAAGGTCTGACCTTTGGACAAAGCCTATCAGCAGCTTATCTACCACACCATATTTTCATAACTCCAATTTGGCTAGGCCGATTTTTGTGTTCAAGTTGTCCTTTTTCCCAGCTGAATGTCCTGAATCAGTTGAAACTTGAGTGGTAACTCTAGGCCTATTGATCCAAAACTTAGCCTTTTTCTATTGCTTTCCTTGGTTTAATCTCAGTGATCCCTATTATATAGCCCCTAGTACTTATTTTTTGCACCTGTACATCAGTTACTTAAGAATTTATGATTTCATCCTAGCAACTTATATATCCTATCTTAAAATGATCACAACATCAATGTTGAGGCCCTCCAGCTACTAAACAATGATGGCAGAGTGAGAAGGTTGAAGGGAGTGAAACCATTTGAACTGTATAGCTCTTAGGTCATATTATTTAAGTGACTATTGATTATAGGCTAAGTGATTGTCAATGGATTAAGCTTAGTAGGATATTTTGTATTAGTTTAGGTTAGAAACAAATAGCTCATTGGTGTATTCTAGATTGCTATAATAATAATAAAAAAATCCTATCTGAAATTACCTATAAGTTTATCCTATCTATTTCACCCCAATTTTACCCCATTGGGGGTGATTTGGATGAAAGGTATGACACTTCTGGTGAAGTGAGAACCCAACAAGATAAGGTAGATAAAAATCGGAAAATACGTTAAGAAGTTACGGTTGAACATACATACATACATACTTATATACCTAAGTAGGTACCCTTAGGTATCTTATATGACTGGGTAAGTACCCAGTCACGAACATAATACTCCTTTTTTGGCAGTTGTGTAAAAACGAAACTTCTAGTGGATGCCATTCAATTTAGTAACAATGAATCAATTAAACATATTTAATTCTAATCTCACTTAAACTACTAAAAAAATTGTGTTTATCTGAAACTACACAATTAGTTTATATAAACAAAGATTTTTTAGTGCCTAAATTACACCTTGCTTGTTTTAATAAAATCGCTATGGGTATATATACTCTATCAGTTTTGATAGGACAAAGACATTTTCATTACCATGTTATTGAGAAAAACGTGTATTTTTTATGAAAATTTAATGAAAACACAATATTGGTGGCCTCACTGTTGTACACTAACATTCAGTTTTCTAAAATTCCAAAATAATTTAACTTGTATTGAATCTGCAACTTTATAAACAATAGGCAATGTTGTAACAAACTTATCCATTATGCAGCAAGGTTCATGCTAAAATACCTTACCCTCAGTTAAACATTGATTAGGCCTATTCCTTATCTTGTTAAAAAAAATAGAAAGAAAAAGAGAAAAAAGAAACAAGTATACTAGACTATAATTGGTTGTGTTCTTTTTTTAAAATTCTTAGTACTATTTACTTTTAACGCTATCTATGTGAACAATTTCTGAAATTATTGAACTATTGTTTTTATGTTATTATTTTGTTAATTTCATTTATATTTTACAAGGAAAACATTTTCTTGTAACACATATAAGAAAAAAATAATTGTGGTATGCAGCTGCCTCTCTGGCATATAGAAGTGAATTTGCAAAAGTATTTTCTTTATCAAGTACTCTTTTGAAATTCAGATTTCACCACCATAATCACCATTAAAATCTACACATAATAAGATTTTAAACTATCAAACTACATTGAAAATACAAAATTTTAATTTCTTAATTTCAACAGATTTTGAAATTCAAAAATACTAATTTAAGCAGTTTTTTAACAATGGTTCTACAATGATAAAATCAGATCTTAAAAAAAATTTAAGACAAAAAGGTTATGAATTCTTAAAGATTTCAAATGGTCATCATTTTGAATCTTTAGAAAAACCTCTGCTGATTTATGAACCTGTCCAAGCTATTACGATCATCAATTTTTGTGATTGAATTAAATTGTACCAAAATTCTACATAAGTATGCTAGCATTTGTGTGTGTGTGTGTGTGTGTGTGTGTGTGTGTGTGTGTGTGTGTGTGTGTGTGTGTGTGTGTGTGTGTGTGTGTGTGTGTGTGTGTGTGTGTGTGTGTGTGTGTGTGTGTGTGTGTGTGTGTGTGTGTGTGTGTGTGTGTCAAATTTCCAAACTTTCTGATAAATTTAAAAAAAGAAACACATACAATTTTGTCTATTCTATTGAGAAAGTGTGTATAAAAACAAATATAAAGATATTACTTTTTCACTTTAGCATTATCAAAATTTATAAGAAAATTGTTAAAATTATTTTTCAACAACATTTTTGTTTCTATTATTATTATTGATTTAAATATGGTAGCTAATCATCTTCATCGTTAGAGGAAAAAGATATTTTCGTATTATTTTTTTATTTAAATTACCTGTGTTGGGACAGGATAATGATTATCTAATTAAAAGTTTTATAAGATAATATTTTTACTTAAAAACTAGTTTACTTTTGCATAAAAGGTGAATGTTCAGTTCATACAAATGCAGTATGTTTTAATTAATAAAATTAGTTTATTATAAACCACTTACAGTGCATAATATATAGTAATTTCACTTAAAAAAAAAACAGATTTACAAACTAGCCTAAAACATTGAACACATACATAAAATAACCTATATTAATTCATTTCTTCATAAGGCTTTCGGCAAAGGATTTCATAACTTCCAGTCCTTTATCATTAATCTCTTCATAACCAGGGATTTTAGTCTTCACATTGGTAAACCATTTGTCGACATTTTCATGCTTACTGAGGTCAAAACCAGAAATCTGCAACACAAGTAGAACTAGTCATTTTTCATTCTAATACACTTGATTTCTAATATGTTTTTAAATTTAAAAAAATGAACCACTTAAGTATATATGCATTAGTAGTAATATGCAGTATTATTAACTCTAATATTAAATACTGATAAAATATTATTCAATTTTTTAGCCTACATGGTTCAACCCTTTTGATCCTAACATTTGATTACATTTGTTTTGTGAACATCAAGCTGTTTTGTGAACAGTAAGTTGTTTAACATATAACCAAACATTAATAATATAAGTACCATAGTCAGTGGATTATGAGACTTGTTAGTCTTATATGTTAATATGTATGAGATAGGTCAAGCTGCCAAGCAGTCTAAGGTGTTAAACATGGCCAGTATAGTTTGTACAGTATAGGATTCAAATCTCACAATGGCCACTTTTTTCTTTTTCTTTTTTTTTTAACCTTAGAGTTTTGCCTGTCTGTAATAGAGCAAAGGGATTTCTAACTTGTGGTAAGACAAGATTTATACTTTTGACTTACTATGTATTGTGTGTGTGTGTGTGTGTGTGTGTGTGTGTGTGTGTGTGTGTGTGTGTGTGTGTGTGTGTGTGTGTGTGTGTGTGTGTGTGTGTGTGTGTGTGTGTGTGTGTGTGTGTGTGTGTGTGTGTGTGTGTGTGTGTGTGTGTGTGTGTGTGTGTGTGTGTGTGTGTGTGTGTGTGTGTGTGTGTGTGTGTGTGTGTGTGTGTGTGTGTGTGTGTGTGTGTGTGTGTGTGTGTGTGTGTGTGTGTGTGTGTGTGTGTGTACAACAATTAATGGCATTATATTGTTGAACGCCAAATAAAAACCAAACAGATATGTTAACTCCTTTATTTTTACTAAGGAGAATTTGCAAAGCAAAATTAATTAATTAATTCCTATCTAATATTACCCTTATATTTTAAAAGTACAATAATATTTATGAAAAAGCTTACTTTTACAGAAAACTAATGGTTAGATATATTTAAACAAAATTCATTATGAAAATTTCCAGCTTTCAGAATATGTAACTTTAAAATCAACAAACTATAGACAGAATGTTAATGAAAAATGGCTGTGTATTGCAACTGTTTGTTTTCAAATTTCATTGAAAAAATTGAATTAATTCTGCATGGGTCGGCTATGTCATGGTATTTCACATTCTTAGATAAATAGATAGAACATTAGATATTGTGATCAACACCTTTATCAGAATGGCTTTAGCAGTTTAGCAGATTGGTGCCTTTAATATCGCACATCCTTAATGTAAGAATATCATTTGCACAAAATATTGGCTATCTCAGCTTATTATTTTGTATTTATAAGGTAAACTAAAATACCATGCTGAGCACTTTAGTGGCCAGTTCTTCAATAAAAATGTATATAATAAATTCAAATTTTATAACAATGTTATCATAGGAACCTTTCTGTTTTATAGTTGGTGAAAATTAATATCACTACCAACATTTAAAACAAAACTAGTTATGAAATAATAAGTAGGATCTTTAAGTACTATTTTAATGATAATATTTGCTATGACCTTAAATTGTTTCACTATGTTTAAAAAATATTGATCTAGTACGTAAAACAACTTTAATTAGCTTATATTATTTTAAAATGGCCTATGTATACAGTGTGATATATTAAGAAGTAATAAAGGGGTATGCTATTCTCTTACTCGCTCATCTCCTTAGTATGTATATTTAAACTGTACAGACCTTTTAATAAAGCTTATAAAAGTGTTCTGTGAAAGTTTCAATCTTCTAAAACTAGGCCCAATATCTTTCATTTATTTAAAATTAAGAAATACTAAAAATAAAAACTTTAAAAAAATGAATTACAAAAGGAAACAACTCCTAAGATTGTGCAAAATTTTTGTAAAAATAACAAAGAAACCACTCAAACTGGAACTCTAAACAGTGACACACTGGTTTCATAAATGCTGTGTATGTATTCCTAAAGAAATTACACATGTTGCTTCAATTAAGCCCACAAGAAAAGCACACCTTGGGGCCAGTCTAAAATTTCACTTCCAAAACCAATTTAATGACCATGAAATGATTATTTAGTTGCTGTAGCAGTTTAATAGGGTTTGAAAAATTAGGCTTTAAGTGTTGATTTAACACTCACTGTGCTGTCTGATATGTTGCAAGATATGCTGACAGTAACACCTACCCAGACAGTAATGCCTTTTAATTTTATTAAAAAACTTAATTTAAGTTAATTAACCTGTTCAAACCTATGAGGGTTACCAATGTTAAAGTAATTTCAGTTAATCCTGTATTGATCCTACAATGGTACTACAATGATACTACAGTTAATCCTACAATGGTAAATAATAGATTGATCTGAGAATGACATGTTCATGCCTGTCTGAATCAACTTCATGATGCTGAAAAATATGTGAACAAAACATGACTCACATATCAAGTTCATTTTCCAAAAGTTTATGAAACAAGTAGCTTTTACGATCTTTTTTAACTTTGTTTTTGCTATTCTTTGTACAGTTTATTTTGAGACACCAGAATCTAAAGAAACTTTTTTTACTGAATTTGTTACCAAGAAATATATTTTTAACATACTACCAATTTCCAACAAGAAACACTTCCACTTGAAATTGGCATTTTTTTAGTGAATCAACACTTGGAAATTCAGCTCTATATATTTCAACACTTGAAATAAGACATATATTTCAATATCATATATGAACTCTATTAGATTGTAGCAGTGATCCATGCTCAACTTTTTGTTCAGTTGTGAATCTTATTTAAAATTAAATATTTATACAGGAAGTTAAGCAAGGTTATACAATATTCAATTTGAACAGCTGTTTAACAATACATCATCTGTTTTAAATGAGTTTTAGGTGATATTTTGTAATGAATAAAAAATGCACTGTTGTAAAAATCATTCTTTTTATTTAAAAGATGCAATTTTGTTTCTATAACTCTATAGAGTTGAAATTTGAACATTTTAGAACGTTCATCAGAAGGTTTTTCAAAGTTTCAATATTAGGGGAATGAACAAGTTATGCTAAATCAAAATTGTATATCTCTTTTTTCTCACAAAACAAGTATAACATTTGATATTATTAACACAGAAATAATTTAGCCTTCTTAGTGTATTTAATTTGATTCCATATAATAAAAAAATATCCCTAAAACTATATATGTTTGGAATTTATACAATTTATTCAAGCTGAAACTTAAACAATTAACTGAATAACAACTATTTCTAATGTAGAAACTTTCTATGAAGAGAATCAAAATTATTTGTTGAGAAATTGTTGAGAGATTTACTGTTTTGTTAGTAAACAGTTCCCATAGTAACAAGTTTATGAACATATAATTATTATGATTTCAAAACCAATGACTAATGTTAGGTATTTTAATGTAACTACTAAATACAGACTACTAAAATAATGGTAGACAATTTTTGTCTAGGGAAAATGTCAGATGAGTACAATTATTATAAATATGTTATTAGAGCCTAATTACATGACATGCAGACAATTTTGTAATTATATACAATGTATAGGATAATCAGTAAAGCTTTTTCACAACATCTGTTTGTGTGCTGTTGAAATAAATGTTAAGAAATACAGTATCTAAAATGTATGTTTGCAATGTGTCATTAAAATCTACACAATAATTTAGTTTTATATTTTGTATAAACATACATACTTTTGCTTTTATGGATATAGATTATTAAAAAACTTGACTATGAAATATTTTTTTAAACTGGTTTTGCTTTAATGTAGTTTTAAAGAATATGATAAATACCGCTATTGTAGAGACTGTAGCTGCCAGGGAAATATCAGCAATAGTGAGTTCATTGCCTGCTGCATATTTCTTGCCTTCAAGAAACTTGTCAAAGAAGCCCAGTGCTTCTTCTACTTTTACCTTCTTCTCCTCATCCAGAGAACCTCCATGGAACAATGGGTACTGCCAACAAAGAAATATTTGCTAAATGCTGAATATATTTTAAACTTCTAAGAATCTGTATCCACTCTGAGAATTTACTTTTTTCATAATGATTTTTATATGAAAATATTTAAATATACATGTAATCCATTTGGCTTCTGATGAAGATATATATAAACAAATTTTATAACTCAAAATAGACTTCAAACCCAAAACAAACTTTTGACAGCAAGTGGAAATAATTTAAATGAAAAACTACTTTTTTGGTTCAAGGAACTTTAAAATGGATATACAGTAAAATTTTTAGTTCATGTAATGCACCAGCACCCAGGGCGAGGATCACAAAGTGCATTCCTTACTTTTACATTACTTTTTAAAAATGAATATTAGTCAAAACAACAATCACCACTAAGAACTAATTATTGTATTGTTAAAACATTTAAACTTCTTTAATAATATCACTTCACTGTCGTGACTGTGGCACCAGTGGCCCTCCCTAAGTAGTGACCCTGCACTATCATTGAATGTTAGAAGACAGAACCACTGGATAGAACTAATGTTTATCATGTTATGGACAAATGAATCACTTCAATTAATTGTCTGCCATTGTAGTATCAGTAATTGTATTTTACTTGACACAAGGTTGCCAAATTAATGTTTCCAACCTTCCTGTATAATCATTTGAATTTGTATTTTTACTTACATTTTTAATAGTTCACTACTATACATTATAAGTTTTTAAAAAATGGTTATTTTTGACATATATTTTCTTTTTCTTAAGTAAATATATAAATATTAAAAAGAATTTACTGAAAAAAATTAATTTTAAATATGTTTACCATAATTTTGTATAGGCCTACCTACTGCAAAGCTGCCACTAACTTATAATTGTAGTTTAATTATGGTACTCTACTATAACTATTATTATATTATATATTCTAAGTATAACTGTAGTACTGTACCTTATAATTAATTACATTTTTTTTTAACAGTACTTACATAATACTCAGAGTATCTCTGATACAGGGTTCCCAGGTCAAAATATAGTCTTTGATTTACCACTGCCCGCTTCTTAGCATCCTTGGGATAGAGTGAGTCTGTCTTGCTGTATTGATCCACCAAATAACCAATAATTGCTCGGCTGAACAAAATAATGTAGTTTTATTAATTATTTCAATTCAAGTAATTTAATTAGTATTACATTCCTTATTAACAAAAAAACAATATTAGATACACAGACAACAAACTAATCGTTAAGATACCTACAAAAAAGTGATTCTTCTTCATTTAGTGACTATATAATTCAGCATACAAATAATGATTATTGTTTATCAAATGATTTTTATAATATAGGAAAAAATGCTCACAAGCTACAAAATAATTTTAATTTTTAAGTAAATTAAATGAATTTTGTTGTATTAAAGAAATCACTTTTGAATTATAAATTTCATCATATGTTTTCTTGTACATTTGTTCACTTTGTCAATACTTTCATTATTTGTATTGTCTAAACAAAGTTACTGTATAAGGTTAAAATGTTTTGTTCTTATATTATATTCAGCCTAAAAAGCTTATTACTCATGACTAGGCCATCAAAAGATGTCAGTTAGTTTAGCCTCCAGTTATGTACACAGTTTAGTAAAAAAAAAACAATTTCTTGGATTCAGGGGATGTGAAAATGCAAAAATCCATCAAAATTGATATTCTTTACAATCACCAAACTTGTTTTATATTTCATACATCTTGTTGAAATTATAAATATTTATCAATTTCAAATCAAGATCAAAACATATTGTACTGTCACCTGGTTATACATTCCTGTTTAGTTTATTCATATATTTTTTTCTTTTCATTTCTGAAGGTTAAAATTACAGATAATTTTTTCCCCAAAATGAACTATCAGCACTAATTATTGCAGATAAAGAAATACTTTTATAAAAAATGTTGTTTGCTAAGTGACAAGCTGTTATTTAAACATGTGATTTGATTCAAAAATATCTATTTTCTTTTTCATGTTAAGAAATTTATTTATTGGATTATTACTACACTAAGACCTTTGTAGATTTATTGTACCCTATTTTGAGCCTAACAGTAACCTTAAATTGACCATCAGGAAAAAATGTGTGTTGGAAATACGAGATGTACTACTGAACTGTGCTTTTTTTGTCTGCAAATGTTATTTATTGATTCTTGTCAGTTTACACTGGCACATATGTCATGGAACAGATGTTTCATGATAAACTATCAAAGATCAACATTTTACAGTAGCTTAAACAGGCAATGCGTGTGATATTAGTACAATGAAACTTAAAAAGATTCTACAGAATTTATGACTAGATTCATATATTGTCTACTCATATATGGATCTGTATTGTGTGTTGTGTTTTTTTTAAACATATATTGTAAGCTGGTTTTATATTCCTTGTTTCATTTATTCATATTTTTTTACCTTTTATATTATGAGCTTAAAATTACATTCTTTTTTCAAAAATCAACAATCAATACTAATTACTGCAGGTAAAGAAATATTAATAAAAATATTGGTTCCTTAGTAATGAAAATCAGTTAAAATAACAACTGAAGCAATAATTTTATTAAATAAAATCTTAACTTTTTATGAGCCACTTGAGAATGAAAGGTAATCATTATCAGATAACATAATTTAAAATAGAACTTTACTAATCTTAGCTTCAAAATTTCCATTAAAATAGATGACTGATAAAAACGTAAGTAAGCTTCATATTTTCGTACATGGCTTGTGTATGATTAATGTTGTGTTAATGAATAAGACTAGATAAATTAATATTAATTTGAGAAACATTTAAAAATACAGTAAATATTTTTCTAATGAATGACTCTTAATATAAAGTATTTAATATATGTTAAATATAATGCAAGAAAACCCATACCAGCTTATTGACAAAAATTGTGATTTTTACAGATTATTGTAATTTATTTAAGAAAATAGGAAAAAAATTTTGTTTTCACCAACAAATTGCTATTGGCTATAAACACAATATGGTATTACCTTTCAGTTATAACAAAACCATTGTCGACCAGTGTTGGAATCGTATGCTGAGGATTAATCTGAAATTACAAACAAAAAATATGATTACTGCACAAATAAATAAAAAATGTAATTTATCCTTATCTATATCTCTCTAATTCTGCATTTATTTCAGTTAGCCAATTGAAAAACTTAAAGAAGTCATATGGGAACTACTATTTTTTAA
Source organism: Callitettix versicolor (assembly GCA_022606455.1). Classification (NCBI taxonomy): domain Eukaryota; kingdom Metazoa; phylum Arthropoda; class Insecta; order Hemiptera; family Cercopidae; genus Callitettix; species Callitettix versicolor. Next base: position 63,227,957 of record CM040184.1, read on the forward strand.
AATTTAATTATAATTAATGAGCCATTTTCAGTATACAACAACAAAATGAATTGTTTATTAGAAAGTTTAAAAATGGAATTGTACACTCTGAAACTAATCACCAGTGACTAAAACACTTAGTTCTGCAATGTATGTTAGTTAAATTAACCTAATCAGTAGTAATTTATTAATTAGTGTTAAATTATTTCTGCAAACAAAAACAACAATATCTAAATTAATGAACGATTAAAATATTAATTCAAACTCTTTTATAAATTATGGTATTTTATAAATTACATTGTATTTTAACTAATAAATTTTTACCCCACAAAGTGTTTTGTCTTTGCTGTAAAATAATTATTTTAAATCATGTTTATGGTTATGTTGCCTGGCTAATCTGTTAACGTTTGAAAATCAATTCTTTGTTAATAATACAATAAATTGTTGGGTGATATTATTAGTCAAAATATTATTTGTAACTAAGTGAGCATTTCTCATTTAAAACTGTTGCAAATTGTCATCACTGATAATTTTTAACTACTACAAATTCACTACTACATTTAAAAAATGCGAATGAATTTTGTTAATATTTGGCAATAGATCGTGGAACAAAGTCAATCTATCAATTTAAAATTACACATTCACCCTGGGAATGGCGAATACCAAGTATGATACTGGTACCCCGCAGAGGGGTGCAGATTAGCAGCACCTATTGAGAGGATTTAGACGTCACTCACTGTACCCAAGTCTCACACACACTTACACTTACAACACTACACTTACAACTTTAACACTTAACACTCACAATTATATTTAGGGAATCCCAAGCTAAGGTGGAACAGCAAACGCCAAGGGCTGCATGGCTAAGGGGGAGCTTAGCTTTCAGTATGCGAACTCTGGATACCGGGCGACCTCCAGTTTCAATTAGCCTTACCTATGCATTCGGGGCTCTGCATGGGTGGACTTCTTTTTCCCTAGCTGATCGTGGGACCATTTATGGATACTCAACAATCAAAATTAACTAATACACACCTTGGGGAACTTTTAGGAGTGGACCTGGGGAGTAGAAGTTTGGGAATGGAGGATACTGGGGTTGGACTCAATCCCGTTGAATCCACCAGTGTTGTATTGGAGCCGACTGTGGGGCTGCCAGGCAGTCCTACTGTGTCTGTTTCCAATGGTAGTTGTGTTTCTGGGGGATCTGCAAAGGTGGACCTAGGAGACAACAAGGCTGTCAAACGTTCTTCAGGAGTGCAAAGGTGCTGACTATAGAGAGAAAAGGCAGCAGCTATCTCTTCCTCCCAAAAAGGATGAGAGTTGTTGAAGTCAACCTCAATCACAGTAAGGCAGCAACTGCTGTCTTACAGAGGATGTTTGAGCAGGGGTTAGCTGACCTTGCCTTGTTCAAGAACCATGGGTGACGGGAGGCAGAATAGCAGGACTGACCATAGGCAGAGGTAAGTTAATATATGACTGATAAGCTGCTAGGCCTAGGACCTGCATATTTGTTAGGAATAATATTGAGATACTTGTGTTGTATTCTTTATGTTCCAGGGATTGTACTGCAGTTAGTACAGAGCTACGTGTGGGATCTAGGAGCAGAAGGGTTGTCATGACCTCTGCTTACTTCCCACACCAGGAAATGGATAGCTTCCCGCCCATCAGCTTTAGAAGGGTGGTGGAGCACTGTGGTGATGGAGCAGTTGAGCTGCTTGTTGGAGCAGATGTCAACGCACATCACACAGTGTGGGGGAGCAGTAACACCAACTTTAGAGGTGAGCAGTTGCTTTCCTTTATTGTAGCAAATAATCTTTATATTCTTAATGAAGGTAATACACCTACCTTCATAATGAAGGCTAGAAGTGAGGTTTTAGATCTTACCCTGGGGACCAAGGGCGTGCATGCTGCATTGGAAATGTGGCGTGTGTCTAAAGAGCCGACTATGTCGGATCATAGGCATATCGTCATGGATCTCGGGATAATAAACAGATCAGTAAACACTTATCAAAATCCTAGGAATACTAGAAGGGGGCCTATGAAGAAAAGCTTAGGGCTGACCTTAGGGATCTTAGCAGGCCGATAAGTAATTCGCATGAAGTAGAGTACGCAGCTGGAAGACTGGCGGAGATAGTTGTGGACTCCTTTCATGAGAATACTTCCCTTACGAAGAAGGTTGCTGGGGTTAATGTTAAATGATGAACCCAGGCACTTTCTGAGCAAAGGGGACAGGTTAGAAGGCTGTTCAATGCGGCCAAGCGCTATGGTAAATGGGAGGCCTATAGGCGGGCCCTGACCGAATATAGTAAGGCATTAAAAAGGGCGAGACGGGACTCGTGGAGGAAGTTCTGTGGGGAGGTCAGTCGTACTTCTTTGCGGGCACGACTTCACAAGGTCCTATCCTTGGACACTTTGAACCCTATGGGGACCTACCCTAGATGGTCCTAATGGGGAGTATACAACAACTGGGAAGGATACCTTGGAAGTCCTACTCAGGGAACACTTTCCTGACTCTGTGGTCAGGGATGTAGGAAGGGAGCGAGTGTCTGATGTTCCCTAGAGGAGGGCAAGTAGGGGAGATTGGAAAATTGCAAACCAAGTTGTGAACTTGGATAAGGTGAGATGGGCCATTAATAACTTTCACCCATTCAAGTCACCTGGTCCTGATGTAATTTTTCCGTCACTTTTGCAGCATGGAGGAGAGCCTATAGCTGTTATTCTGTGCAGATTGTACCGGGCCAACATAGCCACTAGGTTTGTACCTCTGGGGTGGAAAGCGGCCCGTGTAGTCTTTATTCCCACGCCAGGGCGAGCATCTTATGCTGACCCCAAGGCTTTTAGGTCAATCAGTTTGACTTCGTTCTTTCTCAAGACATTAGAGAAATTGGTAGATAGATATGTCAGAGGGGTCATGATTCCTCTACATGTCAGTTATAATGCCTACCAATTACGAAAAGGTTGTCAGAGTGCACTTCATAATTTGGTTCACAGATTGGAATGGACTGTAGAGACCAAAGAATAAGCCCTCGGTGTATTTCTAGATATTGAGGGAGCTTTTGACAACGCTTCACATGCTTCAATGCTTCATGCCCTGTCTAGATGCGGGGTAGATAGTACCGTGTGTGGCTGGGTGGGGAACATGTTGCATGGGAGGTCAGTTGTAGCTAAAGCTCAAGAAGAAGAGGTGGAGGTGGAAGTTGTCCGGGGTTGTCCACAGGGGGGTATTTTGTCCCTTCTCTTATGGAACCTGGTGGTGGACTCACTCCTGAATCTTCTCTCGTCAGAGGGATGCTATACCCAAGGATATTCTAACGATTTAGTGGTGCTAATCCGGGGGAAGCATGGTAACACAGTGGTAGATCTCATAAAGAGAGCCTTATTACTGGTGGAAACCTGGTGTAGTCAGGAGGACCTAGGGGTTAGCCCCAAGAAAACTACTCTGGTTCCTTTTACTAGAAAGAGGATTACCCCATATTTAGGAGGACTCAAGCTCTTTGGGGAGACAATTCCAGTTGCAAACGAGGTGAAGTATCTAAGCTTGAGGTTGGACACTAAGTTAACCTGGAACGCTCATCTGGGGCCCATCATGGGGAAAGCCAATAAGTCTTTAATGGCAGTTAGAAGATTGGTTGGCAAAACATGGGGTCTGAGACCAGGAATGATAAAGTTTATCTATACTGGGATAATTAGACCTATGGTGTGCTATGATGCTGTGGTGTGATGGACTAAGGTCGAGCAGAGGGGGGCCAGAGAGTCTCTGACTAAGGTTGGCCTGCTTGTGTATCACTGGCTTTATGGACACTGCGCCAACGGCAGCCATGGAGATCATTCTTGGATTTTCCCCTATTGACTTTTTTTGTCATGGGGGAGGCATGTAAAGCAGCTTATAGACTGCAGGGTGGTGGTGGCTGGCTGCCCTCAATTTATGGGCATGCTAGAATCACAAACAAGATCATTGACCTAATCTTGATGATGGGGACTGATCAGATGGTTAAACGGCACATAGACCCTTTGATGTCAACTTGGCCTTTGAGGGCAGAGATCTTGTGTTGGAAAAATCTGGAGACATAGTATGGTATACAGATGGCTCCAAGACAAAGTCAGGCACTGGTGCTGGGGTGTATGGTCTGAGACCAGGGTTAAAGAAAGTAATTACCCTGGGACAGCATACAACAGTATTTCAGGCTGAAGTGATGGCCATTAATGACTGTGTTCGGGAGAACTAGGATCGGGGCTTCAAAAAGGCCCGATTCATATTCATACCGATAGTCAGGCGGCAATAAAAGCACTAGTGGGTCCTAAAATACAGTCCAAGCTGGTCTGGGAGTGTAGGAAGAACCTTGACATTCTGTCCCGGGATAACCGGGTAACTCTTCACTGGGTTCCGGGGCATAGGGAAGTTAAGGGTAATGAGGAGGCAGACCGACTGGCTGGACTTGGATCTACATCTGAGTTTATCAGACCTGGACCAGCTTTAGGGATTTCTCTATCGTTGGCCAGGTCCGCTATTAATGGGTGGATTACATGTCAACACCAGGTAAGATGGGACAACCTTCATGGGCATTCCCATTGTAAACGTCTCTTAAGCAAATTTCCTTCTTTAGGTATCAAAGGGTCAGCAGATGTCCTGGGCAGAGCTCAACTCAGGAGGATCATGGGCTCATAACAGGGCACTGTGGTCTGAGGATGCACATGAACAGGATAGGTGTGTACCACGGAGAAACCGTGTGTAGATTGTGCAGGAAGGAGGAGGAAACTGCAGGTCACATAATTTATGATTATGAGGCTCTTGCTAGTAGGGGGCTAGGAGTTTTTGGTTCCCAAGACCCTAAGGATCTTCAGCAGTGTGAGCTAGTCAGTGTGTTGTTGGAACTTATTAGGAACACTAATCTGCAGAACTAGTTATTTTAAGAGGTAAGTTGCACAATAGGTCAGTTGATCGCAGTGCCTGGGGTTGAACAAATCCCTTCCTCTATAATAATAATCTAATAATCTAATCTAATGATACTGGTAAAGTTGTAGGAGATACCATACCTTAATGAACTCAGGAGAGAGGTGTTCCCCTTTTGATAAATCTAATGTCTTCAAGTTGAGGGAAACATCCAAAGCCTTAGCAGTCAGCATGACGGCTCTGCAAGGTGCACTGGCAGCCATGTAATACAAGTCAATAGTCATTTTCTAAAACACGAAATTACAAGTGAAATAAAAGAAATACTAATCCTGTATAATGATTTTAGGAGTAACCAAAAATTTAAATAGACCAGGTTATATACAAAAACAATAGGCCCAAATAATTTTGTTATTATTTCACAAAAGAGAAAACTGACTGTAATGCCATAAATAAAGATTTATTTATATAATTTTTCTGAAATTATTGTTTTTTATGAATAAAATTAACATGTTTTAAGAAAGCATACCTGCATATCTTCATCATATTAATTGATACCTACAACTTATTATTTTTTTTATTTACATTTTTATAGAAACGGCAATGCATATGCTTAAATATATATATATATATATTTATATTTTTATTTATTTATTTTGGATACTAAAATTTGCTAATTTTGTATTAGTAACACAACATTTTTAGTAGTAATATATTTTTTTTAACAGTAATTATATATATATATATATATATATATATATATATATATATAATATATATATATATACTATTAAAAAAAATTATATTAATACTTTTTAAAATCATGTGTTACTAATAAAAATATATAATTTGTCAGTAAAACATACTTTGTCATAACTTTTTTGTTTTTACTTATTTACTTTTTGTTGCACAAACTGTCAAAAAAACCTCTACACAGGCCAGGATTTGATTTGGATTTTTTATTAATTTATCATTTTTTAAAATTTAGTAACTCACAATGTGAACGTAATCGTTAAATACAATGAAAGTTTAAACACAATCTTATCAACAATTTTTTTCAGTTTTTTGCTCATTAGCTCAGGAACCAAATATTTTTTTTTTCATATCGCTCTGGACCTATTTTAGGGCTACATTTGAACATAGCTTTTATAGATAATTTTAAACAAATACAATTTTTGTTAATTTAAAGCTTTTTGTACTTTTTTTTCAAGAAATTAAACTGGTTCTAAGAAATTGTAAAACTAGCCTATACATAAAATTTCACCAAAAACAGTCATTTCTTGACTTCAGAATTAGTATAATCTCCAAGCAATGTGCACAGACACATATCTTATTAAGATAGCATTGGCTTCGAAGTAAAAACAGTTTTTTATTCAAAGAGACTAAAATTAGATTAATATTTTCATGATCACTACGCAGTCTATATTATTCGTGATTTTAAAAAGTGTAAACTATTTGAAAGTTTATTATTTATTGTATTTATAAGGCAGGTGACACTGTTGCAATTTGGTAATATTTTATTTTCATAAATAATTTATTGTGAGAATATAGTAAGTAAGCTAACTTCAAATTAAACTAATTAAAAAAGTTCTTTTATAATTTATATTTTTAAAAACTCAATAAAATATATAAATTAAATTTAGTTCTTTTGAAAAATTTATATTTATATTATATTTTTATTTGTTCATAGTATTGTATGCAATTGTTGCAATTCAGCAATATATTATATGCATCGATATTTTTTAAGACATAAGAATGTAAAAATAAGCTTTTAACTTCAAATTAAACTAACTAAATTGAAACAGCTCTTTTATAATTTATATTTTTATAGAAACGCAAATGCCTAAATATATAGATTAAATTTAGTATCTGAAAGAATGAAAAATTTATATTTATATGGAATATATCGATCATTTATTTGTTCACAAGTATTTATAAGGCAGATGCTATTGTTGCAATTCAGCAATATATTATATTCATCCATAATTTTTAAGAGGTAAGAATGTAAAAATAATCTTTTACTTCAAATTAAACTAAAACGAAACTGTTCTTTTCACTATCAGTTTTTCATAAAGCAATTTAACATAAAGCATACATAGCATACTTACTGTATTTTTTATTCACACTTCCAACAAACTTGCAGAATCAAACGGTACTGTTGGGAGTGTGGTCGTTGTACAGACTTATATATCGATAAAGCTATCGACTGGTTCAACCAATCACAAGCCCGGGTGCCGTGATGAGATCTTGAGCAACTGTGACGGCAATGACACAGCAAATTTGGCAGTAATTGTCCTGAGTGAAGATCATTGAGGAACCGTTGTAAGAAGGACTATTTTAAAACATTATTTCTACATTCCTACATCATTTCGGTATAAAACAAATAATCGCAACCCACAGACATGATAAATGGTGAATTTGAAAAAAGTCACCAAAATCATATTTTTCATCGTATACTTTCTTAAAAGATCGATTTCATCATTACAATCAGTATCCAAAAAAAAAAAAAAAAAAAAAATAACATTTAGAATATTCAAATCTTATTGAAAATACGATTTCACGTTAATTGTTGTACTTTCAATAGGATTTGAAAAAAATTGTGCTTTTTAAATCTGATTACCATGGTATTAAATCAACTTTTCAAAAATGGTTTAAGAATCAAAGTTGAGTTTTTTTAACGAACGTGTAATTACCACCATTTTGAAACGGTTTCAGAGCTATTTTGCGTTGTTGGGTAACGAATTTGTCCAAATCGTTTTTTGCGCCAAATATGAATAAAATTGAGCCAAATTTGTGGACGGAAAATGCTTAAGCACACACATTTATATTTTATTTAAAATTTTAACAACTCATAAAAAATGTTCTGACATACAAGATCGGCGCCCATTTCGAGATCTCGGGCCTAAGTCTTAAAACATCATAGCTGTTCCAGAGGCTCATTTTTTAATGGAAATTCACTGATTGTTTTAGGTCAATTTCAAATATTGATCGAATCACATTTAAGATTTATCTCATCGTGTTTGGTTTAAATAAGTTTCTCTTGATGTCATACAATATACATAACAATTAAAATATACTCTACTATAATATAATTTCGAAATATATTTGAAAGTAGAAGTAATCAAGTCGGCTTGTATATTTACAACAAAAAACATATTATTTTATCTTTAAATTAACAAAAGATTGCTGACAAGAAGCCTATCTGCTGGAAAATCAAGGAACCAACCTGTTTAGTTACTGTTGCTTTACAGTTTATTCTCTCTTTTTAAAATAAGAATTTTTAAAGTGAAAACCTTCTTTAGGTGGACCTAAAGCACTTTTTGACTTTTTGAATGAGAGGGAAAATTGAAAACTACAAGAATAGCATGTAAAAATCATCTAACTTGCCATATACACATTGCTTTTCTTTAAGTGAATTTGGCGACTGTTTTCAAGTGCATTCGTGGCACAGTACTATGATTTCTGGTTATGAAACTAATAAAGGTGAACTCAAAATCCACTGCTGACTAACCTTTTTTATATTTAATATTTACTTTTTATATTTATATATATAAATAAGTTCAATATTAAAATAAATATATAAATTATAATTAAAGCCATTATATTATTTACTTATCCATCTAGCACAAAATATTTAGAGAGTTTACAGTTAAATATATCTTGAACATTTTATATAAGTTCATTAATAAATATTTAAATTATACCGAGCGCGGTTGTACTAGATATTAGGTGTGATTAAAACACAGCCATCATAATTATTAGTACAGGGGTTTTCAAGTTTATTGAACTTTGATTTTTTTTTTTTTTTTTTTTTTGTTTAACGTCCGATTATTGTGCACACTTGGGCTAATGCAGACGGTATATTGAACTTTGAAAGGAGTCGATTGAATTCGAGGGGTCTATTGTAGGGATGGGCATTTCCTCTATTTTTACAAAATATCAACGAACTGTTTGTTGAAAAAAAACTGTTTGAAAAAACAGTTAGAAAAAAACAGGTTTAGAAAACTGAAACTCGAAATTGTATTAGCAGCTAAAACATAAGCACAAACGTTCAGTTTTCAAAGAATACTTTTTCATTCCCATTACCACCATGTTCTTAACTGTTTTTGGGTGTAAAGCATTTAGAAAAAAATAATCCTTATAAGTGTAGTAATAATTAAATTACATTCTCAAAACGTAATATATATGTATGCCATTTTATATTTACAAAATGCAATGAATTTCTAATAGAAGCATTCTTCTTTTTTAATTAAAAATTAAATAGTCCTTTGCATATTTACTGAAATGCAAACAATTTAGAATATTTTTAGTTGATTAAAAAATATTGATGATTGATAATAAATATAAAAAATACGTTTAAATAAAATTAGGTTATGTATTTACAAAATGTGAGATGTTACTACCATATTTTTATTTGGGAGAAAGTAGGTTTTCACTTTTCAACACTGAACAAAGTAACCTTAATAAGTACAATATAGTAATAAGAACATAGGCCAAATGTGTTTAAATAAAATTAGCTCTATATATTGTTACAAAATTATAGGTTATTAACATTAAGTTATTATAGGTTAATGATAGGTTATTAACAATGCATTAGCAAAAAAATAAGTTTTCCATTTTTCAACACAGAAAAAATATAAACTTCATTGTAATAAAATATTTAACAAAACAAATGTTTTTAAAGAAAATTTTAGAAAAAGTACTAAAATAACTAAAATTATTCAATATGTATATATACAAGAGTAGATATTGTGAATTTTTAAAAAACCACACATCCAATAAATAATTAAAAACTATGCACTTAATTCTAAAAACATAAAAAAGTAAAAGAAAACTTTCAAAATTGTCCACTAAATATTTTTAAATTTCTAAACACAAAGTAAACTACGGAGAAAAACTAATATAAAACACAATTATGGCTGTTTTTACAGTTTAAAAAATGTTTGAACAACAAATTTTACATTTAACTAAATTACAATAAATTAAACAAATAAATTAACTAAATTTTACATTTATTTCAAAGCTAAACTTTGAAATAGAGGGAAAAAGTATAGCAGGTTAAAGAAAAGGTGTTTGCAGGAAAACAGTTAGCAGGAAAAAATTTAGCGCTTGCGGCAACGTTCGAATAGAAGTCCAAACTGCTTTTCCTTGTTTAATAAATCTCGAACCAGTCCAATTCAAACTGCTTGTTTCCGTTTGGAAAAGCAGTTTGTTTTTCGTATATAGAAAAACAGTTTTTTTTAACAGTTTGGTATTTTCTTACCCACTTCTAGTCTAGTGTGGGTCGATGAAATAAATACCATTTTTAAGGGTGCAAGTTATTTAAGGAGAATAACTGAAAAATTTCCGTACGTCGGCAGTATTCACAAGAATTATTGCGTCTCCAGGGAACGATTCCTTTCCAGTATTTTTAACCTGCGAGAAAACATTCTCTAACGATTATATGAAACCATCGAAGATGAGAGACCATATTATAAAATGCATCTTACTAAGCAAAATATTAATATGGATTATTTCAAAAATCTTAAAGAAAACTTTGAGAATCGTTCCAAGACGGGAATTAAATCATTTCTTAAGCCGTCTATGTTTACAAATAATGCAGGGATAATAATCGAATATGTTGAATTTTGGAGTTGAAATGACACTCGCACAAAATACGTCAGATTAACAAGTATCAGCGAACCACTATTGTTGTATTGGTTTAAGTATTTGCAAAACTATTTAACACTTGACACAAAATATTACTCTAATCTCTACAGGTCTAAGCTTCATTAGATAAATATTATGTTATCATTATTTATGTTATCATTATGTTCATCTTTATTTATCTATTATGTTATCATCTTTTCAGACACCACTCTGAATTAGCCATACAGTCTGTCTTAGTCTGAAGATACAACAAATGGGTTCTTTAACGTTTTTGTTGGTACCCACTGCTAGAACAAAAACCAAAGCAATCAATTGTAAAAGGTACACAAACTGCCTCGTATTCAATTTGTTATTATTTAAAAAGAGGCTTGAATGAAGTTCTAGGGTAGGTTTCTATCTCCAAACTTCCTAATTCAAGAATTATTAAAAAAAAATAATAGTAATATAATTGCGTTAAATACCTTTTTCGCTGATATGATGTAAGCGAAATTCCTCATTATTTTTACAATAAAAAATGATTTAATCATCATAACCAGCATTAAAATTTACATTTTCAGTTTGAATTGAACTAACCAAAACTGTCAATCTCATTTTTGTACTTTCATTAGGAAGTGAAAACTTAAAATGTTAGTTTATGCAGATTTTAATGCTAAATATAATGATTAAATCTGATTAAAAAAATTGTGGTAAATATAAAAAGTTAATAAAATGGCGTCTATTTGAAACCTATAGCAAAATTTGCTAAAAACTGAACTTCTTCAAGCTATTACAAAAATCGTTTTTTTGGAAGGTTTATATCAAATCAGACCAAGATCGCTTAAATGAGAGTGGTCTCTCTCTCTCTCTCTCTCTCTCTCACACACACACACACACACACACACACACACACACACACACACACACACACACACACACACACACACACACACACACACACACACGCTGCTAATACTGTCAATTTTTAGTATAAACATCTCTCTCTCTCTCTCTCTCTCTCTCTCTCTCTCTCTCTCTATATATATATATATATATATATATATATATATATATATATATATATATATATATATATATATGCAGCCACTCAAAAGTGATCTAATGGTCAGGAAGTGCTTATTCAGGGAGGGAGGGAGAGTATGGGAGAGAGAGTAAGACAGAAAGACAGAAAGAGTTTCATGAGTCAAGTTTAAATTATAATAATTAACCATTTCAATAAAGTCTTTTTTCATTAAAAACTGTTGTAGAAGTAAACCTATTATAAGAACAATGATAAAGCAGAATTTGTTAAATGTGTTTAGTTGACAATATATTTATCACTAATCTATAAGTGCGAATGACTGTTAACTCACACTGATTAAAATTTCCTGCTTCAATCAGTAGGCCGACTCATTTATTATCTTTTATTATTTATTTCAGTTTTTCTTTCTCACTGCAACAATTATTTCAATAAATATGCTGGTATTTTAAGTGTTGAATAAAGCCCTCTATATTTATGAAATTTAACATATTTCAAAACCAATACAAAGGATACATATTGCTACAACATGAAAAATCTTTATGTATGAAAAATTACATCTAGGATGTCTCCTCCATGACTTGCTTTGCATTTTGTAACTTAATCAATGACATAACCTTCAGACAGATGTTCTCCTCGATTTAGATGATGACATTATGAATCTCTTCTATTATTTATGGTATTGTTCAAGGATTATTTTGATAAACTTGTGATTTTAAATATCCCCACAGGAATAAGTCACAGGATGTTAGGTCACATAACCTTACTGGCCAGTTCTGACTGCCATTGTGTGGAAGGATTTGGTTCGAAATTTATTCCTCCACAAGACTATCATAGCGAGTGAGGTGGCGCAGATAGCACATCCTGTTGGAACCATTGCTCAATGTTCACATTATTAAGATAAGGATGTAAAAATGTTTTAATCATATTTCTGTAACATTGTCCATTCACTGTCATGGAATTTCCATCCTAAAAAAATTATGATTTGATTACTCAGTTACTCTTTGCAGGTACATTGTCTTGGAATGGGTTACACAAGGATTTTCTGCCCCTAAAATACAAGAGTTCTCTTTATTAATAAAGCTGTTTAAATGAAAATGTATTTCATACAAGATTTAGTCTATTAAACGAAACCAGGAAAAGGCTGTAACTTGTAAAAAGTAGTCTAATCGGATTTTTATACCCAAGCAGGCAAAATGCTCCTTGAGATGTATGTAAACTTTGCTGGCTGTAGTGGTTTTGTGTAAACTGAATTTATAGGTGTAGAAGGATTTTAAACGGGTGACATTTGATTTTCGAGCCATTCTTGCTTTACAACTCTGTAAATATTCAAGATATGAAAAATTGTACTTTTACCAATATTATAGATTATTAAATTACTGTTAACTTTTTTTATTGCTTTAGTGCTAATATTAACTAAGTTATAGCGCTTTAAAGTTGATAGCATAAAAGATGACAAACAAAAATTTCCAAAAATAAACAAACTTTAAATTACCAAGTTTTACACAGTAACCTGTGTTCATGAGCTTAAATATTCGAGATTGTTGATCATGAAATGGATCTGAGGAGTGTTTTATAGGGGGTAGAAGAGGGTGTGAAAACAATTTTTCTCTTTTTCTTTCACAAATATGTCTATAAAAGAATTAGTCTCATGAAATGTTTGTATTAGTAGAATTACACTTTATTTAATTATCTTTCATTTGGTCTTTCTATTATTGCCATTTTTCTAATAATAATCAAGATAAAGATTAACACTTTAAACTTTGCCCTTATTATAAATTAATTTCATTAATTTTTATTAAAAATAATTAAAGTGTCTCTTTTCACAGTGTTCTTCATAAGAACTCTGCCAATACACAGTTTGGGGTATGTAATTTAACCACAGCTGATTTTATGTTATTGTCTAATCAGTGACAGATGCATTCTTTATTCAGTTCTATCTGTACTCCATTATCCATATCTGTACTGTATTATCCAGATTTTATCAGCTCAGTCTCCAATTAGACTAGCTAAATGCTGTTTTATTGTGAACATAAAGAAATTTTAACATTTTTTTATTTGTTTATATTCACTTTTAAAATCTATTTACCTTCTTAAAGTAAGACCTCACTTAAATATGTGGGTTCAAACTCAGGAGGCATGTAAAATATAATATCATTCCTAAGCTTTAATTTGCCGCCTCGGTGGCCTAGTTGATAGTGTACTGGGCTTTCACCCCGAGAACCCGGATTCGATTCCCGGCCAAGGCTTGTCATTTTCATACGCTATAAATCATCCCATCCTTAGCCCAAGCATGACAATAGTCAAACGTTAAACACAAAAAAAAAAAAAAATCCTAACCTTTAAAAATGAATAGCAAAGGCCTTCGTTTATCACATTTTTAAATGCATTATACCTTATGTCATATACTTCAAGAAGCACAAATAAGTAGTGTTAGATAAGATAATAACATAAAATCACTTTCATTTTTTAATCTTATCTGTGATGTGTTCCAAACATCTTCTAAAATAAGAAAATTATTTATTAATAAAGTTTTGTTAAAGAATATTTTTAACTGATAATAATTATTACTATGTAACTATATTTTCTGCAGTACCAATGGTGATACGTGCAGTATGCAATTTTCAATGGTGAAATGAGCATTTGGAAAAACAATTAGTTCTATTGGGTTATGGCAAAATCCAGACAGAGACCAGAAATAAGCAAAAATCATGATACAGTAGAAGTCCGATAATCCGGCACGTTCGGGACCGGCTCGGTGCCGGACTATCGGGCATTCCGGACTATCGGGCAGTCCGAAATTCCGATCGATCAGGTGGTAATTATAGGTTAATAAATAAAGTACTAATACACTATGCTAATGCATATAACTAAATTTATTTTAATTTACATATAATGTAAATGTATACATATAATATAATGTATATACACGTAATGTAAAACATATTTTACTTAGATTTAAAAAAGTCACAAAACACCAAGCACAAAAAAATGGCGAAGACGCTTCGTGATGGAATGACAGAGCTGCACTGCACCTGACTTCGTTGTGACAGATGGCATTGCATTGTTTGCGAACAATACCGAGCGCTTCCGGATGGTCCCGAACTACCCCAAAAACTTCGGAATAGCTCTCGAGCGTTTTTATTTGCTTTAAAGACACTTTTGGAGAAAAACAATATTTGTAAAATTTTCCGGAGCGATGCCGGACTATCGGGCATTCCGGACTATTGGATGCCGGACTAATGGACTTCTACTGTATTTGGAACACATTAATATTTAGACAATATTTTTTAAATGTATATACACCTTCATTTACGCACATGAATTGCATAGCTTGAAATACGATTTCCTTATAGACCTACAGAATCAATAATCCAGATTATTACAGTAATCTATTATTTATGCCTGTTGCTAATCAATAGGCTATTTTTTCTCTGTGTCTAAGGACAATTTATAAATAAGTCTGATTTGGAATTTATATATTCCAGAGCATGTGGTTTGACATGTTATCAAAATATCAAGTAATATAGCTATTTACTGACTAGTAAATTTGTACAGTTTATTTAAAAGAAATTCATTGGAAAATGATTTATGGGGTTATCATATTAAGACTAAGATCTGGGACCTTAAAATAAGTCTCAATCCTGTACTCTAAGTTACTTTTTATTGGGTTGTTAAAAATTTTATACGAATGTATGGTATATATATATATATATATATATATATATATATATATATATATATATATATACCCGCAGGGGGGTGTAGACTAGCTGCACCTATTGAGAGGATTTAGACGTCCCTCCATGTATCCGAGTATTTTAACACTATACAATCACACTTACAATTATGGTGTCGATAATAGTCTCAATGTGCTTTTCGCCTGAGCACATATACACACACACATACACACACACACACACACACACACACACACACACACACACACACACACACACACACACACACACACACATATACACACACACACACACACACACGCGTGTGTGTGTGTGTTTTAGCCTCTAGTATTCACAATTTTGGTTCAATGCAAAAATTTTTCAACATTTTCAATACGGTATTTATTTTTAATTTTAAAAATTCTTATTTGTATAAATTAAACTTTTTTGAAAATCTGATTTAACCATTGTAATCAGTGTTAAAATTTGCAAAAATTAGAACTTTAAATTTCAAAATTCCATTAAAATTATGAAAATGAACGTAGTAGAGATCAACTGAATATACTATTGAAACACGGTTAATAAATTTATATAAAACAATATTTGTAAAATTGGATAACAGCACTGAAAGAATCTAATAACTGGTAAAAAGAATTATTGTAATATGTGTAATGTGTATAATAGGTACGTAAAGTAATAGTAGATGTAGTGGTGCACATATGGGGGTGAACAGGTGGGATTAAGTATATGCCCTGTTCAGATTAAGAAATCTGAAAAAAATCATGATTAGGGAAATCACCTAATTTATGGTCTACAGTAAGGATGGTGTTTGTTATTCTGTGCAGATTATACCAGGCCAACATAGTCACTAGTTATGTACCTCTAGGGTGGAAAGCGGCCCGTGTAGTCTTTATTCCTAAGCTGGCCTTTTAGGCCAATCAGTCTCACTTCGTTCTTTCTGAAGACATTAGAGAAATTGGTAGATAGATATGTCAGAGTGGTCATGATTCCTCTACATGTCAGTCAATATGCCTGCCAATCATGGAAAGTTTGTGAGATTGCACTTCATAATTTGGTTCACAGATTGGAAAGGACTCTAGAGACCAAAGAATACGCCCTCGGTGTCTTTCTAGATATTGAGGCAACTTTTTACACCGCTTCACATGCTTCAATACTTTGTGCCCTGTCTAGATGTGGGGTGGATAATACCGTGTGTGGCTGGGTGGGGGATATGTTGCATGGGAGGTCAGTCAGACATGTTGCTAAAGCTCTAGGAGAAGAGGTGGATGTGGAGGTTGTCAGGAGCTATCCGCAGGGGGGGGTTTTGTCCCCTCTCTTATGGAACTGGTCGGTGGATTCACTCCTGAACCTTCTCTCGTCAGAGGGATGCTATACCCAAGGATATGCCAATGATTTAGTGGTGCTAATCCGGGGGAAGCATGGTAACACAGTGGTAGATCTCATGAAGAGAGCCTTATCACTGGTGAAAACCTGGTGTAGTCAGGAGGACCTAGGGGTTAACCCCAGGAAAACTACTCTGGTTCCTTTTACTAGAAAGAGGATTACCCCGCATTTAGGAGGAGTCAAGCTCTTTGGGGAGACAATTCCAGTTGCAAATGAGGTGAACTATCTAGGCTTCATGTTGGACACTAACCTGGAACGCTCATCTGGGGCACATCATGGGGAAAGCCAATAAGTCTTTAATAGCAGTTAGAAGAATGGTTGGCAAAACATAGGGACTGAGACCAGGAATAATAAAGTTTATCTATACTGGGATCATTAGACCTATGGTGTGCTATGGTGTCGTGGACTAAGTTCGAGCAGAGGGGGGCCAGAGAGTCTCTGACTAAGTTGTAGAAGTTGGCCTGCCTTTGTATCACTGGCTGTATGGACACTGCACCAACACCAGCCATGGAGATCATTCTTGGCCCCCTATTGACCTTTTTGTCATGGGGGAGGCATGTAAAGCAGCTTACAGACTGCAGGGTGGTGGTGGCTGGCTGACCTCTATTTATGGGCATACTAGAATCACAGACAAGATCTTTGACCAAATCTTGATGATGGGGACTGATCAGATGGTTAAACGGCACATAGTATCTAGACCCTTTGATGTCAACTTGGCCTTTGAGGGGAGAGATCGTGTGTTGGAAAAACCTGGAGACATAGTATGGTATACAGATGGCTCCATGACAAAGTCAGGCACTGGTGCCGGGGTGTACGGTCTGAGACAGGGGTTAAAGAAAGTAATTACCCTAGGTCAGCATACAACAGTATTTCAGGCTGAAGTGATGGCCATTAATGACTGTGTTTGGGAGAACTTGGATCGGGGCTTCAAGAAGGCATGTATTCATATTCATACCGATTGTCAGGCAGCAATAAAAGCACTCACGGGTCTTATAATAAAGTCCAAGCTGGTCTGGTTAGTGTTGGAAGAACCTTGATGTTCTGTTCTGTGATAACCGGATTCCTTCACTGGGTTCCAGGACATAGGGGAGTTGAGGGTAATGTGGAGGCAGACCGACTGGCTGGACTTGGATCTGCATCTGAGTTTATCGGACCTGAGCCGGCTTTAGGGATTTCTCTATCGTTGGCCAGGTCCGCCATTAATGGGTGGATTACATGTCAACACCAGGTAAGATGGGACAACCTTCATGGGCATTCCCATAGTAAACGTCTCTTAAGCAAAGTTCCTTCTTTAGGAATCAAAGGGGCAGCAGATGTCCTGGGCAGAGCACAACTCAGAGGATCATGGGGCTCATAACAGGGCACTGTGGTCTGAGGATGCACATGAACAGGATAGGTGTATACCACGGAGAAACCATGTGTAGATTGTGCATGAAGGAGGAGGAAACTGCAGGTCACATAATTTATGATTTTGAGGCTCTTGCTAGTAGGAGGCTAGGGGTTTTTGGTATCCAAGATCCTAGGGATCTTCAGCAGAATGTGCTAGTCAGTGGGTTGTTGGAACTTATTAGGGGCACCAATCTGCTGAACTAGTTATTTTAAGAGGTCAGTTGCAAAATAGGCCAATCGATCGCAGTGCCTGGGGTTGAATTATCCCTTCCTCTAGTAAAATAATCCTAATCTTAAGGTAGGTGTTTATGTGCTACAGTTATAGCTGCACAGTATATACTTGCTGGTATACCATGGTTGCTGGTACCTAACAAATTGTTTTTGTTTATTTATTTTTATATTTAATTTACTTTTATTGATTAAAAAAATTTCTTCATTACTGTACCATTATTAAATACTATTAACTTTTCTTACCTTTTGTAAATTAAAAACAAAATATATGAATATTTTGTGTTTGAACATCTAAAACAGGTGAACATATCTTGCTCAATCTCCATCCCCTCCCACTAGAGCTGATTAAGTTACTTATGTTGAAACTTAGTGGAAAAGCATGTCTTGCTTAGACCTTAAAGCACTTTTTGAGCTAGAACACTACTGTAAAGAAATTAAAATATGTCTTCTGAATTACATTTTTTTGTATTTTTTTTTTTATTAGATGTCATCTTAATGGGAATCAGTTGTAGGTCAAAATACATATTCTGACACACTAATATTCCCTGCACTTCATTCTATACTTGTTGTACAAGTAGTGTTGTCGGAGCTTTTGTAACAATATAATCAGGTTTGTTACTAATATAATCAGGTTTTTTTGTTCACTTGACTATTCAACACTTTTTGTGTTTTTTTATAATGCATGTGTCTTTTAATCACTTAAAAAAGAAGAGGGGAAAACAAATTTGGGTATTGCATTATTTGCATTTTTAATCCAAAAGTTACTGAATTCTTTGTTAAAAATGTAGCATTAAATTTAGATTTGCATAAGAAAAAACAATTCAGGCGAGGACTTTTAGATCTTCTTCCGTTAGGAAGTGACCCCACCAGTTGTTCGTTTATTTCAAGTGGGATATTCCCCTCTTAGCAGAAGTGAATCTACACCATTGAACAGATGCCAATAATTTATTAAATAACCAATAAATAAATTGTTTAATTCACTATCAATTTGGACCAATAGTTTTAAGTTTTAATAATTAATAAAAGCTTGTATTTAAGGGCACCATTTGAGGTGATTGGGTAGTCATTAACCCCCCCCAGATGTAGGAAAAAATTCAAAATCTTCTCACTTGAAATATTAAGCATAGCCTACTTACTGTAAATGTAATTACTAAAATTTTAAAATTAAATAACCTGTACCAAATATTTTACTATAAATAATTTACTTCTAGACAATTTCTTCTCCAAATATTTTAATTATTGATTAAATTGATCTTATAAAAATACAATTTTTTGTATGTTTAAAAGATTTAATCCCAATATTTTTGTTTTATCATTACAATATTTCCGGGGGAGGAGATTTTCCTGTACTACCTAAAGTACCCTTCCTACATAATATGGAATTCTTGGAGCGCTTACCTCCTTCAATGATTAGGTGAATTAGTGCTCATACTGTTATTAAAAAAAAAAGCAATAATAACCAAAATATTTACGTGATACTGAAATGTACATTCGTGTTTATTATTCTGATGTGATTTCTACATTTAGAACTATCTTAATATTAGAGGCAAATGTATAACTTTTGCAAAAAATATATTTAAGTTAGGATAACAGTATATCTAACATTACATAATACAATGGTAATAAAAGTAACCATTAATTATTACATATTTATTTGTCAAAAATAAACAAAGCAAATATTTATTTATGTAAAATTTTAAATAATCTTATGAGTTCAACTGATGCATTTTTGAATGAAATATCTGGGCCAGCATGTTTACTCCTTTTTGATTCAGGTCATCATACCCTACCATAGCAGTCTTGCAACGGTTAAACCAAGCAGTGACGTTTGGATACCTAATCACAGGAAAACCAACAGCCTGTAACAGATCAAAAGTATGCAATATCCTTCAAGTGCTTAATTTGCATCATGACATTGTACATTATAATTTAAAACTGTATTTAAGGTGCATTAAACAAACATTAAATATACAGAGAAAAATAAACATGAAAAAGTCAGCTTAACGTATTAGGCCATTTTGCAATGAGAAACACATTCACATTAACTAATTAACATTTTTTATATTTTGTTTTTATAAATAGGCTTTTGTTCAAATGACAGAAAATCAAAAATGTTAACTTGTTCATGGAATGCACTGTATGTATATAGGTCTTCTTTTTCCATGGAAAATATTTAACAATTTATAATTTTTTGCTTAAGTTTGTACATAGGTCCAGAAAGATTCTGTTTGGACCAAACCTACTCAATTTGGTAAAACAGAAAACACTTGAAACAAAACACTTTGTTTAAAAGAGCTTAATAAACTTATTGCTGCAAAACCTGCAACATTTTAATTAAAATAAAATAAAAAATTGATATAAATAAAGCCATGTAAAATCAAAGTATGCTATTGCCCAAGTACTACTCAAATTTAATGTTAGAAAATTGTTTAGATGATCAAAAAAGTAATGATGATATTTATGTATAAATTTTTAAAACTAAAACACAATTCAATAGAACTCACAATGGTATATTTTTGGTGTTTGGATAACTAACTTATACAACTTTCATAATATCTTTTACTGGTATTTACTAACAGTTGTGCACATAACTTAACAAAACTTTCATGACATTGTTATATAGTAACTTACTGACTGTTTTTCCTGCAGAATATTTTGTTGCCAGTTTTAGTTTATCACAAAAAATCAATTTTATATTTGTTCTTCAGTTTTTTTATATTAATTTTTTTATTGCTATGTATAATTACCTCAGCAGTGGAGACCGAGGCAATTAAAGAGTAGTCAGCAACTGTCATTTTACTTCCTGCCGCCCAATCATTGTCCTCAAGATAAGTATTATAAGCGTTGAAAGAGTCTTCGAGCATTGTTAGTTTTTCATCATCTATCCGTTGGTTCATGATTAACACTGGTAACTGAAAATTATCAGGTATATAATGAAAACATATTTGACCCTTTAATGAAATTTCATTTTAGGAATATATACTTTTTACTAACTCAATGGGCTTTTGGTTAGTAATTTGAAATTTATTTTAAATCATAATTTTCCTTTCAGCATTTTTCATCACTTTATTAACAAGTATAGATTCAAAAGCATCAATTGAGCAATTAATAGAAAATGAAAAGCATGTACTTCTTTGTGGGACACCCTTTACTTGTTATACCAAAAATTAGAACATTTTTAGAGTAAGATGAAAGTTTGCTACTGAAAATTCTATCTTCAAAACGATTGTGACTCGTATACCAGCTGCCACTAAAAGATAATAATGTAATGTAAATATTACATGTTCCACACTGTTTTATTGATTAACATAATAAATTTAAATATAATCTATAAACAAATTTCAAGAATTAATCAGTTTTATAACTGAATTAATTCTTATCTGCATAGAATTGTTTCTTGTAAAAATCAAAATTATCTAAAAAGTGATTCTAGCATAATAAAAGTAAAATAAAAACATACTGTTAAACTGAATATAGACTTTTTACAATAATTTAATCAACTATCAAATTTAATTAAGTTGCAATTACTAATTACATTTTATCTTAGCTCATTTATTAATGCACTTAATTAATGGGTATTTTGTTATAACATTTATAAATTTTGCACAAAATTTACTTATTTTTTTTTATTTTATTAAACAATGTTTACCCCTCCTCCTTATTAAGTTTACCTGCCTGTCAGAATGTCTGTTTATAAGTCTTTAAGCCATAATTTCTACATCAAAGTGTTACTTATCTGAATCCTCATAATTTTAGAGGCACGATGGCTGTTATAGGAGTAGGCTACTAATGTTGAAGTATTAAACTTACAATGTATGCTCCAAAAACTCTTTGGTATAATGTACCAATATTAAAGTAAAGCCTTTGATTGACGATAGCACGATGCTCTATATCTTCTGGGTATAGAGTTTTGGTTTCATCATACATCTCTGCCAAGTAAATCAGTCCAGCTTGGCTAAAAATTCAATACAGCTTATTTATGAATTGGTATTATAAACAAAGATTCAAGAAATAGGAAGTTATTCCATCCTGACACTCTATTTAAGTGTTTTTTTAACTACTTCAGCAGGTAATAAAAGATAGAAATATTGCTCTTATATCTTAAGTATCATTTTTATAAATGTTTTTAATTTGAGAAGTTGTAATTATAAGAAAAGGAGTTATAGAGATGGTAATTATTACTTCTGATCTGCTTCATTTACTTCAAATAAAATCACTATAAACAATTTTTAATTGATTTTTTTATATTCATGCAATCTTTTAAACAATACTATCACTATTTATAATTTCATTGTTTTTTTATTTTATCTAGTTTTCTGTAGTAATGAATTTATATAAATTCAAAGTTATGGAGAAATATACAATATTAATATTATATTAAATATTAAAATATATATATATATATATATATATATATATATATATATATATATATATATAGAGAGAGAGAGAGAGAGAGAGAGAGAGAGAGATATATATAGTGAGAGAGGGAGAGAGAAGAGAGAGGGAGAGAGAGAGAGAGAATAATATATAATTATTGGCCTATCATAAAAATATCCTTTGATACGTAGTACAACTTTTATAAGTGCAGATGGCAGCACTACTATCTCACCACTCCACAAAATATATAGAATATATATATATATATATATATATATATATATATATATATATATATATATATATATACAGAGAGTTGAATGCAATGGAACAGTGTTGTGTTACCTCTTTAGGGAAAAACTGATAGTTAAGAATACTTATTTTATCATATATTACTCACTTGTTAGGGAATGGGTCTGACATACTACTTGATACACTTCAAGTAAAAGAACAATTTTGCAGCTTGTAACAATTAATTTTGCTATGTGGCTAGTTTGCCATGTGTTACTATTGAATTCTGATCGCTGTGACTATTTCACTGTAGCAGTTTTTAGTGTGGCTTGACCGTCGCCAGCTGACGGGTTGATAGTCCGACTCATCCTCAATTCTCTTACTACAAGTACCTCCCGCTGACTTAAAAAGTCTATTGAAATAAGGCTGTTCAATGAAAAAGATGAGTTCTAACACCATCATACATAATGGATAAAAAGCTGGTCACAAAATGTCCCAATAACGTTTTTGGAAAATGAAATGAAATGAGGAAACTAGGTTTTAAGTTCAAACTCAATGAAAGTTTGAACTTTCAATGAAGTTCAACCTAGTTTTTAAGTTCATTATAGGATTCTAAGAGTATCTCAACTCCATACTTTCTCTGGAAAGCTTTATTACCCTGTTGACACAGTCAATAAATTCAATAACCAAATCATTGACTAAATGTTAAAGAGTTTTCTCACAGATGAACCTTATTATCACACTACCAGATCATCACTGAATATTACAAAAGTTTTTGATCTGTTGTTTATCTTTGAACTTCCTCATTGTCTCTTTAATTCATCTAAGAATCTTGGCTCTTGGCTTGCCTCTGGACACTACTCAGCATTAGCTGTCCAAAGGAAGGTCAAAAGACAATAAGCACAATAAAAACATGTTGAAGTTTCAGACAATCTTTTAATATGCACACAAATTAAACAATTATAAAACTGTGCTTATTGTTCTGTGTTTTATTTCTTTACTACAACATATGTTTGTACTTCTTTTGCAAAATAAAATTTGGAATATAATAAAAAGTTTACCTATTTGTATAACCAAAGATTTTTTCCAAAATAATAATTTGAAATATTACCCCTGGAATGTTACAGTTTTAGCACCTCTATTTCTAGAAATCTAGCACAGTATATATATTTCACTAATTTACGCAATCACTCAAAACAAATTGGAATTATCTGTTGTACTAAATATTTATAGCAGCTTACCTTTCTGTGATAATTAAATCCTCATCCACAATTGTAGGCACAGTATGCTGTGGGTTGATCTATAAATACATTATAATTAATTAGTAATTACAAATATCCTAATTAATTATTATTACTGCATAACTACTTAAACAAGAAATACTTCTACTTTATGGAGCATGTATCGTCCATGTTTCTGCAGCAGTGACTTACAATTGTTACTTTAAACAGATTTACTAATCACTATCACTTCAAAGAACACCTTAACTACATCAGAAAAGTAAATAGAATTACTGAAATATATTATAACAGGTGACAAAACATGAGTTTATGGATATGACATCGAAACTAAAGCTCAATCATCCCAGTGGAGGCATTCTGGCATGCAAAGACCGAAAATGGTTCGACAAGTGCGGTCGAGCGTGAAGGTTATGCTCATTGTGTTCTTCAATATTAATGGTATAATGCATAATGAATTCCTGCCACCAGGTGAAACGGTCAATAAGGAGTACTACCTACAAGTTCAATGCCGTTTGCGTGAAGCAATCCGAAAAAAACGCCTGGATCTGTGGAAAAACAATTCATGACTTTTGCACCACAATAAAGCACCAGCTAACACTTCATTGCTTGTTCGTGAATTTTGGCCAAAACAGTACTGCAACAATGCCCCAGCCTCGATATTCGCCAGACATGGCTCCATGTGACTTTCCTATTTCCAAAAATAAAGAGAACCTTAAAGGGCCGTCGTTTTACAGCCGTAAATGACATTAAAAGCGCATCGCTGATATCAGTACTCTGATGGATGCTGGCACATGTAGGAGTGGAAGTGAAAGAGAGGACAAGCTCATTCAAAATACAAAACCTTTGAACATCAATTATGCTTAAATATATACTTTTCTTTAAAAAACAGAAAAAATAAGTAGCAGAAAAGAGGAAAGAATGAAAAAATATTAAGGAAGATTGATAACCGAAGGAAAATGAACAGGTTGAAAGCAAGAAAAGAAACATGCATCCTGCAATAGACTGGCTACAGCTGTCTAGCAATACATCTGGCTTTACTGAAAATCTAAAATTGTGATCCACTTAGAACAGTGGTTTCCAACTGGCAGCTAGCGAGGTCACTTTTTGTGGCCCACAAAAGCTCTTTGAAAAACAAAAAAAAATTGTAAAATTTCAAGAAACATTATGAAAAATATTTCATTGCTCCTTTGGAAAATTATTAATTTTCATATGGAAAAAATGAACAAACAATTCTTACTGATTGTCTTGATCTTTTCAGATTAACAACAACAGAGCCGAAGGTGATCATTCATTCATTGGTATATGTATCTGATCGAATAAAGCTTTCCCACTAGTTGTCCATTTTTAAGTTTTGTTTTGGCTACATTATTAATCTCAGTTTGTCTTTGGGTACATTTCCCCTTTTGTGCCATTTGTCAATTACTGTATCAGTTCAAATAATCTGACATTTTTTAGGACTCCTTCTAAATATATATATATAAAGTGTTTTTCTAGTGTTTCAGGTAAGTCACAAAAAAAATGTTAACAAATTTTAAGAAATTTTTTTGCCAAATGCCTTTCTGAAGTACATTATTTTATAAATTAATCAGGTGTTCTTATGAAATTGGATGTACTGAAACGTCAGTAAGTTTTGACTAGAGGGTGATTGTGTGTTAGGTGCTGAGTTCAATTAAATAATTAGTTTCCTGTAGGTTGAAAGGTAGCTAACTCAACAAATGAGAACTTGGCCTATAGCTATCATACTGGCAATTGGCTATAACCCAGGTTGTCATTTATCACCTAACCTTGGACATCTCACTTGTATCTTCCTTGACAGCGAACATTCAAGCTCAGCGTACCATGAGGTGCGTGCTCACCTGCGTAAATTCTGGAGCCAACTGTTCACCCTTTAAAATATTAACCACATGTAAGACAGGATCAATGCCCAAGGCTTCCACCAGAAGTAGGACAGCTATTGAAGGTGGACTGGCTGGGAAGTAATAGATTTCCAAAGGCATGATTTTCTGTAATGTGTGATTAATGTTTATAATAATTTTTTTTTACTATATAATTATCTAGAAATATTTTTTCACAGTTTATAAATCTATAAACATACAAATAAATAAAAAAATATATTTTTCATACTGTAGCACATTGAACAACCATTCACAATGTTTAGGTCAATAGTTTTCATTTTCCATTAATAATTTTGTCAGTTACTACTCAAAATGTTTTAAAATATGGTATAAAATCTACCAGTATGTATTCATGTTTTCTTAGTGTATATAATGAAAAGAAAACAAAAATTGTAAGACCTTTTTGTAAGACCAAAAAAATAGCCATCAGAATCTTACTTTGTAAAGACCCAGATTACAAATTTGTATAATTTCAAAATGACAGTTTACAAAATTACAAAAATATTATGACACATAATATAAAAATGTAGTTTCTTACAAGTACTTTTTGTAAATTAATCTTATCACGCACAGAATAATAAGATAAAACTGATAAATTAATATTTTAATTCAAACAAAATCACTGGAAAATTGTAGAGCTTTATATTTCATAATAGGTATTTAACAATTTCAAAGGTATAAAATTATAAATTTTATATTTGTCCAGAGTATGTGGAATAGTTGGGCTTTGAACTGATGTATTTTCCATGAGCTTATGTTAACTGCTTCTCTCCTACCTAAGGGATAAATTTCCAACAAAAAATTTAAATAAAGTATGTAAATATGCATAGTTTAATAAATAATTTAAATAATACAGTGTGTGTGTGTGTGTTTTAAATTATTATCATTGGATAATAATGTTAGTAAAGATTAAATAACATTATTATTTTAATGTTAACTGTATTTTATGCTTCAAGAGGTGTCTGTGAAGAGTGAAACAGTAATGTAATGAAACAATGCACAACAATACTAATGCAATACATGTATGTATGTATGCATATATATATATATATATATATATATATATATATATATATATATATATATATATATATATATATATATATATATATACTAATGTAATATATGTATAAATACATTATGCCTAAATCAAAGGTCTGAATACTGAACTTACTCATTACTTATCAGCCCTAAAACATAACAAAAATAGTATATAAAAAAAGAATGATTTCAAATTGAACATATTTCATACATTTATGGATAAGAACATACATTTCAACATTAGATTGTCTAACCTGACTGAAGAGTACTGGTATGTTTACCCCCTGAATTTTTGTATGTCAATGTATGAGGAAACTTTTACAATTCTAATCAATAAAAAAACTTTACACCTGTTAGGAATGTATTTACAAAAAGAAAAAACTGCATTAAGAAAAAATTAATACATAATAACTTTATTCTTCAATTTATTTTATTTTAATATAGTTTTCCAAACAGAAAGCAACAAAACTTATACAGAAAATGAAATTTTACTTTTGAAAATACTGTACTCATGAATTTTCTTTAAAACAATATAGCTCAAAAACAATAGTTATTTAAAGCATGATGATAACTTAATTTTACTGAACTTCTGTGATACACCTGTATTTGTGAAACGTACAGTAGAGTTATATCCTTTCACGGAGCATAACTCACTGAGGATATATTCACGCAGTGGTCTAGTTTACTGTTTTCCTTTCTTTTCTTTGCTTAACGTTTTTACTTTATGTCAGAGTAAATGTATTTACTTAAACTAGTAAGGCACAAGGTCTAATAACAAATAAATTAGACTAATGGAAGTATTAATCTTGTGATGGTTTATAACTTTTTATCCTTTAAATAATATTTTATTTAAGTTTAGCACATTATTCCTTAAAAATATTACTATAAAAAACTATTTAAACTTTTAATGGACCTTAATAAATTAATTTTGGTAGTTATGTGAATAATTTTTGTGAGAAATATTGTAAAGTAAATTAAAGACGTCTTACCTTAATAACAACTGCACACTAACTGACTAAAACATTCATTGCCGCTGTAGTACTAAATAGGTTCAATATGTTTAGCTTTGTATTCTCCATGGAAACAATTGTTCTTTGTAAAACTAAAATGAACCTTTCATGCAAATTGCAAACTTATTTATTCAAGCAAATCAATTGAACATTATTGATTTGTTCTGTCGATCGTTAACAAATTTGTTTATATTACATGATACGACCCAGTATAAAGGTCAATTTAGTGATCACAAGCTTAACATTTTTAGAGAATTTTTTATTGAACTATTGCATTCGTCATGGTAAGATCCAGACCTGCAACCTTGAAATGATTGTTGATCCTGATATGTAGATTTCAGGGGTCAATAAAATTTTTACACACTATTGTTGTTGTTTTCAAATATCATTGTAACTGGACAAGTTTCAAAATGTGACTTTTAAGTGGACTGTCAATGTGGCAGTAAAAATGTTACAGTACTTTATGGTACTGTAGAATAACTACGGGACTGGACACACAGCAGATTACAGAAAGTGTCCTGACTACAGAGAAAACACATTGTACACTGTTATGTTTGAACATGAAGGCAATAAAAAAATATAAATAAAACTTTTTTTTTTTAAAACTTGTCTTCTTTTAAAAATGCACTAAAAAGTAGAAAATAAAAATGAAGTAAAAAGTAGAAAATAAATTTTAGATTGAAATTTACAAAGTGAAGAGACATTTAATTCCAAATTTATATAGCTTTTATAGTTCAAAGTTAGGCAAGACTTGAATTTGTGTGTCAAATTGATCATCTTGTTGATCATTATGATTAGAAGACAAGGGTGCTCAGCTTATCAAATTGATGTTAAACGTTGTGAATAGATTTGCACCCTATTTGCTTTATGTTTTTGTTTTTTATGTTTTTTGTGCAAATCTTAAATTTAAGACAAGTAAAAATACAAAATTTGTTTCATTATAGTACTTTATACAATAATCCCTTGCTGGGCTGCTTCGGTGGCCTAGTTGGTAGGGTACTAGGCTTTCACCCCGAGGACCCGGGTTCGATTCCCTGCTAGGGCTTGGCATTTTCATACGCTATAAATCATCCCATCGTCTGCATTAGCCCAAGTGTGCACAATAGTCGGATGTTAAACACCAGAAAAAAATAATAATTCCTTGCTAACCTAACATAACCTAAATAACAATTTCTCCGATTTCACATGCACTAAAGAATGCAATGTTCAATTTTTTTTTTTTTTTTTTTTTAATTCTTTTACTAAACTACAGTACTGTATATACTGTAATGTATGTACAAATAACAAATGTAAAACAACATGATTTCAGACATCAAAGGTATCAGACAACCATTAACATAAACAATGAACTTCTTATTTGTATAAGCAATCTGTAACCCAGTTAGAAATGCTCTTGTGCTTCTAACTCGGTGATTAGAGAATTTGTATATTGGTATTTCCATTTACCTATAAACAATATTCTCTCTTAGATTTACTCCTATGTAAACACAACTGCTCCTTTCCTTTTATTTCTAACTGTAGGACTTGTAAGTTGAGTGTATAAGACGTGCCATGAGTTCAATGAATTTACTGTTAACATTACTTTTTGTCTTTATAATGTGCTCGTAAAACTTGGATAAGTTAAACCTGGACAGGGTATGGGATTACTGTCCTATTTATGCACTACATTACATTCAGGACTTAAAACATATAAAAAACCTTAAGAATATTCAAAACATGATAATATATTATGTATAATACATAATCCAACTTTTAAAATAGCTACTGTTAGTCATTATGTTGCTTGAATGTATTTAGCATTAGAACTGTAAAGTAGGCCATACAATAACTCATCAGTGAATCATACCAATTTGAAAACTGTTGTGTTGGATTACTAGAGCTGTCAAAATGGCAAGTTTCGGAACTAATGAGAGAACAGCAGATGCTTTTATAATAATAACAAGTAATAAAACTTTCTCATTCTATTTTAAAGTTATTCATAATATATAATAAAAAATACATAAAATACAATTTGAAGTATTTATTATTGTATAAACAATTATCTGAAGCATTTATAACATCATTAATGTTACTATTTCTTAAAAATCAAATTCTAAACAAACAAAAATATTATTTTTTTCAAATACAAAGTCTTCAGTCTAAAAGTGTGTTAACCTTTTGAGTTCCATGGATTTTTATTATGTAGACAAAAAAAATTTCTACTTCTGGACATACAGTAGCTTAAGCGTAATGAACACATTAATTATAATCACATTAAAATCAGATATTGGGATTTAAAAAGGATTAAAACTCCCTTTTTGAGTATCAAATTTTCGAATATTTTCTCAGCCAGGACTCACATTTTGCTGAAGAATATTCCATAACACACCGCTTGGAACAGCTTCCACGCTTAAAGTTATTTTGCCCCCACCCCAGATTCCCTTTACTAAATCTGCCCATGTGAATTATGCAAATTAAAGTAAGATTATTTTATTGAAAGTAATTCAAAACTAAACAAAATTCATAGCTTCTTTAAAGTACCTCAACAAACTTGTACTAAATAAATTCAATGATTACCGATTTTCTTAAAACCTAATTTAAGTAAACAATACCTCTTTTTAAAAATGATGTGTGACAATGATCTTAAATCTAACTTACACAATAATTTTTTTTTTTAGTTTAAAAATAATCAACTTATAGATATTTTGTTAAATAAAACATAGAAGTGAATACAGTAATTATGTTTCACTCAGCTGGTTACTCTTCAACATTGGCCCTCATTCTCTTGAGTGGTTGTTGTATGCCTTCGTCATCATCCAGACTTTCTTCGTCACTACAGAATGAATCAAGATCATCACTCCCTATATCACTGCTTTTGCTCGATGTTGATTCATTATCACAATCATCATTGTCATCTGAAAATTCAAAATTTTAGTCAGTCAAGTTTTTGATATCTTAACGTTTGATTACCACTCAAATTCTTAATAACCTTAGGACCTATTCATAATTTCTTGGGTTTATTTTCTCCATCTTTCATGTTTAATTTCAAGTATAAATTTATAAATAATGAAAGAATAAATTCAATTCAATCTCATATATAAATTGGAATTATTAAATAATGGCTTTGCTATTAATTAATGACTTTTAAATGTACATTTTTAACTAAGTATAGACCAAATAAAATTTAATAAAAAGTATCAGTTACCTTAAACTATGATGATTAAAACTAAAAAAATAATTATATTGGATAAATTAAACAGTTAATACCATTGTTAAATTACCATCTTAACAACAGGCTTTAACTATTGGCAAAGCCAGACTTCCTTCTAAGGAAAGGGGATGAGTGAAGATAACTAACCAGTTATCCTGGTCCAGAGCCTTCCTTCAAAATACTGCAAATAATCTTGTTTTCAAAAGATATATTTTAAAATTATGTTTATGTAATCTATTTTAATGAAACACAAAAAATTCAATTCATTACAATAAACCCTACAAAAATCGTAGTATATTAGTAGGATCACAAGATGGTGAGTGGGGGGGGGTGAATAGCATAAGTTGTAAATTCTGCTTTTGCTGTGACAACTGAGGACCATAGTGTGTTGCACCTGCTTCACAAATGAGAAGCAGCAAGCAGGATTTCTAATAACACCCAAATATATCATGGACTCTTAGTCTTGGATATATTGTACGAGGACTGTCCATAAAGTAAGGTTCACAAGGCGCTATAGTCACTGTGAACGTTGTTATGTGGGATCCAGTGACCTTGGCTTGCAGCTTGGTTCCTCCACTCCCAATCCCCACTCCGCAAGCAGTCTGCGACGCTCAGTCTTGCCTTGGTAGCCATTAATAATGGAATTGCCTCTTCTGTCTCCTGTCAGGTGCGAATTACGCTCTGTGATTTGTTTTTTGTGTGAAAAAACACTGCGCCGGTGGACAATCATACCTAACTATGTGAAGTCTATGGAGAAAAATGTATGGAGTATAGAATACATGCGCAAATGGTGCAGAGAATTCAAAGACTGACGTTCATGATGAACAGCGTTCCGGACAGCCATCTGTTTTGGATGAAACGATTGTGAAAGTGGAAGAAGCAATGCTAAATGATCGAATGGTGACTGTTCGGGAGCTCTCCGAGATGATCCCTGATGTCAGCAAGACCTGCATTGATAAAATGTTGACATACCATTTAGAGTATAGCAAGGTTTGTGCAAAATGGGTCCCAAGCAGACCACAAACGGCAACGGATTGATGCGGCCCACAAATTTCTTCAGGCCTACGAAATAGATGGCAAGAAATTCTTGGATTCCATTGTTACTGGGGACGAGACCTGGGTACACTATACGACACCAGAAACGAAAGAACAATCACGTCAGTGGAAACATCCAGAGTCGCCGAAGCCGCAGAAGTTCAAACAAACACTGTCTGCTGGCAAAGTCGAGGCAAGCGTGTTTTGGGACAGGAAGAGGTTATTGTTGTACTAATTCATGGATACCGGCACAGCAATCAATGCTGATCATTACTGTGAGACTTTAAGGAACCATCACCGCACGATTCAAAACAAGAGGAGAGGCATGCTCACAAAGGGAGTTTGTTTCCAACACTCGTCCTCTCACCGCCCGTGTAACAACTGATCTCATCAACCAATTTGGATGGGATACTGTCACACATCCGCCCTACAGCCCAGACTTAACCCCAAGTGACTACCATCTCTTCCCTAATTTGAAGAAACACATAGTTGGGACACATTTCAGTACCAGAGAGGAGCTGAAAGAAAAAGTTTTAATCTACCTTCGCGGCGGGAGAGTTTTTCGACTCAGGCATACAAAAGATAGTTCATCGTATGCAAAAATGCATCAATTTCTACGGCATCAAAAAACAGAAAAAATTGTTAGCTTTCCAAAAATGTATTATTCAATGCTAATAAACATGTTTTTAATTGTGATAAATTATTGGAAACCTCATTTAACGGACAACCCTCATATATTCTGATTAGCTACCTATTCAAAAAACAAAAACAAAAGTATACACTAAAAATAAATACTTTAAAAAATATTTATGGACAATAAATGTAAGTTACTATATGTAAAGGCTTATATGTAATACTTTTACATTATTTGAAATTTTTTGTTATGTCTCCTTCTCTGGGAGGCAGAATACTTCGAAACTGATCCTCCTGATTCCCTACCTCATAGTTACAGCTTTTTAACAATTTAAGAGTTTACTGTATTGATAATAAAAGCAAAAAACAATTAATTCAAGATTGTACTAATACAAACCAAGTGTATGGATACCACAGCATGAAGGACAAGGGTACGGGTAAGGATCTGGAGGTATACAAAGACAATGTCTACACTTGGGTTCCCGTGAATAAGGTCGCAAGGCACCACTATGGGCAGGATCTCTTTCTCGTTTCCACACATCACTTTCAGGCATTATCTCCATTACCTGGTTAAGTCACATTATATTAACTAAAAAAACTAAGATACATTACATAAAGGATTATGAATACCAATTCATTCATTATAAAGTAAAATATGAGTATGAATTTAATTTAAAAGAGTCATTTTTAAAGTAAGAACTCTTGTGCATCGTATTCGTGCTGGCTGTCATGTAATGTCTGTTTAAGGTTAGCTATTTTCGATCAGTTCCCAAATGTTCCGACAGTACATTTTGTATCTCTGCTTATGTTGGTTGTTGCATAATACTGTTTTGTTTATATTTTGATTTATAAATACAAGAAATGTTCACCCTCCTGCTGAAATTCACCGGCAGCTTGTTAAAGTTTATGGAGGAGGTGTAATGAATGATGGCAGTTTTCATAAATGGTGAAGCAATTTTAATAAAGGAAGGACAAATGTTCATGATGAAGAACAATCCAGATGGCCTACTGTCATGAATAAAGAGTTAACACAAAATGTTGATGAGGAAATGCGTCAAAATAGGCACTTCACTATTGATATGTTTCATAAAAAATTCCCTCATTTCAAGATCTGTAATTTATAAAATTATTTCTGACAAACTCCAATACAAAAAAATTTGTGAGATTCATATCAAAAATGTTGACAAAGAAATACAAAACAAAGCATATGGTATATTCTTTGTTATTTTTGGAGAGCTACGACAAGAATGATGATGAGATCTTGAGTCACATTTTACTAGTGATAAAATGTAGTATAAAATGTGGTGATAAAATGAGTGATATCATTCAAATTCTCTGACAAAACCATGAAAATTCAAGCTAGTACCATTAACTCAGAAAACTATTGCCGCAATTTTCTGCGACATTCTGCTGGTAGACTGAAAAGTATTGAGAAACCTTATTGAAGCTTAGGCGACTGCTTTCAAGCTGCATCGATAATGCTTGCCCTCACATTGCAGCAAGGATAAAGACGCAACTGGTGAACTTTTGTAGGGAATTACTAGCACAATCACCATACAATCCAGATTTAACACTATCAAACTTTTATCATTTTTCAAAACATAACTTGGAGGAAAGTGTTTAGGAAATGATGATGTGTTAAAATAATTTAACACATGTTAATGAATGGTTAAATGGACAGACAGCAAGTTCTTTGAAGATGGTATTCAAAAACTTGTTCCATGACTTACCAAATGTTTGGATATTAATGGAGACTATTTTGAAAAGTAAAAAATGTTCATTAACATGGTTCTTACTTGAAAAAATTACCTCCTTACTATTTGTAGCAATGAAGCTGTATTCAAATCAAAATTTAAAAACTGTTAAAGCTTATACACTTTATTAATCAAGTTTAGGCCTGCATTATAACTTCATGTAGTCTATGATACAAATTATTTTATACTTTTTCAATATGTTACTTGCTAAAAATATGAAACTGGATTTATCTTTTTGTGATTGGCAGCAATTTGCTTGTCATCCTGAGAAGTACTGCCTCGATTAAAGAAGACGTGAACAAATGAACATGTAGATAAACGTATAGGTATTTGCTTCAGGAATAATCTATTCACCTAGCTAACATAAGGTTTAGCACGTCATGCTAAACATGTTGTGTACAAGAAATAAGTTCTAGTTTTATTAAACTTCTTACCTGAGTGCAATGTTCTAGACTGACATAACCTTTGTAATCCATGGATTGCCATAATTCATTTTTCTTCATGTGAAACATTTGCTCGTCTGTAGAAGTTCTGTTCTTCCCTATAAGCCAAGGAAGGATGGATTGTTTTTCATCTTCCTCATCTTCTTCCATGTCGTGTGCCAAAAATCTAAGCGTTGCAAAAATTAATAAATCGAAATAGGAACACATGCTTTATTATAATACAAACAGCCTTTGTAATTAAAGGTTTGAAGGAAACCTAATCGTAACAGGAATTAATCATAGGAATTCATCGTAGGAGGATTTAGGAATAAAATCCTTTAAATCTTACCCTTGATTCTTGCAATAGTCAGAACTACACAGAATGTTGTTCTGAGAACAAAGATTATTTATCACTAAATTTTTTGAAGTAGCAGTCTGCATTTATACTCTGTCAAACTTTTCTTCAACCCTTTCTCTACATCTACATAATTTTTATTTCAGAATCAGTAATGTTAAAGCTGAAGAGTATGTTCGTTTACCACCTCATTTATGATTTCAAGTGTGACTGTTTACGAATTGTTTGTGCTATTGTAAAATTTAGTTGATAACTCATTACTTTCATTTATTTTATAGCTAAACTTTAAAATATTTTAAATCTTATAGAAATAAAAAATAATGTAGATGAAGTTAAAAGTTTCATGTTTTCCTAAATTGATTTACATACAAAGTAAAATGCAATCCAGAAAGAAGAAAAAATTGTAAATCTTCTACAGGACGTGCTCAGTGAATATGATATTATATTCATTTTAATTAGAAGATAAGCATAGTATTTGTGGTACCAAAATTGAGCAATCCAACAATGACAAGTCAAGATATGCTGAAGATTTATCTAATAATCAAGATGAGCACCTTGATTCTGTACACTTTATGTTCCATACATTGAATTTATCATAAGACCATTTATGGACTCTGCATGAATACCATTAGGCACCCATACACTAAAGAATAGTTGATATTGAAAAAGGTATACAATATCAAGTATATATACTCTTTCTTTCTCTCTCTCTCTCTCTCTCTCTCTCTCTCTCTATATATATATATATATATATATATATATATATATATATATATATATATATATATATAGTACTTGATAGTTTTATAACCTTTAGTTTTACAACTAACCCTAATACATGAGTAATTGTAAGGTTGTCTTTGCAATTAAACGTAATCCTAAAATACAAATGTACAAGCCTACTTACAATGCCAGAAAGAAGTTATATTTGTTATATTCTACTTTTGGGATACAAGCTCTCTGTAAGTAAATAAACGCAATTGCTATGAGATATTTGTCAGCTAAAATATAGCAAGTATCTATATCCAGGAATGCCTTCACAAATTTATCATCTGAAAAATAAAATTTCACAATTATTACTGATTTCATTAGACCTACCATGTTTAAATAGTTCAACTTTGTTTAGCATAAAACCATCGAGATAAATGTTCTAAAAAAGGCAATGTAAATGTTTTTTAATTATTTAGGTGATCCAGAAAGATTAACTAATTGCTTACATTTAATTAATTATGATAAACATGACTAATGTAAGATATTATTACAGTATTTTACTAATACTACTACATAGGCTACATAAATGTTTTATGTGTATCACTCAACTTTTGTGCCTACAAGTAAAAAGCAATTTTACCAGGAGATCTACATTTAAAATACAATTAATTTATTGTACTTTCTAATACTAAAGAAGAAAATTATTATGTTGTGAATAAGTCTTACAATGTAAGCTTAATGATGATATGACTTATAATTTTACATTTTTAGGTTAGGATGTACTAGTTTTTCCTTTTAAATACTGAAATAATAGGTTATATACTTTAAATGCGAATTTATTTTAAAGTAGAAAAATTAGTTACAAAATAAAAATTGATCAAACTTACTCGTTATCTCCAAAAAAGCTTGCAGATCTTCTTTCATGAAAATGTTAGGCCTGTTTTGATCTTCAGGCAGTTCATTTTGTCTAGTAGTTATACCAAACTTAGTAAGATAATTCTTAAACACCTTTTCCAGACCCATTTGTTTAAATTAATATTATATAATTAATTAATCGTAATAGTACAATCAATAAAGTGCTTATTAATTACAAATAAAAAATAAACTTGCCTACTTTAATAATTCACCGGGTTTCAATTTAAAGAAAATGTTATAAAAGCGGATAGCGCCTATTGGATCAATCAGTGTTGTCAACCTAAAAATGAAATTTATATATAGTTTGTACTGGGTTTGTTCTATTAGGACCACTTATAGACGTTTAACATCTCAATTAATAACTTCAGTCTCTCAATATAACAGTTATTGGGTACAATGTTATTCTGAATATAGCAAATAATAGTTTAAAAAAAATAAGGCCTTTACGATGTTAC
The DNA here is from genome assembly GCA_022606455.1 of Callitettix versicolor. NCBI lineage: Eukaryota > Metazoa > Arthropoda > Insecta > Hemiptera > Cercopidae > Callitettix > Callitettix versicolor. Next base: position 63,265,457 of record CM040184.1, read on the forward strand.
GTTCTGGACTCAAATATTCGCAGGTCTTGATCGATCAAGAGAAAGAGAGAGAGAGAGAGAGAGAGAGAGAGAGAGAGAGAGAGAGAGAGAGAGAGAGAGAGAGAGAGAGAGAGAGAGAGAGAGAGAGAGAGAGAGAGAGAGAGAGAGAGAGAGAGAGAGAGAGAGAGAGAGAGAGAGAGAGAGAGAGAGAGAGAGAGAGAGAGAGAGAGAGAGAGAGAGAGAGAGAGAGAGAGAGAGAGAGAGAGAGAGAGAGAGAGAGAGAGAGAGAGAGAGAGAGAGGAGAGAGAGAGAGAGAGAGAGAGAGAGAGAGAGAGAGAGAGAGAGAGAGAGAGAGAGAGAGAGAGAGAGAGAGAGAGAGAGAGAGAGAGAGAGAGAGAGAGAGAGAGAGAGAGAGAGAGAGAGAGAGAGAGAGAGAGAGAGAGAGAGAGAGAGAGAGAGAGAGAGAGAGAGAGAGAGAGAGAGAGAGAGAGAGAGAGAGAGAGAGAGAGAGAGAGAGAGAGAGAGAGAGAGAGAGAGAGAGAGAGAGAGAGAGAGAGAGAGAGAGAGAGAGAGAGAGAGAGAGAGAGAGAGAGAGAGAGAGAGAGAGAGAGAGAGAGAGAGAGAGAGAGAGAGAGAGAGAGAGAGAGAGAGAGAGAGAGAGAGAGAGAGAGAGAGAGAGAGAGAGAGAGAGAGAGAGAGAGAGAGAGAGAGAGAGAGAGAGAGAGAGAGAGAGAGAGAGAGAGAGAGAGAGAGAGAGAGAGAGAGAGAGAGAGAGAGAGAGAGAGAGAGAGAGAGAGAGAGAGAGAGAGGAGAGAGAGAGAGAGAGAGAGAGAGAGAGAGAGAGAGAGAGAGAGAGAGAGAGAGAGAGAGAGAGAGAGAGAGAGAGAGAGAGAGAGAGAGAGAGAGAGAGAGAGAGAGAGAGAGAGAGAGAGAGAGAGAGAGAGAGAGAGAGAGAGAGAGAGAGAGAGAGAGAGAGAGAGAGAGAGAGAGAGAGAGAGAGAGAGAGAGAGAGAGAGCATTTGGGATGATACTTCAGAGCTTTATGGGATGTAAATTTAAATGTAAATTTATGGGATGATGTGGCAGCACGCAGTGAAAAATAATCATTAGTTAGGAAATTGTGCGTTATTGTTACAAAACAACAAAATTGAAAAACGTGAAATGTAAACAAAACTTTGTGAAATAGACAACAAGCGAAACTTAACGTTATTGCTCCAAGTTAATATTGTTTTTCAGTGGAATATTGTTGGAGACTACGATATCATTAATTCTCTTTTAGTGAAATTTTTTTCCTATTGTAAATTCAATTATTTCCTTCTTAACACTTTGGAAACGAACTTCCGATATATCGGAAGTGGCTATCCGGCGAAAGAGACCAACTGCCGATTTATCACAAGTTCAGAAAAATATTTCTCTTTCATATTAACATTTTTGCTTGACATTATTTTGTATTTTTCACAAAATAATTACTTATTTAGGTAACTAAATAACCATTAACGAATGAGCAAAAACTACAACTTGAAACGACATGAACAGTTGTGATATTCCATATTACACTAATAATATAAATTGTTTCTTGTATGTAAATATACATGCGTTTGTACACAAATATACACTAAATATGCGTTTAGCATTGCGCAATCAATGAAATTAACTAATCGACTGTGTTTATTTTCAGTTTGGAAAATATATATTAGGCAGGGCGTGTTGTAAGTTGGGATGCAGGCTATCTCATTTCGTTGTTACAGTTAGTCTACTATATTTAAACTGTTCACATAGGCCCATTTATTAAAATTTACAAATCATTTTTTTTTTAACGTCCGACTATTGTGCACACTATGGCTAATGCAGATGATTTACAAATCAAAACAACTTTCCTTAAATAAATGAATTTGTTGTCTTGAATTACTCACAAAAAGTGAGAAATTATTCTCACTTATAATATAATTACGCCTGTTAGATTTTATATAAATCTCCCTTACATATATACTTAAACCGATGAAACTAAAATATTGGTACAAAAACTAATACTGTTACACTTTATCTAAATTAATCCGTTTATTAATTAAAAGGACAATGTAATAAAGTACAGAAGGATGAACACTTGTACAATCACAAAATATTTAAGGTTAGAACCCTAAATATAAAAAATAGTTCTCTTTAAAATAAAATGTATAAACTACTGTAATTAAATAGCTAAATTTATTAATAAAATAAAAAGTTGAAACAATGTAGGTCATTAGCGTGATACGAATCAGCGCGGCACACCAAGAAAATTTAGACACAGAAACATAAATAGTTTAGGTGCACTTTTAAGCTGCCTAGCTATTCATAAATCGAAGACTGATGTAGACTATTAAAATGCCTTACTAGTTCTGACTCACTGTAGTTACGCCGTCAGTTAATAGTAGGGAAGTCTTCGCTTCTGTCTGGCGAAGACATATAAACCAGTTTGCGGTAAAATAGGAGCTGTAATGCTTCATTGGGTAACTCGTAAAATAATATTATTGTGTATTCAAAATAACTTAATTTTATTTTTTATATTCGGAATAACAACGAATATGTGTGACTTTATATGGTTGGGCTTTAAAGATGTACGTTTTTATGTCATTAATTCTTGGGCTTCGCAAGCCTGGAAAATACGCCACTAGTATTAAAATTTATTAGTAGCCTAATATATGATATTACAATCAGAATATGCAAGGTTTCGGAGCGGTTAGCAGTGTCATAGGTCAAGAAAATTTCAGCTTATTTTTTCGGAAGTATTTGAGCGATGCAAGATCAGAAGGGCTGTCTAAATATTATAATGAATTTACTGTAGAACTATTACAGTATGCGAAGATACCGTAGGCGCTAAGGAAGAATATTAACAGGCAAGTCATTATTGCTACAAACCTTTCAATAATTCACGAATACATAAACTCTTTATTTGCGAGTTTTTTTTATATTTCATAAAACGATTTCTTAAAAAACCGTCTTTATTGAGAGTTTTACTGGTGTTCGTTTGTTGATTAATTTAAATCCATTTATCTCACTTGATAAGGACATCCATTAAAAGGTTGTTAGAAAGAACACAGAAACACAAATTAAATATTGTGATAATGGTTTGTTTTCAAGATTTACAGTAAGAAAATACTGATAAAACTCATTTAGCCACACATGGTTTTAGTCAAAGCGGCACGCAACTTTCTCTCTGACGTGATGGAATTAAATTCTTTTTACACTCTTTTAAAACTATGATTTCACCATCATAAACAGACATTAAGATGTGCGTATATTAGCACTTTAAAATGTAAATTTGCTTTGGAAAAAACGAAAATGAACCTTGACTTGACGTCAAATTAAATTTCTTAATTTCAACGTATTTTAAAAAATTGGAAACGTTAATTTAAGCAGTTTTGAAAGATTTTTTTTTTTGTGTTTAACATCCGACTATTGTGCATAAAGCTGTTGTTTTGAAAGCTGATTAAGATGATGAAATCAGATTTTCAAAAATATTTAAGACAAAGGAGTTATGAATATTTTAAAATTTTAAATGTTCACCATATATATAAATGTGATCTAGAGGGCAGGATCGACGCTCATTTTACAGAGGAAATTCGGTAATAAAACATCCGAAAAATGTGCTCGAACCACTAAAAGATTACAAAAAACACTTTTTAGTGACACCAAAAACCGCCTTCATTTATAATACTGTGATTCATGTTTATAATACTGAATAATTCATGTATATAATACTGTGATTATAATACTTGAAACAATATAATAGTATCGTATCGGATAAGGTGCTCGTAGACTCCTTAATGATTCAATATTTCTTCCATTATATGAAAGTTGAAAGCGCTTGATCCTCATGAGAAATGTATTTTTCTTCCCAGGGTATCGTGTGGTAGGTATCAAATGTGGTGAGTATCACATATTTTACAATGATAGTTTTTTTTAAGCGAAGTTTTTAATGTTAGCTTTGGCGAAAAAAGTGAATAAAAATTTTACCGAACGGAAGAATATAACTGAAAATATGAAACGGAAACGAGCAAACGAATTTAGTTCCTCTATTTCTGTCTCTTTCTTTTTTTCCTCATTTTCGATAACAGTGTAGGCTAAGCGTATTATATTAAAACGTTGTGTTGCTTTGGTTTCGATATTTTTCCTAGTTGAAGAACACGTGCACGTCGTAACCGTTTGTAATACATTCGAAATTAATGTAAACTTTTATAACTGTTGTTAATATTGCTAGTTTTTAACTTCATAACCTGAAACATTATGCCTCTCAGCTGTTCAATGAAATCAGGTGATCGTTACGAATTAATATAAAACAAATGATCTTTTACTATAACTACAGTATATAATATTTAAACTAGGTTCACGTATTTATTTATTTAAACAAAATATAATATTCGTAAACATATCTTCAAACTACTTATATTTTCAGCAAAAATATCATTAACAAGAGCTTCGCTTCTGTCGGTAACTCCACACTTGTACTTTTTTTTAAAAAAAGAGTTTAAAATTACCTCCGTTTTTCGAATAGACGAATGGATTTTGTTATGAAATGAACTTCAGCAAGCTATTACTAATATATTTAAAAATATATTAAAAAGCTTCGCTTCTGTTGGTAACTCCCCAAGTACTTTCACGTGTACTTTTTTTTAAATTATTAAAAAAATCTCGTAAAGAAGCTTCTTTATTTCCAGCCGTTTGCATATATTGTCTTCAATAGAGAAATAACTGGTAAATAATTTTGAGTAATTTGGTCAATTTTCCAATTTAAAAAAATAACATTCAAAACCAGGAAAATATCTGCGAGTTCGTGACCAATACGGTTTGATTGGATCGTATATTGAGAAAATCACGTTTTAATTAATTATTGGGTAGAGGTTTTAACTCAAAAAAAAAAACTAATTTGTTTAATATGTACTAAATGTTCGCAAACAATTTCTATATAGACATACTATTCGATTAGTCTGCAATAACAAGCAAAGGTTGTGAACATCAGTAGAAATTATGTTTGGCGGTTTACAGACACCAAGTAAAAACCTTTTTTTTCAGTTCAGAAGATATGAAAAAGGATATTGGCCACCAAATTTTTCAAGACTACTATACATTCTTTGTACTTTGTTAGTTATGCATAAAATTTCTAAATTTGATGAATTTTAAATATACTACTTTATAGCGATTTTTTAATTTTGCACTAATATACGTAGGCCTATACCTATTTTTCTGATAAAATACGCTAATACTGCAACAATATTAATAGGCCTATGTTATCCGTATCACGATTACTCTTTCCGGTCAATTAGTCCCGCGACAATAGGTTCCGTATTACAAATTAGTTCTGCGACGATTGGTCCCATATTACAATTTAGTCCCGCGACGATTGGTCCCATATTACAAATTAGTCCCGAAACAATTAACCCCGTATTATCCGCTAAATGAATAACTTATAGTCCTTATAAACAAAGTTCTTATAGTGATTCTTATAGTTAATAAATTTCACTCAATCTATTTTCATAAAAAAACGTGTAATGTTTGTTACAAAAAGCGGTTTTTTACGAAATGTTACTTTCATACAAAACGGTGAAACGAAAGTTTAATTAGGTTCTTACGGTATTTCTTTTTAATTTTCTTTTGTTTTTATTATTTTAATTAAAATAATAATTTTAATTAATAATAATTAATTAATAATAATTAAATAACACGCATTTAATTAATCGTCAATACTACTTCATACAAAACTGTGTTAGGTTCTTAAGGTATTTTTTTCTTTTTAAAAAAGATTTCTGTTGTTTTTATTATTTAATTAGCTCGCATTTAATGAATCGTTTTCTCGGTGAAAAACACGTTAGCTCCTTGGTAGAATGTACCACGGACCAAATGGGCAAAGAACGAGTATTACGTTGGTAAGAATATTGCCTGGGATGAGAATATTTCATCCAGGCCCAACTTTCTGGAACGATTTGTCGTACAACCTACGTAATCAAGGATGCATCAAGGATGCATCAAGGGTGTATGTAATCTGGTACTCCGTACGTTGTAAACATTTGTATTCTACCCTGCCTCTTTATTCTCCATTTTGAAGACAGTAACGTCTTTATTCCCGAAATAGACCATTTTTTTAAAATGATCTCGAGTACAAAAAAATCATAACTTTCAGACTAATCACTAGAAGGGAGTACAAGCTAAGCTTATTTTCCAATAGCCTAATGAGAGAAAGGCTCTATAAATATTGATGGTGCCTTCACCAGGAACGCATTCTACAGGTCAGGTTCGGCCGGTTCAACCTAACCTAAATTTACTCTTAGGCTACTATGCATTTAAAATTGTTTAGTTTCTATATAATTCTATCAGTATTATTTCCAGCAGTATTATCTAAGCTTTTCCATCGCTGTGAACTGGCAAGAGAACTTCTGTACAGGTAAAACTTTGTCTCAGTTGGCAAGATTGTTAATTATTTTTTGAAATAATTATAATTAATTATTCTTGAAATTAAATAATTGCGCACCGATTTCCAAACGTGACGAATTTCCAAAAAAAATAACTTGATCACAATAATTTAGTGTCTTATCTTACATTTTTCTAAAAATTCTATTTTATTATTATAATCACTGAATCAGCATTGAAATGTGCATAGATTAGCATTTTAAATAAAATTTTTGCTTAATTTCTCAGAAAGAGATAGGCTTTAATGTATGACGATACATAAGTTATGGACGTAAATTTTAAAAAAACAACAGATAATTACTGTTCAAAAAGAAACCGATAATATTTTCTATTTAGCCCTACACTCACGAACGTTAAATTTCTTTTAATTAAAATTTGGAAATATTACTTAAGTTGTAACTCCTTATACAAATTATATGGTTTAAAATCTGATGAACCGATTTTGTCGTCAATTTAAAAAAACAGATATTTTGATAAAATAATTAAGTGTAAGAATGTGTACAGTTTTTGTAAGATTTATTAAATTTTTTATTGCTCGTGAATTGGGATTTTCAGTGAGAAACTGTTTGGGTTCTTAAGTACCTTTTCCAAATCGTTCCTCGTGTGTCTAGACAACTTCGTTCGTCTAGGTTGTTTTTTTATATTTTTAGATTTGATAAACTGATTTCAATTATGATTCGTTATGAATGATCAAAATCTAATTAACCAATTTTGAGAAACTAGGACGATTTTAATAAAATAAAGTTTTTGTAGTGTTTTTACACCGTTTAATTGTACCCGTCACACAGCTGTGTGCGAGAAAATTTGTGTCATTATCTTGCATTGTTTATTTTAAAATATGCAAAGAGTCCCGTGGCATTGTACAAAATATAAAATGGAAACGTATATGTCACGAAATGAAAAGAAACTATAATCTTAACAAAATAGGTATCTAGTCAACTAACTTTACTATAGTGGATATTTTGGTAACATAGCTACCGCTTTCAAAGAGCCCTGTTGCTGAAGATTGGTGGTGCGCCTGCAGAATCAGGTTACTTCTACTAGTAGCAATTACGTTACCAAAATGTACATCAATGTAAAGTAAGTTGACTAGTTTGATATTTATTTTGCTTCTAACAAATTAGTTTCTTTTCATTTTGTGACAAAAGGGTTTCCATTTTGTACTCATAATTTATTTTAATATCGAAAATTACTACCTCTCCAGTCCCCTCCAATTTTAATGGATACCTATAAAATTTCTTTCCCTTTACCAACAGGTACAGGATGAGCAGACAACACGTGGAGAAGATGGTGTGCATAGCCTACCACGAGTCAGGATTCAGTACGAACGCCATCGGACGTTTGAATGGTGACGGCAGTTGGGACCACGGTTTGTTTCAGATCAGCGACAAGTACTGGTGTTCTAACTACGGGAACGGCAAGGCTTGCAACATGGACTGCCGCCGGCTGAGGGACGACTTTATTGCTGACGACTTGTGGTGCGCCAACAGGATAATGCACGAACATTCAGCGCAAGGCAGGCAGGATGGGTTCACCGCGTGGGCTGCTTACGGGCACTGTAACAGCGGGAAATCCAGGCGCTTTATTCAAGGATGCTTTTAATTATTTGTAGGCTAAGTATTTTTTGTGAATATTGTATATATTACTGTTAAATGATTAATTTAATAAACAGGGGGAAAATGTAACGAGACCTTTTTGGTATTTAACGTCCGACTATTGTGCACATTTGGGCTAATGCAGACGATGGGATGATTTATAGCGTATGAAAATCCCAAGCCCTGGCCGGAATTCGAACCCGGGCCTATCAACTAGGCCACCGAGGCGGCGACTAGGTCTATGTCTATATGTGAAAAATCTAACCAAATTGTTGGAACCGTTATTAAGACAAATCTGTTTTACTGGATATCCAACAAAACAAATATCCAACAAAACATTATCATTTTTGGATATTATCGTCCCCCGAATCCAAAAATAGTGTTTTTGCTTTGATGTATATCTCATCTACTGAAGACTACAAAAATTTACCAATTTTTATGAAATTTCCCACTTATTTTCTGGAAATTTCCGTGTGAATTCCATTTCTCAGTATAACTTTAAGATTTCTAAAACAATCTTTTAAGCCCTATTTTGGCCAAAAACTGTTAAAAAAATCAATATTTCTCAAAACAGGGTCTATAATGATTTCGATCAAATTTTCCATAAAATTTGAAATACAAAAAAGTTGCATTCTTGTTACATTTAAATTCTTAAATATACATACTTGTACTTTAAAAACAACATTAGGAAAATTCCAGCACTAGTAAAGTAGTGGTTAGCACATTAACACTGTAAAAGGTGTGGGGATCCCGACTGAAATTTGTGGGATTTTTAATGTAAGCATAAATCAGCAAATGTGCCCTTCTTCGGAAGGAAAGTAAAGATGGTGGTCCCGTATGGTGTATGTTATCATCACACGTTAAATAACCTAACCTAAAATTGTTTTAGTTCTTTCACTACAATTACTTACAATGACACTCACTTTAAAACAAAAGTTATACTTAAGAAAATATATTTTTTTCTTTCTCCTCTTCTCAAAATAGCGATCTATAATTTTTCTTTGTCAGTATACATGAATCAAGTTCAGTTAAGTGCCACAACGGTTTCTCAACCATTTTAAATCAATTTTAGAGTTGAAAGAGAGAGAGAGAGAGAGAGAGAGAGAGAGAGAGAGAGAGAGAGAGAGAGAGAGAGAGAGAGAGAGAGAGAGAGAGAGAGAGAGAGAGAGAGAGAGAATTTTCTGTTGTTGCAGTTGATACAGGAAGAGAAGAAAGAATCATTCACCCCTGTAGTATAAACAATACAAAGCGTACAGATGTACATAAGTAAAATATTTCAAGCACAAAGTTGACATGGGATAATGTGCCATTGATCCTTTTCCAATATATCTACATCGAAAAGTATGCATATTGAAGTACTTCTGTTTTATGGAAGTAAAATAGGATCTTTTAAATTTGTATTTTATTTCTTTTATCTAGGAAGGAGTGGTTGCCCCTTCTCCCCCTCTTTAGTACGTTCTTGTAAGGTTACTTTGTGAATGATTTTTAGCCTGTAGTACTGTCAAATATTTTACAATTAAAGTGAATTCATCTTGCACTTTTTGTGCAATTTTTCCTGAGTTCCTGAATTTTTAAGTTTTCACTTTTTTGTTTTCATCTTCTGTAGTATAGAATCTCAGATACCAGTGTTAATACGCTTCTCATTTTTAAAGAATTATTTAACAAATTTAAGTAGCTGCCTCGGTGGCCTAATTGATAGTGTACTAGGCTTTCACCCCGAGGACATGAATTCAATTCCCGGCGAGGGCTTCGCATTTTCATATGCTATTATAAATCATCCCATCCTCTGCATTAGCCCAAGTGTGCACAATAGTTGGACGTTAAAAAAAAAAAAAATAACAAATTTATTATTTTATTTTTAAAAAACAAAATTAAAAGTCCAGGTATAGCCATTGTACAAAAGATATGTTTCAAAAACAGGTCTTTTTCAGTATGCATTGTTATATACTAAGTGCAATCCCATTTCACACAATTGATTTGTCACTGTTGAATAGTAATTATATAATTAATTACTATGTTAGCACTAAAATGTATTTGTATTTTTTTATTATATATATATATATATATATATATATATATATATATATATATATATATATATATATAATAAATTCTATATATAAACAGAAAGTCAGTAATAAATTCTGTCCTTAGTTGTGACATGTGTCAATGAAATCTATCCTTTGTTAAGTTCTTACAACTCTGTGTGGTGTTGTTTTTATGTTGTCTGCTGTGTAAGATCAGCACCACAGCTAAAATAATAAATATAATTTTCTGATATGACTGTACCATACATGTTTTATTTTCAAACAATTTGGTTTATCTCTGCTGAAAGTTACAAACTGTCACTGTCACATACAGGATAGTTTTAAAGTGATATGTATACAAATACATTTCTTTTTAATATAAAATAAAAAATAAATTGTTACTGTAGATACTGTACCAACAATGCACTAACATTCTGTGCATATTTTACTGCATATATATATATATATATATATATATATATATATATATATATATATATATATATATATATATATATATATATATATATATGTATATGTATATATATACTGTAGTATATTGTCAAAAGATACGTTTCAACTTCAGTAAATATGGCAACTAAGATTACTGTAGTTGAATAAATGGCATTTTTCTATTAGCTACAATTGCAGTGCAACTGAAAGAAAAAAAATTAAAACACATATAAGTGTTAATTTTTTTATCATATCTCTCTTGGCGATATCTCTTACCCGTTCTGAGCAGGAACAGATTGCTGCAATTGCTCCTCTGCAGTTACACTTTTGTTGTAAATAATGTATTGACTCATAAAACTCTAATTCCAATTTTTGTACTGGTGATAAATGACAATGTAAGGAAGTGAGAAAGTGTAACATGAAAAATTATGATGTTGGAAAGTTGTGCTGGTTTACTGACAACCACCAGGTAACAAGCTTAATATTTCCCTTTTCCCCTTAAAATATGTTAACAAAATTGAACGCAGTAAAAACTGATAGCGGTAAGAATTAATTTTCAGATTTCAATTTGCTTTGACTTGAAAATTTAAAATATTAATTTATGCAAATTTTAATAGTGTTTACGATGGTGAAATAAGCTCTACAAAAAAGGAAAAATTAAAGAATTTGTCAAGGTCAAGGTTAATTTATGTACTTTGATTGTAAAATACAAAAATGTTTAAATAATGTATTAAAAGTTTTGTATATTGTTTAAGTAACATTATTAATAATTGTGTTACTTTTAAATAGCAATATATTATAAACATATGTATAATATTGTTCTCTTTAGGTAAAAGAAAAGGAAACAACTTGTATTAAGTAATCTAAAAACAATGAAATACAATGATAATATCCAATGACAGTTTATTTCAATTTGGAACTTTATGAAATCGACAGTAACAAAAATTAAAATCATAATGTATAAGTGTACTGGTAATAATTTGTAATATACTGTTTACAAATTAAAACCAATCTGTTTTTTTTTTACAATAACAAAAATACTGTAAAATTTAGCATATTTAAATACATATATATATTCAATGTGTCATAGGTCTGGCATGTTTTTTATTTTTCCCTTGAAAGCGTCCACACCTGGCTGGTTAATTTCATAATATCCAGGAATCGACTTCTTAGCCATCGAGAACCATTTACTAACATTTGGATATGGTTTCAAGTCATATCCTACGCCCTGAAAAATAAAATTATTAATGATCTAAAACATTTATTTTATTTATTTATCTTCATAAAAAATTTTTAATGTTTCATAAAAGTTGGAAAAAAATTTTGTTGAAAAAAACCCTACTAGGTCGTTTGTGAAAAACAAAATTGTCAAATCAACTTTGGATACCGCCAAGTGCAGCTTCTTTGACTTACAACCTTCCAGTAATGAATTTCTCAATTAATTTTTAACATGGAAAACAAGATCACTACAAATTAAAATTTCTTAACTCTATTATCGTTATTTGTATTTGATTTCCTGTAATCAACATTTGACTTCAGTAAAGGTACCAAGGTACTCTGCCAAAAAAAATGAATTGCAAAATTGCTGAAAGATTAAAAAGTTAGGAAGGTGCTCTAAGTAGTGTGCTAAGTTGATTTGACAAATGTTTTGGATAAATGAAATGCCAAAGCGTCTTTTATCAAATTTTAGTTCTTTTTTTCAAAAGTATATTTTATTGATTTTTTAACTTTGTTCACTTTACATTATATTTTTCCTAAATATTTACTTAAGAAACACAATTTATAACAAACTGAACAAAGCTTTATTTGTCAAAATTGTGTTAATAGATTATAAAATTAAGACATAACAATTTTTAAGTATATTTTTTTATGCAAAAGAACTGTATTCATATCTATGTAAAAACACACTAACTACAGTTAGAACTACACCTAGGTAGAGTGGAGGAACTCAGTCGAATAGAATGCATTGATATAATAACTTTAACAAGACAAACATCACCAATTCATACATATTGTTTCAAACAATATAACAGTAATTGGAGAAACACCGGACCACTAAGTAGACCAATCACACTCATATTTGAACTTATTCGTGTTGATGATATATTTTACTTTAACACGAGTTTAAAATATGGAAATATTTTACTGCTTACCCCCAGAATACAGTATACAGTGAATGTAATTTATATTTACCAAAATAATTTTAAAAAATTTAAATATTCAAAAAAATGTTAAATTTATATGTTCGTCTGTAATTCTTCAAGGCTAACATACACTTGTGTATACATGTGTCATTAGTTCTAACTGATATGATATAATAAACATAGTTAGTTTCCTATCTAAATAACAAAAACAAGGTGAATGAATTGACAAATGTAGGTGAAGAGTGTGAACGAGAAAATAAAATATGAGCAGAACAATAAACATTTGTTAAAAAACAAATTATGTTGACAAAATTTTGGTGACTATGTTTGCAACTTTGAGGAAAAATTAGAGCTGCATTTCGGTATATTGATTATGAAATGGTATATTGATTATGAAATGGTATATTAATTATGAAATGGTATATTGATTATGAAATGGTATATTGATTATGAAATGGTATATTGATTATGAAATGGTATATTGATTATGAAATGGTATATTGATCATGAAATGGTATATTCATTACGAAATAATGAAATTTGTTTTAGACACCTTACTAAACAGAAGCGTTCTTGTAAAATTGTCGCTGTCAATAAAATTAGTAACAGATTCTAAATTAACGCAAAATATTAGTAGAGATGGCTGGACCAAATCATAAAAGCCGGATATTTCAATATGTGCTATCACTTTTTAATTTAGTTTGTTAGAAAATACATGATGTCTTTGTTAATGCAATGAAGCAAAGCTGGAAAGGAAATGCAATAACAACATTACCTCTGCCGTAGATACTGTAGCAACTATAGACAGATCTGCAATAGTCATATTTGCACCTGCAACCCAAGGATTAGTAGTTTCCAAGTACTTATCCAGAAACCTGAAAGCTTCAGCTAATCTCGCTATCTTTTCTTTATCAAAAGATGTTTGGTTTGAAAAAATAACTGGATACTGTAAATAAATAAAAAAACTAATTCAGATAAAGGCTTTTCACTGTATTAATTATCGTTATAACAGACATATCCTTACAATGTGCAATAAAAACCATTAATTAGATGATATAAAATAAAACAGTTGAAGTTCAAATTAGGACCTGATGGAGAGGTTATCCTTTTCAAAACATTTTAAAAGTTTTGTTCTCAAAGAGTAGCCAACATTGACAAAAATAACATTTTTATACATTATGTGAATTTTCAGAAATAAATGTGAGAGTTTTTAAATGAGCCCTGCAAAAAACCAGCGGGTCTTTAATTTTCATAAAATAGAAATTTTGATTGATACAGCAGTGTGATGTTAATGACAAATAATATTGGATATTTATGTTACTTTCAAAACTGATTTATTTATATGCTCTTATTAAACATAGAATTTGAATAAGTTGTGATTTCTGAATTTAATATTCAGAACTCAATCTTTACTTAAAATCACACTTTGTCACCCTGATAATTATTTGTTACAAACAGTTGTCCCTTTTATAAGCACTTTTGTGATACAACTGTATTAAAGAATTACATCAGTTAATCTAATTGATGTAAAAAATATGTTAATAATAATAATAATAAAATTGAAATAGATAAATAATGCTATGGTAAGATTGTTGTTTTATTTGTTTTTATAATTTTTTTTTAATTATTGTACTTTCATTATAAAACTTATTTATGAAAACATAAAACATTTCCAAATATTTATTAAACATAAATGAAGCATTTTCAATTCTGTTTTATATATATATGATTCGTTTTGCTAAAAACACAAAATGGCTGCTAAAATACAAATCTAAGAATTTTTAGGACGAATATTCATAGGAATGTTTTCACTTATTTTCACGAAAGGGTACATTTATAGGGCATCTTGGAAAATTTTGGAACGAATTTGGAAACATCCTGTAGATTGCAAATTATTGTTTATTTAGTGACAATTGCAATTCCTTAATTTTCAATAATATTACCTTTTAAGTCGTAATATCAAATGAATCTTTGATTGATTAAACTTGGGAGGGAGCTTGACTGCCAATTGATTTTAGAACTAAAACTTTATTGTGACTTTCTGTAAATCATTCCCACTTAGAACACACTTTATAAATATCCAGGTCAGTAATTAATTTAAATTCCCTAAATAAAGGCTGCAAAAGAATATTTTTTTCACCTTTATAATATTTACAACCAATCCGGCTGACATAGCCGGGTTTAGCAATCCCACTCTACCTACAGGAGTGGCTGGCACTCCCACCCTATCTAGCTCATACTAACCTCATTCATGTATGGCAAACAATTCTAAAGAAAGCTAATATAACTTTGTGAACTCTAGTTGAGCTACAGTTAAACAACTTAGAACAGCTGATGTTAGTTTATTAGAGTCAGTACACAGGTGCTGAAAATAGCATTGACATTGAAAATAAATGTTTACATAATACCTAGGGGAACTTTAAAAAATTAAAAAATTTTGTTGAGAAACAGACTATTAACCAATGGAGAGTAACATCCAGGTTAGGTAAGCTTTATGGGTTACTATAACGACCTCATCACAAACTATTACAAGTTTCCTCACTAAGTAGAAACAAACTGGCTAAAATCTCAAAATTCATGATAACATGGAGCATTCAAAAAGCATTTAAATCAGTTCTGTGGTTCAAGAATACTTAAAATGCAGATAATGTGACCAGCACATTGAAAAAAGCAGAACATTTATTTCTGAAGTATGAAGCACTGGAATGGAGAAGGGCGATGATCTTAAGCCTATAGAAATTGGAAATCTTAAGCGATGAAATCTTAGGCATATTCAAAGTAAGATTTAAAGGATATACTGTAAAGATATTTGCTTCTTGGGAGGCGTTTGGCAGCGCTGTTGATCATTTAGCACTACCCAGGGGACACATACAGCTCAAAGTATGCTGTGGACGCGATCAACATTGTCCCCCCAAGCATCTCCATAGGATGAGACTAATAATCTCTGACAAGTGCAAGATTTGTTCAAAAGATGTGTGTTATGGACAAGGATCACTTACTGATCTGCGAGGGCCTGGATAGACAGAAGCAGGGACGAAGGGACTTCCCTGGATTGTATTGGGAGGCAAGATCATAAATGGTGTGAACCAAAAGGAGCCATTGGAAGAAGAAGTGAAAAGATATTGTATATTCAAGGATAGTGTAAGATATTCACTATCACTAAATATTAGCAAGCTTCATAGGAATATTTATAAAATCTGTCATTTAATTTCCGACCAACAAAAGACTAAAAGAGGGAGCTGTCCTAGTCGGGATCAAACTCAAGACATGGTTGTATTTTGTCAGGTATGTTTAATTACATTTCAACTCAAAAAGAGTGTTAGGATTCATTTGGCGGCTTATAGAGCACATCTAGACTACAATGGATTGTGTTATTGTCAATTAATTGAGCATATTAACAATGACAATTTATTAATCACCACATAATACGAGGGCTATTTTTTTTCAAGGTCCGATCGGTTGTGAAATAAAAACTCCTGTAAAAATCGGATGAACCTGTGCGCAGATGTGTTGCGCAGCGTCTCTAGTATGGCTGTCAATCGCGTAGCGTCACTTCCGTTTAGTTGTGTTCACGTAGGTAGGACATAAACATGTCTACAACAATAGCATCTCCTGCCAAGTGTGAAGTTCGTGCGGTAATTCGATTTCTTCAGGCTGAGGGGTGTAATGTAGCCGAAATTCATCGACGAATAAGTACTGTGTACGGTGAAACTTCAATGAGTGACAGCAAAGTGCGACAATGGTGCAGAAACTTTAAAGTAGGACATACAGATGTTCATGATGCAGGCGGTCAGGGAAGGAAGTCAGTGTCAACCAATGATCTCGTTCAGCGAATGGATGAGGCAATTTGAGAAAATCTTCGGTTCACAATTTCTGAATTGAGCGATTCATTTCCTGAAATTTCAAGGTCAGCTCTACACCATTGTGAACGAGAAACTTGAGTACCACAAACTGTGCGCAAGATGGGTTCCCAAGATGCTGTCCGACCATCACAAAACACAGAGAATAGAAGCCTCCCTAACGTTTCTCCAGCGTTACCACAATGAAGGAGAAACTTTCTTGAACAAAATTGTCACAGGGGACGAGACATGGGTCCATTACGAAACTGAAGAAACAAAAGAACAATCCAAAGAATGGATGCATTCTTACTCTCCTAGTAAACCAAAGAAGTTCGAGCGAACCTTCTGCAACAGAAAGTGCATGGCTACTGTGTTCTGGGACCGAAATGGAGTTCTCTTGGTGGAATTCATGGAACGTGGCACAACCATTACAGCAGCCTCATACAGCGTGACTCTTCAATGTCTACGAAGGGCAATTCAGAATAAGCGGAGAGGAATGTTGTGATCAGGCATTGTCCTTCTCCACAATGCTCGGCCGCACACTGCAGCTTCAACAAAGACGCTCCTACAGTCTTTTCAATGGGAAGTGTTTGGTCATCCACCATACAGCCTGGACTTGGCTCCATCCGATTTTCACCTGTTTGCTCATATAAAACGCTGGTTAGGAGGACAACATTTTGGCACAGACATTGAGCTGCAGACCAGCATACAAACATGGCTGAAAACATAGGTGGCTACGTTCTACAACGAGGGTATTGGGAAGTTGGTACCACGCTACGATAAATGTCTAAATCTGAGTGGCGACTATGTAGAAAAATAGCGTAATTATTAGCGTAAAAAATAGCGTAAGTACTTGTTACAAATAAATAATTTTTGATTTTTACTGTGGTTTTGATTTTGCGACTGATCAGACCTTCAAAAAAAATAACCCTCGTATATATTTATAAATCACCATATTTAGTTTACCAACATAGTGCTTACAGTTACATTCAACTTACATAAAGATCAGCAAATCTTTGGTATAGCGTTCCCAAATCAAAGTACAATCTGTGGTTTACAATTGCCCTCTCTTGTGGTTTCTCGGGATACAGTTTGTCATCTTTTCGAAACTTTTCTGCCAAATAACACATAATGGCTCGACTAAAATCACACAAGGATCAAGACCTACTTAATTTGAAAAATTAATTAATAACATTTATGTTAAACTATTTGAATATTATTTCTGTCAAATTTGAGTTGGTACCTTTCTTTTCACTACTCTATAGTATTGCAATCACCTAAAAAATTTAAAAACAACTTTAACAATTTTCACATTTCATGACCTTAAAAGCAAACTAATTTTTCATTGATGACATGTACGAATATCATTCACATAAAATGAAAACACTACTACAATTTAATTCATATTTATAAATAGGTTGTCTTCAAATTCTCATTAAACATGTGGCATTCAGTATGTAACACTAAATTTAAAGACAGTTGCCATAAAAACAAATAATTTAAAAAAAAATATTTTTTAAATCGCTTTAATGGTTTTGATTAAAATTTCCTCAACTTTAATCTTTAAAGATTCATGGTCCTTAAATGTACTATAAAAGTACATTCATAGTTACAAATTCTTGTTTGAAAGCTATAGGAAAAAACAAAAAGTCAGCAAAGGTGACAATCTGATCAAATTTCTCAGAATTAGCTTGACAGATTTTGCTCAATTTTAAATCAAACATGAAGAATCATAATTCAGAATAATTAATCATGACTCACTCAAAATTTATTGACCTTAATTTTTTTAGGAGTCGTTTTGTTCCTGTACCATCCACTGCTTCCTTGATTTCACTCATCCAAGTAAGTCACAGATTTTAATGCTTGCTTTGGTAATCATTTCTTTACTATTTGCTCCAATCGTGCATACTACTCCAATGATCATAGTCTAACATGAAATTAGTAATATCATTATTTCCTAATTCTTAGCATAAATTTTAAAATATGTGGTTGCACACTAAAAGAGTCCATTATCTATTTATAATAAACTTAAATATTAATTTCTTATATTTATTTGCTTGCTTGCCCCCCCCCTCATTCAATGACATTTAACGTTACTGTTGCTGCTTATTTATTTCTCCTATTTAATGCTTTCCCCTTATCTGGCTTATCAATTTTGACTCATAAATTTAAGTTCAACAACAAATAACACATTTATTGTCTCAAAATCACCACCTCCAACATTCGCACCACATCCAGTACAAAGACGAAAATTAATCAATACAACGTTACTTTTTTACAGTTTATTAAACCAATTTAGGATTTTAAATTTTTAAATTATCAGAGTTCAGATTATATCAACTTTACTGTGCACATAAAATTATGTGAGTACTGTAAATGTATAGATGGATGGATGTATAACTAACGTCTACTTACCTCTCATTTAAAACAAAACCTCTGTCACTTATTGTTGGAATGTTGTGTTGAAAGTTCACCTAAAGTAACCAGTAATAGGTATCAGTGTATTAGCAATAATTTTAAAAAAATAGACAGTCATGGGACTGGCCAACAGAAGTGACTACTTCTTTTGGCATACCTGACTGTGTACTTTTTCACTATTATCATTCAATTATTTTTATAAAAATTTAGATACATGCAGGAAGGAGTTTAATAGTCTAAGAATAATATAATAAGTATAAATATAATATTTGTGATTCAAAAATTGGTATAGGTCATATTCATTAAATAACTGAACTAACGAACTTAATATATTATTATTTGCGTATAGACCCTGTTGGATCACTCAAAGTACTCCGACTCATGTCTTGTTCCTTCTAATCCTCCACACCTCCCCCTAATCCTCATCCCGTCCCCATGGATCCTCTTCCGCTCCTCCGTCCATTTTACCCCTGCTCTCATTGGGATATTTATATATATATATATATATATATATATATATATATATATATATATATATAATACTAAATTTGCTTCAATAATTTTCTAACTAAATAGCAATAATATATGCTTTTATCTCGTAGCCTAGCTGCATGGCTCTTAATGCCATCACGCCAGACTCTTCCTACATGTAAGTATGTATGTATACTTGTCTACACATATACTTATATATGTATGAGATTCTGGCATGACGGCAAATCGAAGATTTTTCCCCGTCCAAAAAGTACTCAGTCAGGCCTGCCAAAAGAATAGTATTCTTCATAAGAATAGAATTATTCTCTATAATAGTATTCACTTCAAAAAATGTACCTCATATTGAATTAAATTATATTAAAAGGGGTTAAAAAATCCCTTAAGAATAAAGCAAAAAAAATCATTCACATTTTTTTTGTCATACATGATGATTTATAACTCGTCACAACTCAAGTAAAGTAAATATACCATATTGGATTTGTGATTCAAGATTTAATAGAAAAACAAAAATAACAATTAAGTTTTTTTTTCAACTTAAGATTAAAACTTTGCACTAGTCTTCATACATGATCAAAACTTGAGTAAAGTTTTAAACTTAATAAAGTTTTATTAAAGTAAATCTATTTAGGTGATTTTTAAAATGGACATTCTGACATGTCCTTTGAACTATCATTACTGCTCATTTTCCAGTATAGATCACTTAAAATTTTTTTGTGGAAATAACCAATATTGCACGTTTGAGTTACAGGCTACATTTGATCAAAATAATTACTGATAGTTTGTTACTATTACTTTTTAAAGAGTAAAAAAGGGCTACAAAACTAAAAAGTTTTGAAAATTAAGAAATAATGCTCAAAATGTCTAGAACAAGATGCAATAATACAAACTCGAGTCTATATAACAAGTTTTATTGAATTTGTATTATCACTAGCTCTGTACACAGATAGATAAATAAACATACAGATACATATTTGCGACACTTGCAGATGCATTTTTTTTTCTGTAATCAGTGCTATAGTATACATTATACATTTCTAGTCCTCAAGCTTTCAGTAAACTAAAAGTACTTATTTTTTTTAGTAATAAAACCTCAGTCGATGTTTGGGACTAAAGATTTTTTGTTGGGACAATTAACTTCATAGTCAGAAAGTTTGAGATTCAATTTATATTCACTTGCTTGAGACATTGAATCAGGGTAAAAAGTGTCTGTTATCTCTTTCCTTACAGAACTATTTTTGTTATGAACTACCCCATAAAATAATAACTTCAAACTCCATATTGTACTTACCTGAATTGACAAAACGCTAAGTATCCAGTATTTATAATGAATCACACAATTTTTAAACAATCTGATAAGAGGCCAGAGGCTATTCAAGTAGTCATTTGAAACATTGTAAAAGTAAAATTTCAGAACCACTTTTGTGTGCTGAGCTAGATGTTTTTTTAAAGCAGACACAGTGATAATCCGCAATGTATTAGATTGGAATTACTGTATTTTATATAAACTAAGATATAATATTAATACACAGTGTCTTATATTCAATAATATACCTTTAAAAATGCAGGACTAAACTGTTCTTTGTTCGCCAGATCTATGTACTTAAGGTTGAAGTTGAGACCAAGTGCTCTTCCAGTGAGCATGACTGCTCGACACGGAGCACTTGAGGGGGAATAATACAGTTCCAATGCTCTCACTAAAACATACATTTCATTACTGTCATCAAATTTATAAAATAGCATATTGCTTCAACTTGTGTACTAGGTATCTATAATAATTTTCAAATTTAAACTTACAAGCAAGTAAAATACTGTAAATAAAAAATTCAAACAATACAGTGTGTAAAATAAAAATGTATATTTTTGTAAATAAATACTATAAATTAAGTTGTTCACTTTTGAACTGAATAAGACTTAGTGAGGCCAAATTAAAAAAAAAGCTTTTACTCATGCATGAAATTAGCAAATATTTAAAAAATATACCTTTAATTTCTATGGTAGTTTTTAATTACTTTTATATAGGATCTAATGATGTCTGCGGGTTATGAAGGCTAATATTATAGAACCCTGATAATCCAAGGGTTGGCAATGCAAACGTATGATAATAAATATCCAATCAAAACAACATGTTGAATAAACTTCCTTGTATTAAAATACTAAAAATACAGTATAAACACAATTCTAACTAAAAATAATGACCATAGTTTGATTAAAATACAGTATACAATTTTGAATTCATATTTTATTTGATCATGTCTTCTCTTTTTTAATTTTTGAAATACAGTTGGCACTTTGTCAAAAAACATTCTTTTTTTTTAATCGGTCTATTTTATGTTTATATTAAGTATAAAATTGCAATTTGATTTGTGCACGTATATAGAAGTTAAGAAAATTATTATTAATAAAATAAAATACTTACTATTCATTTTGCAATCTTTTTAATGTTATTTATTCGATATAGAAGATTATTACAACTAATAGTACAACCATGAATTGCCATTATCAGTTATTAGGTAATAATCCGTAAACTTTATCAGTTGATACATTCCTGGGATTATTGACATAATAATATGCAGTATCACAGTTTGTAAACATAAAAATATTATATAACCTGAGTGTAGTACTTACTTTTGTATATAGTAACCTATTTGAGGAGGACAAAGAGTGTTATAATTCTGTAAAATGTGCAATTCATAAAGATTTAACATTATTCCAACAGACTGTTTGGTTATTACATTTACCTATTGTGTAATTAAACATTATTTACTTGTAAATGCATTATTTCAACCTATTACAATAAAACTACATTTAACCTAACAGCAGACTAAATGCGGTTTGGGCCTGATATATTTTGAAAATGCCAAGAATCTCGCTATAGCACCGTGAAATGTGAGACACTTCTCTTCTGTTTTCTTTTTCCTTTTGAAATAATGCCCAAAATAATTGGCCATTTTAAATAAGTAATCATTAACATTTTTTTTAGGAAAATAAAATTTGGACCCATAAATAAATAGGACAACTGATTTAAAGCTATATGTGAAGGTAATAGTATGCTACTTGAAAATCAATATTTTATTTAGTTTTTGTAAGAAAATTAATTGTGTTTAATGATTTTTCCTTATCACGACGACGGTAAACAAACCACCCTCAAACAATGTCACTAAGATTTGGCAAATTGTGTTTCAACTAGCCATAAACAGTTATTCTATTTCTTAGGTATTGTTTAGTTAGGTAAGGGTCTGTCACAGTGGTGGATAAACAAGTTTTGTTTAAGAAGTATCACAGGTTTTTTAACTACTACCGCGTGCTATCTGCTATCCTGCAATTAGCGCCAATAAATATTCCTAATTTTTACGTATACTGTGTAGTATTTATTAAAATCTATAGGTATCCGGTTTAAAATCTATAAACAGTATAGTATATATTGACATTTACATATGTTAATTAAAAAAATAATAATCTATGACTTAGGTTTATTTCAATTTATTATTGGTATTTTTCAATTAATTATTGAAAAGAAGAAGATCTAAAAAAAACAAGTAAAACAAAGTATGGCACATACATACAAAAGATAAAATTTTTAAATAGTTCATTGTGGAACTATACTTAAAAGTAGGCTTTTCCTAGCAAGGTTTTCATGCATTAATTAGAACACAATGACTTTTTAATTAAAAATATTCCTAATCATAAATAATGACAGTTTTGAAAAGTCATAAATGATCTATATCAATAAATATGTAAGCAGTAAGTGTTATGAATTAAAGTTTCAGTAACAATAAACATTTATAACCCAAATTCTTTGCCTTTCTTTGACTTAGTGAATCAGAGTATAAATTTGGTAGTAGCTCTGGGTTCTGTTAAATTTCTTAATTGGTTGATATACGAACTAATTCAATTAAATCTTTCTTTGTCAGTATTAGCCCAAAGCCCACCCAATAGAATAATGCTCAAAAAAGCACTTGCAGGCTTAGTGTTTATTCAAAACCTGAAATTCTTCAGTAAAAATGGCTATTTATAAAAGGTAACAGTCACTGGCATTGCTTAAGATTACACCCTAATACATGTATAAAGACAAGGCTACTCTATAATTTTACCATGTATATATTCACAGGCCATATCTCAGTTATTTTAATGTGGTTAATTAGGTGCATTATTATTGATGAAAAAAGTAATTATTCACTATTTGGAATGCAATGTATTTTTTTGTACTTAAGTAGGCTATATTGTTTATTTTTCCTTTCTAACAACAAATTTAAGTTTTTACATGAAAAGTTGAAAAACTTACTATTTCTATGTATATTGTGTTAGTTGAGCTTTTTAGGTAACCTAACTAAAGTAAGGTGATATACACAGAAGTACATATTATGATTTTTACTTGCTAACAACATATTAACATGTTTAAGTAGTCGGAAAAATAAAGAAAATGTGAAAAACTATTTCCGTACATATTATTTTAATTACGTTAGCAAGACATTCTAACTTAACTAACATGGTATGGTGTAAATAAAGTAAGTTTGTCAATTTTTTTGTTTTCATAATCTTTTAAACACATTAATCTACTGTAAAGAAATGAATGATACATTTAGCTGGACGACCTATGAATAATTGTTACTGTCAGTTACCATAGCGGCAGGCATACATCACACCACATCTGTTCAACATTGAGATAAGATACGCTCCTTTCATTTTCAAGCATGTAAAAGTTGATTTTTTTTCAGAAAGAGCAATAAATTTAGTTAGTGTAAACTTACAATTATTACAACAAAATGTTTGTTGGAACATTTGCAACCTAAATAGCCTACTCTTCTTATAGGCCTACCAATATATTTTATTTCCTTATCTTGTTAATCTCTAAAAATGTCAATCTATTAATAGTAAACAAAAATAAACATTTTGCCTAAATATGGAAAAACTTACTCGTGACTGCTAATGAACAATTACTGAAAAAAACAAAATAACATGACTTTAACTAAATAAAAAAAAAGTAATTAACATTTACAGAAGTAGTGTATAATATTGAAATTACTATTTCACACAAGTTCAAACACAGTTACAAACTGCTAACAAAGCTTGTATAGTAACTTGGGAACTTATTCTGTATCTTTAATTGCTATTGGAACACTGAAATGTGGATGATCACCACAAAAGGTGACTAGCCAGTTGTGTATTTGTAATTCACCATGATTTCAATACTACTGTATGTCCAAGCAGGTGATCAATAATTAATTTTATGATCCAACTGCAAAGATGGACTAACTCAAAATCTGATTGATACTTAACTGTTTGCTAAAATAATTATTGTAAATAAAAACACTTCAAATGCCCACCATGTTCATTTTTTAAAATAATAACAAAATTGATAATAATAAAACTTTGGCCCCTCGACTGTACGTATTTTTCCTGTTAAATACACACATTCGTACTGTTAATTATTTTAATGATTTTATTCATCCACCTCACTTTTATAACCATTGGAGTGAATTATGAACGAATAGCATGTTTTGTTTATTTTAAAGAAACCTATGGCCAATTTTTGATTTTATTTCAAAAATATAATTCAAGTAGCGTCTGGCCCCAATTAATTTGGATTACCGATACTTTTAAATATAAGAAAAACTAATAAATGTGCAAGGAATCTATATTTAAAAAGATAAGAAAGGGAAATATAATAAAAAGGATGAGAGATGAGTTCCTAACTACACATTTATTGAGAATATCTACTTTTCCTTGACTTCCAGTACACTTTATAATTCTTCTCTGAATTTTCATGACTTCGCCAGTATGTGAAGTCTCCACTTTTAGTTCAGGCAAAGGATAAATTTTACAAAATAAAACTATCGATTTATTACAGATATTTTATATTTATTCTTAATTCATAATGACTATAAAAACTATCAATTAATAAAACAAAGCAATAACATTTCTGTACAGAATCAGCCAATAGGCATTTTTTACAACTACAAATCTTATAACACTACAGACTAGACAAATACTAATGGTTCATTTTTTTATACATATAAATGTACCGACAGCGTAACCTTTTTGTTCAAACCATTTAACATTTTGATAAATGATAAACAATTTACCCAGTCACTAAATTAAAAAAAAACAATGAAATAATTAATTTATTCCTTTACTTGCTAGCAAATTAAAATAAAGAACAAAATTTACAATATCAAAGTTTTGATAATTTGTTACTTTGTAAGCAACAAATTTAAAGACGCTGTTTTCATTCGTTTAATAGTTTCTTGGTATTTAAATGACTGTTTTTGAATTTTAGAACAGTAAACACATTTTAAGTCAATGTGAATTAATTACTAAAAACGATGTAAAGTTAGCAGAAAGCGGTTTTTTCTAAATTTTTGTTGTACAAATATTTTTATTGTAAAAGTTTCTTTAAAGTAGACAATTTGTAACCATTAATATTTACTTCAAACTGAAGACTGTGTCCAAGTAGCCTTTCACACTATGAATCAGTTTGTAACAGGTCAACATTTTCATTTATCAATTTAAAAGTGAATACAATATAATAAAATTGTGAATGTTTAGATTGTTTCTACATCTTGGCTGCAGATAAAAAAGAACTAAGCATAGTTGAAATTGTACATAAACTAATTCACTGTACTACACACTGGGCAATAATACCAATTTTTTAAATAACACATACCACAGTAAGATACAAAGTACTGAAGAAAATGTAATTGTGACAACTCTGGGTTTGGTTATAATAGTTTTTTTATCATTTGCCTTACAATGTGTTACTTACACAAAAGATAACATAACTTGTGGATTAATGATTTGTGTGGTATTATGTGTTGTGTATCCTTTAAGTATATCATGTTTCTGTTTTTGTATATACCGTGGTGCAACTATTTAAGGCACAAAGAAACCAAAACCACAGCCTTATTATAACCACAAATACGGTAAATCTCTTTATATTATTTTACAGTCTGGTCTAATAATATTCAAATTGAATTTTGCACCTTTTTATCACCTTGATTTAGTAAAACCTAAAAAAATGAAAGACAATTAATTTGGTATTCTTGTTATTTTTAAATAACCATTTTTCTTTTTGAAGTACTAAAGAATTTAAACCATGGAGTTTTCTTTCTCTTCAACTGAAGAAGTAGATGGAGTCTAAAACATTTTCCAGAACTAAACGCCCTCTTTGAGGAACTTCGGTGATAACTTTGTTTAATCTGGACTTGGATTGAAAAGCAATCGTTCCGTCGTTATTTAAATCACTGAAAAAAACAAATCACTGTGTAAATAACACACATTTGTGTGTATCCAAAGCACAACAATGAACAACAATGAATTTTTAGTTGGAGAATTTTTGTAAAATATTGACATGTCATAGATTAATGGGTTTCTGGCAGTGGATCTTGTGGTCCATAATCAAGATAACAAAGTGGATTTTGGTTATAACAACATTAGAGGGGACCAAGGAAAAATGTCGTAACAGAGTGACTTTATAAAAATATATTATAATAAAAAATTAATTTTAATTATTGGTAAGGAATAAGAAGTAAAAAAAGATTATCGTTGCATTCCTATATTGTTAGTATATTTACGTGTTTAAATAATAAATATTTAGCGAAACAGTACAAAATAGAAACAACATAAGAAAAGTGTGAATCAACTCTAATTCTCAAGTGCCTATTTCTGTATAAATACAAATGCTCGTAAATATATGAATAAAAAACAATAATACTGTGAACATTCCATCATTAACCCTTTGCACTTGGATGGTCACGACCTACTCTTAAAGAGCTAGGAACATTTAAAAGGTTGACAGTCCTTAGGGGTCAGATGGCCAGCCTATCTGGCTGCTTACGTTTCTATGACAGCTTGGTTGCTACAGCGATTGTGCTGTGCCAACAGTTCAGAATTGTTTTTCACTACTATCTGAAATATTGGCATATGGTATTTAATTCTTAAAAATCAAAATTAAGAGCTTTTACAAAACACTTTTTACTGATGTAAAAAAGGCAGGAAATATATATTTGTATTTATGAATATTTTGTTTTAACCGTAAAAATATTGTTATAATACTATTACATTAATTTTACACCTAAACTAAAACATTCATAAATTTTTGAATGGAAAATTATAACATTATTATATCACAGTTTATAAAGTTTATACTTTTACATATATATTACATACTTTTTATAAGTATATTTAATACTGAATACTATTTTGTTTGTAATATTGAGAACTTAGAGAATGCTAAACGACTAAAATGACATTAGAAAGTCAAATGCAGCTGATTTAGTACACAGAATGGAGATAAATAAGGTGTGAATCACTTAGTTAAAGAGTTTCCTGATGACTTATAGCACATAGCAATAACAAAAAAATCATAGCAGTTAGTTTAACCAGTCCTTTACAAAAAAAAAAAAGTGGCCATCAGTGTGTTTGAAGAATTAAAACTTGGCCATTACTGTTGGCCATCCAATCTACGAGGAACGTAACTTATGCAAACATTCTGGCTTGTCAACAAAATGACTTTAGCACTAACAAATCCAACCTCAAAGAACATAATAACTGTATCAAAGGGCAAAGGGTTAAGTAATCATTTTAAAAAACAGAATACAAAAAACCAAATAATAAGTTTATTCTAAAAAAAAAGAAAAAAATTATTACTTATAAAATTACTTACCTTTCTCTGTAGCTGTATTTATTTTCCAGGAATAAAGACAGATCTTGTAAGATTGGTTCTGAATGTAGGGCTACAAACTGTTCTCTGCAAATCTGTAGAAAACCCACAATAATTAGTTCCATCGAATCAGCGACAACTTATATAGTACATTGTACAATACAGACAAGTCTTGCAACTTGAAAGTTTCTAACTCAATTAGTTCTCTTTGATAAATCAACAGGTTATCAACTCCTGTATTTCTTAGAAACAGTACCAACGAATAATTATGTATTTAATTAACATTTTTTAATATGTAGACAATTTGGCTTGATTCCATACTTCAACTGCCCACATGCTTTTACTACGGGAAAACTTTTATTATTTACCACAAACAATTATTTTAATATATATGCAAGCATTTATAAAATTTTATATCAACAATATGAAAGTGAAGCACAACCGCTGTAAAATCCATAACTTTTATTTTAAATTTGATTTTCCACAATTACTGGTAATCGTTAAGATCTACAGAAATCAGCACTTTAAATCTGTTTGCAAATAAAAAAATAACCCCTGTCGCCAGGTTCTTTTCGTACTTGCAATGAATTTTTAAAATAATAAAAACATATACAAATTTTTTAAATAATGTAAATATAAAAATTTATAAAATTTTCAAGATAATGAATGCAATTTACTGTGTAATAAAGTTGATAATCAATTTTTGTGTGAACTGTGAATGGAACTGTCTCAAGCGCAAACACACATATACCAACATTCTTCAAAGATGTAGTTCTCTTATCAAAATATTGATAGACGTCACAAATAACTAAAAAAGCTTCCATTACCAGCTTCTACCATTTTGTTTCTTTACTGTTGGTTAAAATCAGGACTCACTTCGTAATACTGTGTGTGAGCTATTGACCTTCATACCTGGCTGGTTGATTACAACGAAAGTAAGCTAATAATTAACCTTTCTAATTCATATCACTGAAGAGATAACAAATTATTTTGAAATTCATTTAAACTCTTTATAAAACATTAAAACAGCTGACAACTCTTACCTGATTCATAATATGAACTGTACTTGGATGAGTCCAATAACAGTCGTGGACGGAAACAAATGTAATACCTTTTTGTTCACAGTACAGGGATGTCAACATCATGTGGTTGGAATCCAGAGAGTGAATGAAATTTGGTGGAAATGCGTTTTTCTGTTTCGTAATGTTAGGCCTCCTGTATAACAAAAATTGCACATATAAATAAAACATAAGATCCGATGCTATTTTAGCAATTTTATAAAGGATAGATGATTTAACAATAAATAGGAGATATGTCATTATACGGATCTTGGCTAGCTCTTTTAGTGCCATAAAAGTAAATTCTGCACCAGTTGTTGTAACATTGATGGTAAATATTTCTACAAAAGAAGAAGTCACTACAAAAGCAAACATAAATTTTTGTATTTTCTTAAGCACTATTAATATTTTACTACTTTGAAGTGCTTAGTTCTATTCATAACTAGCTTCTAGGGTAAAACTATGGCTGAGGAATCATGAAGCATTAACCACATGGTTTTTTTATATAAGGTGTCCAGAAAGCAAGTACCGTTTTAAAAATAATGATAAACATATTTGTCTTTAAATTATTTTTAAATGAAAGAGGAAACGTGAAACTACTTCTCTACATGGTTTCTACCAATGTTCAGACACTTGTCACAGCGGTCGACCAAGTTATCTAGTGTCTTCAAAAAATAATTCCGCCAATGATGACAGCCATAACTGTACAGAGTTTGACGTCATTGTCAGTTTCAAAGCACTTACACGTAACCAACCTCACCCTTCATGTGCAAGAACAAGTGGTAGTCGTATGGCGTAAGGTTTGCGCTGTATGGTTGGTGTTAAAACTGTCAAAAAAAAGCTCTTAAGTAGAATGGAGACACGCATCGACATGAAGCAACACATTTTCTTGGCTGATCATCCCTCTCCTTTGTTTTAAATTGCACGCTGAAGGTTTCTCAAGGACTCACAATATAGTGCCGCATTGATGGTTTGGCCTCTGGGAAGAAATTTGACAAGCAGAAACCCTTTTCTGTCTAAGAACAAGGTACACATGATTTTCTGGACTGACAATGTTGAATTTTTGTTTTTTCAATCTACTGACTATTGTTTCAATTGAGGAATGGCATGACAAAACCAATTTACATCACCAGTCACAATTTGGTTTAAAATGTTCACTCCCTCATTACTGTACTGAATAAGATGTCAAAATTCTGCCAAGTCACTGGGATTTCTAGTCATCAGTAAGCATTTTCGGAACCCAGTGGGAACACAGCTTGTAATAACCTAAGCAGTCTGAAAAATCAGAAACTACTAGAAATTCATCAGAAAGCAATTGTCATTGTTCACAAATTTCTCATCAGCTATCCTTACCAAATCATCATTGACAACAGAAGGCCACCCACTCCATGTTTCACTGTGGACATTGGTTCATCTTTCATTGAACTTCCTAAACCACTTTCTCACCTTTCCAACACTCACTGCATTTTCCATTAACATCTCGAATTTAACAACAAATTTCAACTGGCTTAACGTTCCTTTAATTCAAAAACAAAATGATAAACAAATCTCACAGTTGACGGGTTTATGAATTAATTGTCTGCATTAACATTTTAAATGAACACAGAAAACTGGAAATACTACACAAATCAACCAAAATGGTGTCAGTGGAGCAAATGAACTAGGAAGACTACCACGCATGTTCAGAGCACCGATAGCACAGCTGCAGTGGAGGGAGAACAAAACGGTACTTACTTTCTGGATGCGCCTCGTATACCTGGTCACAGGCCCTTTATGTTCTGTTGCTAAAAATATCAAAGCTATTGCCTTAAATAATTTAACTGCATTAGCAAATTTTCAATATAAAGTGTAATTACTCGTAGGCATCCATTGAGAAATTCTCTAGAGTCTTGCCAATACAGCTGTTAAGTGTAGTTATCTTCTTCAATGTACGGCTATAAGGCTGCACAACAGGCAATCCCAAAGGTGTTACATACTCCACGTTCTGCCCGCAAACTTGGGCAATGAGCCGAGCACTTTCTGTGAACCAATCCTGAAATAAAAAATTGAATAAATAAGATATAAATACAAAGAAAATAACAAGACCACTACTAAATTCAGAATCACATTGTACTTAGGGATAGAAATGAAATTGGTAATTCTTCATAATGTTTTAAATGAACAGGCAATTCATACCAAATTTCATCAAAATTAGTCAATCCTTTTTGGAAAAAATGGGTACAAAGTTAATATCTAATTTGTTTGCCCACTAGAAAATTTTCTCTATTTTAGCCTATGTATTACGGTAACCAGCTTGAATGTTTCCATTAAAAACCAAAAGCTTTTAAAACTAAGCAGGTACATCAAAATTTTTATCATTTTGTCCCACACATTTGCAACAAAAGACATAACCTGTGATTATCGTGCACACACAGGTAAAACACAAACAGATAATCTGTGAGTAACAGATTATTAGTTGCAATTTGGACTCAAAACCACTGCTGTATTTGATATCTCTGCGTTTCTAAGCCCTGTTTAAATATGGGCGTATCACATTTTTCCACGAAAATATCGAAAAATTACATTTCCTATTATTTTTGTTACTGTAGCGGTAACATCAACTGATCAAAATCAAAAGACTTTTTCAGTCCAGAAAACAACTAGCCCTTCTCCATAATATTTATTTATTTATTTTTTTTTTTTGGTGTTTGACGTTTGACTATTGTGCACACTTGGACTAATGCAGACGATGGGATGATTTATAGCGTATGAAAATGGCAAGCCCTCGCCGGGAATCGAACGCGGGTCCTCAGGGGGAAAGCCTAGTACACTATCCACTAGACCACCGAGGCGACTACCATAATATCATATCGTAGGAAAAAATGCGGTCTTTTTTTACTGCAAATGATGTAAAATTTTATTCTTTCCACCTCTCAGTTTAATATTTTTTTAATGATCCTACATAACACACTGTCATATATATACTATTGGTTCACTAAAGTTTTATGTAAAATATTGAAAGTATAAAATTTACATTACTAGAATGGTTTACATTAGAATCAGATATCGCACGGCATACCAGGATTTTTTTTATTAATCAGATAGCCGGGATATTCATATCCAGGTTTTGCCACCCAGAATATCTTACTGTGCTCTATTGTTCATATCCGACTCCAGATTTTTAGGAGAACCATGAGATAGATGATGTTGCCCTGTTCCTTTGTCTGCTTCCCACTGTAGAGAGTATACAATTCAATAATTTTCAAATTAACATTAAAGTCATTTTCTGTCAAAAGCTGAACAGTCAAAAATTAATTTCTGAGCTGTTTCCTCAGCATGTACCTACAAAATTTTCTACAAAAAATGTTTGTCGTGAAAAACCCATTTTGTGTATATAACTGAAGAATGTCAGTGACTAGTCAGAAATCCAATCACTCTCCGCTGATCTACCCAGTTCAGCCTGCAAGGTATCTAGCTGGACCTTTAAGCATCCTCTTTGACTGTACAAGGTCTTCTGTTCTCTCCAAAGAAACCCTTCTGTTTTGTGTTCTTTAAAAACCCATTGGGAGAGATGCCTTTGTACTAGAATATAAGACATGCAGGTTTTGGGCCAATGTAAGGGCTATCAGATATCTAACTAATCGATCTGCCTCTTCATTCTCAATTATGGCTGATGTCTTGGACCCTACAACAAATGAACTTTGTTGGTTTTCATCAGGTTTTTAATGGCAAGATGACAGCCCCATTCTATCTTAGAAGAGAACCCGAACTGAGTTTACCATTATTTTATTTTAACACATTGTCTAATTAAAAATTTGTTAAACAAATTCTGATGAATAAACACAACTACAATAATACCTGTATTTCTCTTGTTGAGGTGAACATTTCACGGATGCTTTCAAAAGTTTTCCCAACAAGATATGCTGAAGCAGCCCATACAGCTTCTTTCGGAAATGAATCTATGTCTATATTAAAAAAAGAAAAAAATCAAATATAAACAAATTGCACAAAATACTGATATAACTGTAATTGAACGGAAAAATTTAAAAAAAAAATTGTTCCATGAAAAAACTGAACTGTATTACCTTTAATGTAAGACATTTGCAAAGTAAAACTATTTTATCATTAAAATACATTACATCTAGGAGAGCTTACAACCTTTAGGTGTAACAATATTAATAATAATATCGGTTAAAACGTGCAGCGACGTTGTCCGATGCCTAGATTCCACTCTTTTTGATCTTCCCATTGTCTGATTTGTAAATTTCGATCACTCATAGCTTTACGGATTCCTTCCATCCAGCTCTTTCTTGGTCTTCCTCTTGCCTTTTTTAAGGTTCGGCACCCACTCCATTGCTTGTTTCGGTAGTCGTGCTTAGCTCATCCGTTGGACATGACCGTACCAAATTAACTGACTCCTCTCAATATCCCTTATAATCGTGTCCTCTATTCCCATCTGTTGATAAATTACCTCATTTCTTATTCTTTGGACTCTCGATATTTTAGCAGAAATGAAGCATCAATTTCTACAGCCTTTATCCTTTTCTTGGTTTTTTCTTTAATTCTCCACGTCTCGGTTCCATATATTAAAAAACTTTTAATAATCGCATTATATATATTGAGCTTTTGTGATCTTGTTATATTCTTACTCCATAATACGGCGTTCAAGCATCCTATTATTTTCCTTGTTTCTGTTATTCTCGATCTTATTTCGTTTTCATCTGTACCACTTTTGTCGAACTTTATGCCCAAAAATCTATGCTCTTCACATGGTTGTATGTCCTCCGTAGAGTCAATGTCTGGAGTACTTATTTTGTCACCTATACATAAATATTTTGTTTTTCCTGTGTTCATATATAATCCCCACTCTTGTAACAATAATAACTGTAGTGCTATATAAATATGTATGTGACAAATAATTGGAACTATTTCAAAGAAACTGTTACTCTCTTTTAGTATTATTTTTGCATTTAGTAACCTTAGTATAGGCTAAAACTATTAGAGAGAAAATATTGAAGTGCATGTAGATACATGATGCCAAAAATATGACCATGTATACAGAATGGAAAGAGGATAATAACATCCTAAAACATTGAAAATTGGAAGAAAGAATCAAAAATGGAGGTTTGTGGCAAGGGATTCAGGGATTTTAATAATCCAGGTACAGGAAGATTTCAGCTTAATCCAGAGATGTTGGAATCAGAAGAGCACAATTAATTGACCAAATAACTTTCTTACTGAATAATGATTACTGTGAATTGTTTGGAAAAGTGTATTGATAAAAAAAATATTTGTTAAAACTAGAAAAGCTAATTAACTGTTTGGTATCAATAGTCTTCACAAAATTTGATTGAATACAACAGTTTTGCACATTCATCAATTATTTTGGCTTTTGTGCACTAACACAAAAAAATATAATGTTGACATAATAAAAAAATAATTGTTTAATTCGATCTTATTAGAACGCTTTTTTTTAACCCTTTGCCGCACCTATTTAAAGTCCCACCACTAGGACAAGATGCCTGCTTTTTTAAAAGGGACATGTATAAATAGCAGAAAATATGCTCTCCCTTCAGGAAAAAAATTGTAATAATTAAACTATACGAGATAGACCTATAATCCTTTTTTGATTGATTCATAATAGATTTATGCAACTGGTAAATTACTCACCTAGTTTTGGACCTCCACATTTCGCTGCTGGTGGTATTCCAAGAAACACCCCACACAGAACAATGGAGGGTCACATTGTTTACACTGTATGTTGTCTGTTTACCCCTTCTAGATGGGGCTTTTATCTTCTTTTCTGTACACATAGCACACACTTTTGCACAGTTTAATATTTTTTCTAAGGTGTGAAGCATTTTAGGGGATGCTGTACCTGTGAGTAAACTTCTCTTCCTGCCTGAACATTTATCAGACAAAAATGTTGCTATCAGCTGATTCACCAAGTTCCGCCTGAAGGTCAGCTGTCTGTTTCCATGTGCTGTAGTAGGAGGTTGGTTTGTGAGGTGCAAGATGAACGAGTTCACAATACACACAATTAGAACGAAATGTAAAATAAATTTCCACCACTTTTTTGAAGACCTACCAACACCATAGTATTCACGTTTCTGATCACTTACATCTGAGGTGTCATCCACTCTCGGATCACCTTCTTCACTGGAGGTTTCATTATCATTTCATCTTCTTCCAATGAGAATACTGAAATATCACTATCAATGTTTTCTTTTAAAATTTCTGCATTTCTTACTTTATTACTCGAAATGCACGATGGACTTGCCATTGTCTCAACTCAACTGAGCCCTCTAGGTTACTAACTTTTGAACTTGACCTTCTGTATCATAATTTTTTTTCTCATATTTATACATGTGCATATTCTCGAATGCATGCTAAGCAATTCGATCGTGTCAGAAAACAGATATCTTCTTTTTCCTTGTTGTTACTACACAACAGATTTATGGAGGCTGCAACACGAGCATTTTGGCAAGCAGGGGACATTTACATTTCAAGCGTCTTCGAGTGTTAGGGCCGGCAAAGGGTTAATAGCCATATTTGCATTACTATTAAATTAATGAACTATAAAACTTCATCAGATATCTTTTCAGATTATTCGTGAGGCAGTGCACAAAATTAAAATAAAAAGTAAAAGGTTTGTAGGCTATCAACACATTGATTTAATGCACACAATTTAGGAAACAAACTTATTGCTTGCTATACCTTACCTTTCAACTGCTTTGCAATCTGAAGCCTTGCTCCAAATCTAGTGACCCCATACACAGTCGTCATTACCGTTTGTTTAATCACCTTTCTTTTTACATAACCATCCAACATTTGAGCTGCCTTTAAACCATTGGCTGCATCTTTAGCTCGTTCTCGTTCTACCTGTGCACAATAAACACAAACATGAACAAACGTAGGCTGCACACAAGTGTATAGTTTTATCATATAATAAGTTCACAGCTTGTGTTGTCATCGATACAGAATGTAATAGTGTTGTATAGCTACTGTATACAAACAAGGTGTCAACAAGCTGGACTTTAAGCAATTTGTGTTCTTTTTAACTAATTACAATTAATTGTAGTTATAAACTAACAATTAGCTGGCAGAGGTAGCTGAAATGAGCCGCTTATGGGTTTAGCGATCATACCGTATCTCTAGCTCATACTACTCTCATTCATCTACTCAAGACACACTTTCACTACTCTACATCATAACTTGGTTAACTCTATGTGTAAAGCAACCTGTGCTGATGTAGTGTATGACTCTGGTCTAATGGTGCATCAAACAGAGCCCTGGGATACCCGGTAACCTCCCAGTGTACCTTTGTGTGCGGGGCTCTGTGTTGGTGGACATAATTTCCCTAGTTAGTCATGTTCCTATGAATAAGAATACCACGAAAACATATGTTAAAATGAGCGAGAACTCACTACACCACAAAAAGCTGGTCAAATGGGGTACAAATGGGGTCAAATGGTCAAATGATATTGATCAAGAGTAAAGGGGAGAAATTGAAAGGCAATTAGGAGAGCAAGTATCTCCATAATGAATCAGAAAATCATCATTTAAAAGTGCGGGAATTACCCATCTTGAAACCTCTCCAGGTTTAAGACTTTACTGAGAGACCAGTACAGAAGAAGGTGCTGTAACTGAGCACCTCAAGAATATAGAAGGGGGCACGACAGATCTACAAGGTTGCAATATAATAGTAACACCAGAAACTGACAGTATTCATTCATTCAAACTGACAATTTGTACCTTTATAGTGTACACAGTAATAATTAATAAAGGAAACCCCAACCTACTTGTTGTGTGCTTCAGTCGGGATTGAATTTAAAACACTGACGATAACTACCAGCTAACCAGTACAGTTACCGGTACAGTACTGATTGCTGGCATAAATTCATCTGTTTGTTTAACTATTAATACAGCAATGATTTCTGTTACTTAAAAAAAAATGTTTTGTGTAAGTTCTTTTATTAAAGGATTGATTTTGCTTTGAAATTTATGGAAGTTGTACAGCAGATGAATACACATCACAACACTTATTGATAAAACCAAAAGCAATTATTTTTTCTACCTAAAATGTATTTCAAATTCTGGTTATTTCACATTTTCAAATTTGTCTACGTGTTTAAGAAGTTCAATCTTATTTAACATAAAAAGACGTTTTTTCACAATTATAATTATGCTTATATAGGCCTAGTTTAGACAAATGCAGCATGCAACACTATTATATTTGGTGGCAATGGTCAACTACGACAATCATAATTACAATTAAAAAAAAATCCAAAACAGTCAGCTAACACTTTCCGTAAGCAGGTGGGTCAAACCATTTATGATTAGGCTGAATTTTTATTGTAATTACAATGAAAAAATCTATAATAGGGACTCAGAAACAGTGAAAATAATTGAAAAAAAAATAGCACAAAAGAAAAGTGCCTGAAATAATAAATCAAATTATATTTTAAATATTTTCAATTACTTACTATTGCAACAACACAACTGTACACATCCTGAGGCTTCTCCGCTGGTATTAGGTTAACACTATAAGCACCCGCTTCATCCCTACCAAGGGCTGCGTAATGTTGTAACCCATTACACGATCCATCCTGGTGCACTGGAAAGTGGCAGACATACTTCTCAGGACCTTCAGGGTGCTGCATGGCTGCCACTATTTCCTTGCAACAAGCCAACGTCTGCCAAGGTTCTTCAGACTCGCTCCACCACATCCGACCCTATGTATTTCAAAAAATATTTATAGCATTTAAAGTATAATAATTATACCTAGTTTGATCTATCAGCAATGCTGAAGCAATTGACTGAATGAATTGTTAAAAATTTTAGATCATAGTTTGATGTGTATCAGTATTCCATGGGCTTATATATAAATATGTACCTCACATACTTCTGTAAATCATATTTACAAATTTAAAAAAATAATATTTTTTCTAAAATGGAAAAAAATTGTTCAATAAATAAGACACCAAATTTGCTAAACCTTATAAAGTACGGGACCATTACTACCTCTTAAACAATTAATAAAATATAAATTTCATGATAGCTGGATAAATAGAATGTGAAATCTGCATTTTTGTAAAAATGAACTTTTGGAGATTTTGTATCTCCCAACACAAACTTTTTGACTGAACTTATATTGATCAAATGTCTGTGAAATTGTAAATACAACATAGATTTCATAAAAAATTAATAACTTAGAGCAAGAGATATTCTTGTTTTCAAAAATAAAACTAACATGATTCTCTCACTGGTCCAACACTTTTGACCAATTAAATTCAAATTTGCAAATAATTAACAGACTCAAATGAATTTACTTACGCTTAGAGGATTTTCTGCAGAATCCAAAATATCAGGCATAATTTCATTAGCGTACTCCAGCCTCTCTTTCACTGAATCTCTTTTCTTTAGGCCTGTTAGATTAACTAGATGGATCTGAAACATTTACAAAAATAATATTAATGGAAAAAATAGTGGTAAGTACATCATGGATTGTCATTTGTAACATCAATGCAATTACTTTCTAAAATATTATTTTGTTTTATAGCAATGCCAAACCGAATAACCTGAACACCTTCAAACTCTCTCTTTTGTCAAATAGCTCAATGAAAACGATGAGGGTCATTATCACATGTCTTTAAACTTCTTCGACTCACTCTATCCGTCATTGTATTATTTGTCTACCATTCTCATAACCTAGTTTCAGCAGACCTTTTAAAGTAATACCTTCTTTGTACCCGTTACGGCAAACTTTTGTCGTGCAGTGAAATCAAATTGAGAGTTACAAAAGGAAAAAGTGTATAATTCATTAAACAGCTAGTTATCACAGAAATGCCAATCAGTGAGTAAAAATAACATGTATTACAAAATCAAGCAACCTGTCCTCAGATAGACTGCACCACCCCCCTGCGGTGACAGACTACTTAGTTAGGCCTAGTTGATAGCGTACTGGGCTTTCACCCAGAGGACCCGGGTTCGATTCCCGGCCAGGGCTTGGCATTTTCATACACTATAAATCATTCCACCGTCTGCATTAGCCCAAGTGTGCACAATAGTCAGACGGAATAAGTATTAAATAAAATAATGGTTGAATTATAAGTTGAATATATAAGTGAAATATTATTGATGCCAATCAGTGACTTATACTCATTTGTAAAACACGTGTTACAAAATCAAGCGACTGATTTGGTCATACCTATGAGCAACGTAGACTACTTAGTCTAATATCTATGAGACTACATAGTTTGAATCAGGTTCGAATACTGAAAGGCGAGAATGGAATAAACATTAAATAAAATAATGGTAGAATTAGACGTTTAAAATGTTAAAATAAATAGAAAAAGTAAAATATTATTTATAAATTTTGCAAATTATAACAGAAACTATAATTATATACAAGTGTTGTATTACAGATGTTATGTAGCCCTTATAAAAGGGCAATTTCATGTTGTGAAAAGTTTTTATAGATTTTTGAAAATTAAAAAAATGAATGTTTCCAAACAAAATCAAATGAAGTTTAAGTGATAAATACAATATTATGTGTTCACTCCTAATGCACATAGCCTATATGCACCAAAAAAAAAATTTTTTTCAGTGTATTATGTGAGAAATTAGGATACATCAAATCTACGTTTTACCATATCCTACGTAAAGAGAAATAATAAGTTTGGAGGTGTGGTCAATGTGGTGGAGGAAGTGGAATCAGCTTGAAACTGAACCAAGACAGTCAAAGCTGAGTGGAGTGGAGCTCAGTGACACAGCTTGACTCCACTCAGCTCCGTTATGCTTTCAGTGGCCATTAAGAACAATACATTATACATTGTTCTTATATTAAGAACAATAGCTTAGGTTTTGAATGTGTAGTCCACTCCGTAGTGCAACTCTGCTCCACATTTCGAGGCAACCGAACTTTAAATTACTAGTTCTACTAACAAATATTCATTTTTCACTTATTAAAAAAAATGGTCTAAGTGTAGCTATAATACTGAAGTCAGAAAGCACTGGTACTTACTTTAAGCCAATCAAGTCCAGATGGTCCAAGAGGTTGCCCTTTAGCGAAACACAGCAACGATCTCGCCATGTCTGCACCCAAATGGTTGAGATGAGGAGGGCAGGGATACACACGTCCTCGAAAGTCCATGTTGTGAGGTAACCAGAATATACGATCTCTGAACTGTTTAGAGAAAATAATTTGGAGTAAGTATTGGCGTAACATAAACAGAAATATAAATACAGGTCAACTATATGTTATATGTTACAAAGCATAATGCTAAGAATTCGCAACAATGTGACTCTTGCGCCCCAAGCAGCCGCAAAACTTGATAGTGTGATGACCAAGTGAACTTGCCAGTTTTATTTTCAAATTAATAAAATTTGAAATTCTAATTAATACACATTTTTAAAGGCTGTCTTTTTAAAACAGATGAGTTAATTTTAAGGATTAATGAACTTGTTCAAGCTATTACCACAATTGGTGTTCGTTTTGCCAAGTGAGATTTTTGCACTTGAAATGTTAATTTGTGTTAAGTATTTTTGAAAATTCGTTTCACACACGCACGCGTGCGCGCACACACACACACACACACACACACACACACACACACACACACACACTAAGTAATTTATATCTCTAAAACATCTTAATCCAGAGTTGTAGTTTAACCATTCTCATCAATATAAAGACCTAACTTAAAATCAACTTATTCCAACAATCTATTTCAAAATGGCAGATGTTTAAGAACTGTAAATAATAATGTTTCTAACAATAAGTTTTATAAAAAATATGTCAAATGTAATATTTTGTAGCATTTTTAAAATTCTATATGATGGTAGAGCTATCGAAACTATGGAACAAAAAGTTTACAGTACTGAGAGTGGTAGACTATGTATGTCCAAGTGCAGAAAGTACAGTTATAGAAAATACTAAGAATGTGAAATTTTAAAAAATAATTCAGATGTGGAAAAATAATCCAATGGGAAGTGATTAAGTTTATGGAGAGAAGATTCAACAGAAAAACATCATTACTATACACAACAGGATCTCAAGCTGTATCATAGACTCATAGGAAGGAACCAGTGTTTGCTGCTAAACTGGCATCTTATTATCAACGAATGCTGCAGATTCTCAGTGCTAAGCACACCTGTGGTAGCAAGAAAGGAGAAAGCTTTGTGAGGATGAAGCTGAGTAAAATGACTCAAGTCCTGCAACAACCTAGCCTAGCTTGACTCTGCTGGTACAATTGACACTGCAAGATTGTAGAAGAAATATTCTAGTTGACAACATCACTTGAGGCTGGTCGCGTCGCAAGAACTAAAGATCTGTTTACCGAATGTCCCTTTGATCTAACAATTTTAAATAACATTAGCAGAAATTTAACATAACTTACATTTTGAGCAAGTAAATCAAGTTTTATAGTAAAACCAAACTAACAAAGTATTACAAATAAAACTCACATGATTGCCGAGTGACAACCTGTAGAGAGCGTCACACCATAAACTATACATTTCAGCCTTGCGTCTCCTTATTAACATACGTTGCCTATAAGCTGCATAACGTTCCAGTTTGGTCATATTACTCGAGATAGGTTCTGGAAGAGGACACACTGAAGGAGGCTGTGGGATTTCTAATTTAGTGTTGCCACCATTGTTAAAAACTTCAATAACAATGTCCAATATCTGTAATCAAATAACATTTTCAGTTGAAATATGTCTAATTAATTACATGTTTTTCCGACGTGAATTCCATTTTAATATAAGTAATAAAAAAAAATTTAATAGTCTGCATAGTATTCAGATTAAAGCTTATATTCAAACCTGTCTGTACAATGTTACAACATATATTGAGACATATATATGTGTTTTAAGACTCTGCTTCTTATAATTTTAATAAATAAATTTTAAGTTTTCTTCAATTTTTTTCTGGCTAAAAACCTCTAAGGTTATCATTGCTAAACTTTTCTTCAACTTCTTGTTGGGAGTAGCAGCTACACTTTAGCTGCTCCATTTCACAAGTCCATTAGTGAACATTACATCACAAAATTAAAACTATGAACTTGAAATGAAGTTAAATTAGTCTGGTTTTTTCTTATGAGCTTGACAACATTTGTTACTAGCATAGGAGGAGTTGGCAGACTGGCTCAAGAATTACTCTACTGTATCTAACACTATCTCACCAGACAACACACTATCTGGTCTACTATATATATCCTGGATTCATATATGCAAAAACTTGCCAAAACAACTTATAAAAAAACAGATGAGATATACGAGGTGTGTTCACAAAAAGTAACGAGGATTTTGAAATTTTGTGGGCTTGAAGAGTCCAATTGTCAAACATTTTTTTTTATTATGTTGGTATACATGCCCTTGAAGTATGATAAAACGTTCAGCTGTTTTCATTGTTGACTTTGTCTGTGACAGCCACTAAGGTTAGATGTGTTTTTATGAGCTTGTTTGTTAAAAGAAATGAATCAGAGAATTTGTATCAAATTTTGTGTAAAAAATAGAATAAAGTGTAACAAAGTGTGTAAAATGTTAACAAAGGCCAATGGTGAGTCTGCTATGAGTAAAGCAAGAGTTTACGAATGGTATAAGTGTTTCCAAAAAGACCTTGAAGACGTTGAAGATGATGAACGCCCTGGACGCCCCAGTACATCAACAATCGATGAAAACATGGAAAAAGTGAAAAAAATGGTTATGAACAATCACCGAATTACAATTAAGAGGTCGCTGATAATGTTGGAATATCGATTGGATCATGTCATGACACTGTTTCCAATGTTTTGTGTATGAAACGCGTGGCAGCAAAATTCGTTCCAAAATTGTTGAATTTTGAACAAAAACAGCGGCGAATGGAAATTGCTCAGGAGTCACTAAATGAAGTCAACGACGATGCAAAATTAATGAAACGTATCATAACAGGTGACGAAACATGGGTTTACGGATATGACGTCGAAACTAAGGCTCAATCATCCCAGTGGAGGAGCCATTCTGGCTCGCCAAAACCGAAAAAGGCTCGACAAGTTCGGTCGAACGTGAAGGTTATGCTCACTGTGTTCTTCGATATTAATGGCATAGTGCAACATGAATTCCTGCCACCAGGTGAAAAGGTCAATAAGGAGTACTACCTACAAGTCAACGCTGTTTGCGTGAAGCAATTTAGAAAAAACGCCATGAAGTATGGAAAAACAATTCATGGCTTTTGCACCACGATAATGCACCAGCTCACACTTCA
Organism: Callitettix versicolor; assembly: GCA_022606455.1. Taxonomy (NCBI): domain Eukaryota; kingdom Metazoa; phylum Arthropoda; class Insecta; order Hemiptera; family Cercopidae; genus Callitettix; species Callitettix versicolor. The sequence goes on from CM040184.1 coordinate 63,308,789, forward strand.
TTGCTTGTTTGTGAATTTTTGGCCAAAAACAGTACTGTAACGATGCCCCAGCCTCCATATTTGCCAGACATGGCTCCGTGTGAATTTTTCCTATTTCCAAAAATAAAGAGAACCTTAAAGGGCCGTCGTTTTACAGACGTAGATGACATTAAAAGTGCATTGCTGAAAGAACTAAAGGCTATCTCAAAGATCGAGTTTGAGAAGTGTTTCGAGGATTGGAAGAAGCACTGGCACTAGTGCATAATCTCTAATGGGGATTATTTTGAAGGCGATAACATCAATGTAGAAGAATAAATATTTTGTTCAAAAAATTAAAATTCTCGTTACTTTCTGAACACACCTCGTACATTGTGTCCATTCAGGTCAGATTGGTTTTGTTGTAAATTAACAAAGAGGACAGCATTAATAGGACCAACCATTGTCTTACTTGTCAATCACTATTGTTATACTCTATGGTTAATGCATTGTTATTTAAACTGATATTTATCAATTAATTTTAGATTGGTGTTTTAATTCAGCTTAAACAACCATTTTTTTATAAAGATTGGTACCAAAGTATCAAAACCAAACTTTTGTCTTAAAATCTCAAAAACAATTCTATACAATAAAAACTGGTGATACCACAGACAAAAATCAATTCATTCGTAACAGAAAATAATCAGAACAAAAACAAAACTTACTTGTAGCCAAAACACGTTTGGTCATAATATCACTAACATTTATGATAATACAGATTAAAGTGTTAAAAAGTAACCAAGAATTATTTTAAATTATGAATGAATTCCCATAATAGATTAAAATATAAACTTACTGGCTGGTTAACTCTCCAAGGCACAGCACCAAGTTGGTTGAGGGAGTCCAAAGACGGGTACAGTTGTTGGGGAGCTGCTTCTTTAATTCTTTCTTTCTGTAGGGTTGCAGTTGATGGTAACCTGCAAAGAAAATGTTGTTCACGAATAATGAATACTCATTCATATCAATGTATAAGCAGTAAAAATCATTACTATTAAAAATTTCACAAACCACAAAGCATTTTTTTTTTTTTTTTTAACGTCCGACTATTGTGCACACTTGGGCTAATGCAGATGGTGGGATGATTTTATAGTGTATGAAAATGCCAAGCCCTCGTCGGGAATCGAACCCGGGTCCTCGGGGTGAAAGCCTAATACGCTATCCACTAGACCACCGAGGCGGCTAACCACAAAGCAATCACATAATCATATGAAGAGACAATTTCAGGTCAAGCCTTAATTGTTTCTGCTTGATCAACAAATTTACTGTTTGACTACTGTTTCTGTTGCATTGCTCTGATATTTTGTCAAACGTGTATATTTTTTACGCTGCTATTTCACCACTTACCACCATCTTATTGTGTGCTATCTAGATCTAAAACCACTCTTTTATTAGTGGTTAATATAACAGATTATTTTAACATGGACTAAAGTGTTTTGCGTTTGAGGCATTTTAAAGCAGTTAAGCAAATGCTGTTAGACCCACATGCATGCACAATTACTGAACGAACTTTTTTCTGTTGATTATGACTGAAAAAATAATCACAATTCATTACAAGTGTTATGGGTAAGGAATGTCTCTACTCTAATTCTCGGGTCCTTCAAACAATTTACTATCGTTGGTTCATCAAAAATAATTACCTTTAAGACTATGAGATTTACATTTACCTTGTTACAGTTACAACTATGGTTGGTGGCAACCCCAAGAATGAACACTAATGTCTTACTTTTTATTAAACGTTTCCCAAAATACATATTAATGTATTCAAACCAAAAGTAAAAGGGGAAGAAGTGTACACCAATTTTTGTTTACTTATTTTTACCGCAGATTTGCCACTTCTCAGCACCGCCCAGATGGAATGCTCTTCCATAGATCGTGCCGACGCAAAGTCTTCGGGTCTTCACAGAAACGACCATCACCCAGAATATACTGATGTTCCCCCCCCCCAGGAATCGACTGTTCTTGCCCTACTTCTTCCCCAAGCTTTTATTTCAACTGCTGTTCTACATACCTTGTTGCTTATTGCAACAGGCAGTATGTCAGCAGTTTCGTAATTTTGCCTGTTTTTTGTCTTCAGTGTTCATTCTTTGGCTGTGACCTCATTATAATATTTAAGACTAGTAACTAAAAATTAATATTTTCCTAAATCCTAACACAAGAAAAATCTCAAAACAGTGTCAACTAAAAGTTACCACAACTGGCATGGTGAATGGTCGTGGGAAAATCAGTGAGTGGGTTCATGTAATGAATAAAAAAATGACACAAACTTCCTAAAACAGTGTCAGATGAATATTGCTGCATCAAAAGGGAGTATATAGGATGGAAGTTGAGACAAGGTGAGAAAAAAATAGATACAAGTACAGAATATAAATAAAAAATCATTACAATATCGAGTAAAAAAAAATTAATGCAATACGTATGTTTACGAATGTTAAAAGCTTACTGGATAACACAAAACTGGAACTACATAAGTTTAAATTGAAAATTTTAATTATTTTGTATAGCAATATTAAAATATTTATCATTGCAAATTCTGGAAAAAAAATATATGTTGTTAATAACTAATTGTAGAAATCATTAATATGAAGAACATAGATGTTATATGGATCCACACAGAAAAATCATAAATGTGTTATAAATTTTATTATGTGTAGAAATTGTGTTACAGAAAATTTTAACTTGCTTGATTTATCTTTCAAAAAAATTGTATAAGTTTATACACAAGTCATCGGTTATTGCATTCACTGGTTAATCCAATTAGCCACTTATACTGAACAAATTACAAAGAACAGATTTCACTTGTAAACTGACATTACTTTTACGTCCGTCATTAAGATCAATACGGCAAGTTTTGCTGCTTACTGTGTTCAAAACATCGTTAAGATATTTTATCTAAATGCAGCCTTTACACATCAAGATAAAATAATTGTTTGTACAATTACATTAAAGTAGAACTGCAGTGTCTGACTACATTTCCATGAAGTAGGCAAAAAAGACATGACTATACATTGATTCAATATACACAATATGAACAATATTGGAATGTGAACAATATAATATGAACAAAGCACAATGTACAAAATGACAGTCTGTTTATTTAGGACAGCTGATAGTTCAGTGATTAATAGGATGGTGATACCATTCACCAATCATGAGTACAATCCTTAGGCTAGCAAACACATCACCTCACCCAGTACAGATGCTTTATTGCTGACCAGTAATTTTGTACACGATATTTAAGAATGTCTGTTAAATGATAAATACAATATGGCAACACACATAAAATAAGCTCATCACACTTTTAGGCTTTGCAACATTATTTTTCCTTTCTTTTCAAGTCGATAAGACACCATTTTTATTGATAAACGATTAGCCAATTTATACAGTGCTATATTATTTTACATTGTCATAATTTTTATACGCTATACTTTATACTGTGGCATGTACAATGATTACCAATCATACAGTTAATGTGTGCCAATGTATGCAGTATACACACACTACAGTTAGTATAATTACATTTACATACTTTTTTATCTCTGCTTGAAAATGTAAACATGTGTGTGTTCATAATAGAAGTAATATAATTTTTGAGAAAATACTTTTTTTTAATTCGAAGAATTAAATTAGAATAACTGTGATTACATATTATTTAATTTTTATTTGCAATAACTACCCCAACCGTAATTGCAGATAATTGAATAGTCTGTAAATGTTAATAACATTCTTGGTAGACTAGCTCTTACGGATATATATTCTATTGTACGTTTCTAGTTGTAAACATAGTACATTAAAAAAAATACCTATTGTATAAAAAACATGTCCAACATACTTTATAAATAAAGCTTATTTACTGTTTTGTAGACTGCGGTTGCAGAACATGATGCTAACCCACATCAAGCATGTATGTGTTTCCCAATCTATTACATTCAAAACATGCAATCCCTAGTGTGGTCATAACTAGCTACTACTGTAATAAAAATAATGTTATTTGAAAACTATTATCATGTATTGTATTTTTTTTTTTTTTTTTTTTTTAAACGTCCAACTATTGTGCACACTTGGGCTAATGCAGACAATGGGATGATTTATAGCGTATGAAAATGCCAAGCCCTGGCCAGGAATCGAACCTGGGTCCTCAGGGTGAAAGCCCAGTATGCTATCAACTAAGCTACCGAGGCGGCTTATCATGTATTGTAAAATCTGGTATTAAAAGATAAAATAAACCACTTCTCTACAAGCACTAAGGAACAAGCTTACCTAATTATTTCAGTTTTGATTAGAAGATTGCCACCGCTTGTTGATGACGTCCAAGGTACAGGAGGCGTCAGCATAGGTAACTCTGATACGTCAAACACCAAGTCCTCTTGAGCAGACAGTCTATAGAGTCGCGATAATATAGGGTGTGGCTTTACCTCTTCTACATTTTTGGTGCCTGACTGTCGGTACAGAGAGTAGAATGCAGGTAACATGTGTCTGTAATTAAGTTAAAATTTATTATCAGCGACAGATTTTAGAAAATTATATAAAACAACCATAGATTATTTGGAAAAAGTATTCATCAATTTTGTTACACCATAATTTGACAAGCTTACCAAGAAATAAAATTTCAAAATAAAAATAATTTACTTGTGTACTTTCTCTAGGCCAACAATCCAACTGAAAAAATTTTGTTGTCAAAAATTAAAAAATAAATAAAAAGGAAGAATATACATTCCAATTATTGCAACTAACAAATTATTACAAGGAATAATTTTAACTGTAATTATTACAAGAACTCTAATGGCTAGGAGAAGTATACAATGTTTTTAGGAAGTTCAAAATTTTCAAAAAACTTTATGGTTATTTTAACTTGTCACTGACACTATTTAAATGTTAAAACAACATTCTTACTCTTTGCCATTTTCTCGGAGACAATTTACATCAATCTTTACGTCGCGTATGATTATACTGTACAGAAACTTGCCGATACTGTTTAGGACAGGAACTGGCCAAATGTGGTCATCAACATTCTGAAACATTAAACAATACAAAACGTAAGTTACCAACCGTTACAGAGAATTTATTTCGATCGCTTTAAATTAAGATAGTCTTTCTAATTATTCAGTTTAAATCTTTGCCCAGCTCGCTGTGCTCAGTAAAAAATTTACGCCACTAGTGACTCAGAAGTTATTGTTATAAATGTAATCGTAGCATAAACTTAATGAAGAAATAATTAATTTTCTATATTCAGTTGTTTGATAAAAACTCTGTACGCTACTACTAACCAATTATTTATCCATTTAACACAATGGGCATCTGCAGGCAAGTAAATAAACAATGTATCAACAGTCAATGATAGTATATTCACTCCCATTGATATAGAATATCATTGAGTGAGGCAGAATCTGTAATCTGTTATTTTTATTCAATATTTGTTTTATTGTAGTGTAAAACCTCATTTTAAAACCTTTAATCAAGAATTGTGTCAGAGTTCCTAAAAAATTTCAAAATTTCAACCATAATCATGGTTGAAATTAAAATTGCTAGCTCATCAGAATCATTTTCCTTAAATTTGTGTCCATTACTTCCTGTCTATGTACACATTTTTGACACATTCGTTTTTATAAATTTCAACAAGTTTTAGTATTTAATTTATCATAACTACCACTAAAGCAAATAACTACAGCCTATCTAACCATAAATCAGTTTATATACATGTGGCACTATATCAACATTTAATCTTTCAAGAGTTTACAACGGATAAATCAGCTGAACTATATCCTGATGGTGTATGGATATATTATTTTATATTTCATAACACAGCAAATAACTAAGCTTAGATCACCAAGCGTTAAAATTTAATCTGTGTGATTTACGTGATAAGTCACTACATGCGTAAACAAGCTGATAAAAAAGACCAGGACATGTACTGCCTACAGTATCATTTAACTGCGCAATTAGAACAGGAAAAAATTACAGGTCATCTTATGCACTGCGCAAAGAATAATTATTCTGTTGAATCAAACAACAGTGCACTGGGCACGGCAATAATCCACAACTGATTAACAGCTTACTGCAATTATGTTAATTTAGTTTAGATACCATGGCTTCATTGTGTATTTTATTTGATGTTTCATCCAATGTTAAAATTTTGTTTTGAACCATCCAAAATATATATTCAACTCTCACAAATAATAATTAGTATTATTGGTTCCTTAGATCTTATCTTTACACTGCCTCCATGTAAAACTTAAATTTTTTTTTAGCTGTATTGCTCAGCATTATTCAAAGTAAAAAATATTTTAAAAGAAGGGTGAAGGATGATATAATATTTTTGTAGGTAACCTAAGAATATCTCTGCTAATATTTTACACCCAACAATGGCTGTAAATTAACGTTAAAAACACATAAAAAATATAAACAAAAGTGTGTGTGTGTATATATATATATATATATATATATATATATATATATATATATATATATATATATATATATAAATTTTCCAACAAAAATGTGCTAAGAACTAGAGAACTAACCTTTCATTTTACAAGCTTACTATGCTTATAGGCGCAATAATACATGCAAAAATGAAAATAAACATAACAAAGAAACAACTGATTGAAAAATCATCTTTGTAACGGTAAAAAGTTACAGTTGATTGATAATCAGAATATTATTAACAAGTTATAAATGAAAGTCAAGTGGCATAAAATAAACAAAAGTCCAAGTGGCTCTTTTGCTTTAAACATAATTTTTTATTATTCATTTATATTAATACTGCTCTTAAAATAAATGTATTTGTTTAGAACTGTATTTTTACCTTCAAAGTTATATACAAGATTTAAATTTACATAATAGGCCATACAAATAAAAATGATAGATGTTCATGAGAGTGAACTCTTTGATATCCATTGAAATTAGAAAACGTATATAGTTTTACAAAAATTATGTTTTATTCAGTGACATATGTTTCGCCATGATGCATTTTCAGACATGTCTGAAGATGCATCACGGCGAAACATGTTACTAAATATAATAGAATGTTCGTGAAACTATATGTTCCAATTTTCCTGGATATAAAAGGTTTGAGAATAAGATAATGTTCATTTTATTTTAAACAGGCTTAACCTCATAACTATACTTTTTGAAACCTTGAGTAATTACTTATGTATTTAACTTTCAAACAAGTTAATTCATAATAATAAGCTAATTTTATAAATTGCAATAAAACCAAAAATATAGGTTATGACGTTATATCAGTACTATACTGGTGTAATTTTACTTGTAGTTACTGCATCATTAAACCTACAAAAATTAAACCACATCCCTAGTGCTTCTGAAGATAGTATTTTTTATTACAAATCTGAAAACATTTCAGGCTTCTAGGTAAATTCCAAATGTCTGCTACAAAAAATTAAAGTATGTGATTTAACCCTTTGACCAACACGCTCTATTTGGATAGTTGTGCCAAACGCCACCAAGGTTATTTCAGCGAGCCACTGCCTTCGACACCAGACCATCATTACACAGTAAACCTATATGGTTGTTTTGATACGAGTAAATTTAAACTATCATAACTTTGCTAATATTTAACATACAATAATGATTTTAATTTCATATTTTTTCAGAAATAAATAGACTACAAGTTACGGTTACAAACTATCTATTTATTTTGTTTCTAAAAGTGTTTTTAACTCAAATAATAAATTTTGGTTTTGGTTTTTATAAAAAAATTTAAATTTTAAACTTTATAAGTATACACAAACAATATTTTGCATCTATCCTTTCAATATTATTTTTCAACAACTATATGAGAATAAATCCTGAAAATTTCATAAGAAAAATTAACATTAGACAGATACATAAATTTATTTTCCAAAACTGTATTTTTAAAAAAAAGCAATTTGAAGGGCAATACATATTTTTTACTGAAAATAATTTATTGTTGCACGCAATGCACCATTTGTCTTAACTAATCAAAACACAACTAGCTGACTATAACATTGCCTTGTATTAACTTATTGATACTTTAGCAAAAGGAAACAATTACATAAAATTATCCTAAAATAATGCCGGCTTGATGTGTTCATGATACACTACGACACAATACCACATTCTCAAACAGCAGTCAGCACTTACAGACATAACTTAGTATGGCTCAAACAGTGTAATAGCGTTCCGTGCTATTAAGGTACTCTTTTAGTGAAATTAATTACCACATCCATAAAAGCATAAAACGACAATAAAATATAAATATATTGCAGTAAACAGATAGAAAGATCGTTTCACTTCCAAAAGCATTAAACAATTAAGAGTAAAAAATTGATGATATAATTTAAATTCTGAAAGCCAATTCTGTCGACCTATGGTGCTATTCAGACAACTTTTGTTAGTCGAATTTCAAGTTTTAGTTTACTACTGACTCATGATTTTAGGAGCAGTTACATCAATGAGAATTTGCTCATTTTTTATCATAGAATGAATACGCTAAAACCAAAACATTACATTTCATTTATTTGACGACTTGCAAGCAATTTCTCATTTTTATTAATTTTAAATTTGTATTTACATCAAAATCGCTGTGAATAAGCAATTACATAACTACTTATTTTTATTCATATGGTCCAATAAGCTTCTTCGTTACTTTAAGTAAAATTCACCATATGGAATTTTTTTTTATTTTAAGGCGAAAAGCACATTAAGACACATTAAAATCACCTCCCTAAATGTAAGTGTGAGTGTAAAGTGTTAAAGTCATAAGTGTAGTGTTGTAAGTATATTATGGAATCCTTAATACAATGTACTTCACTACTAATATAACTGTAAAGGAAATAGCTACACGTATGTAAAGTACTCACAATAGTAGGGCCGTCACTGTGCTTGTACACCAGGTGCTGCCATTCCTGCCTCGAGTTTAAACTCCTCTCTTGGTTCCTACTTGGGTCAATGTACCAATCCAGGTATTTAGAATACAGCTGTTGTGTTTTTGGCATAATGCCATGTATTTTTTTATATTTTATTATATACCTAAGAAACAAATTTATTACAACACTGAAAATGTATATTAATTTTTAAGCTTAAGAGTTAAATGATAATCTCAGACGTGAACGGGTAGAAACTATTCCATTAATGGAAAACTGTTAGTTGAATAATTTGTATTATTGGGAATGTCAAATTTATCAATATTCTTTTATGAAATTTTTAAACGGTTTAGCACAGTTTCATGAAAAAACAAGTGTATTATAAGTAAAAATGTACAATTAAAAACCACAAAACTTAAGTTTAATACGATTAGAAGGATGACATAACATAATGATGCAGTTTGAAGACAAAAGTGATATATATATATTTTACAGTATAGTAGGCATCAATTAATTTAGTTTTAAGTACACAATTTTGTAAAAAAAAGAACTGAAATAAGTCGCTCACTAAATCAGTAGACTGATCCAGTTCCTTGTTCTTCTTCAAACATTCAGTTGATTTTAATTATTGAAATTAATATTTAACTGAGACTGTCATACAACAAACTGCAAGCAATAAATAGCAAAGTCTGATATCAATTTTATTTGTTTTTCCTTTATTAAAAATTGCAGTTAACTTCTGAAAAAATGGAAGATTATTTGTAAAAATTCAAAAATTATATAAAGGGTGTATTAACATTGTCTGAAGTACTGTATTCATAACAATAGTAACAAATGGAAGAACAAAATGTTAAACTTCAATAAAATTGCAATTAACCTAAAATCTATATTCAGACTGAAGAAACAAGTTCTGAAACATACCTGGATCTAACCTGACTTCCCAACGTATTGTACAGGTAGTTTGTAGCAGGACTGAAAGTTTCTGAACCTTCGGCCAGCTTTCGTACTTCCTAAAACAAATTAATTACACTATATAAACTGTACCCACAAAATAAATGTTCAACTTAAAATTTTAAATACAAATCTGATATAAAATTTAATTAAATTTCCTCTTTGATTTAGACAGGCATATTTTTATTGAAATTTTGAAGTACATTATACTATTGTTAATTACAAGAGACCCTCGGTTAACGGATACCCTCTTATTGGGGAAAAAATCTGTATTCGCGACGTTCAAAAGTCGAAAAGCACGATGTGCAGCGCAAGAAATTAAATTTGTAAGGTTATTAAATTTGTAGAATATAAATTCTTTAAATGAAACTATGAAAGCAGTAATCATTTGTCAACCACAGTTTGAACAATCACAGATTTCACATACCCGCAATAACTTTTTTTAATATTCTGTACTTTAAACCAAATTTGATAAACCACTAGAGTAATTGCATTAATCTACAATTCTGGGAGGGAAAAAGAGGGACAGAGGTTTTGTTTATTTAAAAATAAGTGCACAGGGTAGTTTTGTTTACGTCTGCCACATTTTTAATTGTGAGAAAAAGTTCCAGCTTACAATATAAATAACAAATATATTTTTGAATTACAAAGTTAATCTGTCACCACAATTCAAAACTTACTTGATGTATATTGCTGATGTTCCAAAACTGCAAGATAAGGATAAATATTAAGTTATTTGAATTTTTTCATGTTACTAATTATCAACGCCAATGCATTCGAATCTCTTCAAAATATTTTTCAATAGCTTCACTCCAAATTCTTTTGTAGTGAAAATGATTTATGTGAACAAATCACATTATTTGTTATGCAGGCCCTATTCAACAATTATATAAATGATGCTTTTTGATTGGATGACATGTGAAGTAAACGTAATATTCATTGTAAACATAATATTCCATACATGTTAACAAATCCTACGAAATGTATGCTAACAAATTAACAGATTGTAGTGTTACATACGTATTCATAAAAGCTGCATGTTTTGTTTCGATTGATTACAAGCTTAATAACGCAAGTTTTAAAACCTGTAAGGTTTAATAACTTTATTATCTAAATAACAAATACAAAACTTCTTCATAAAAAATTTATCTCTGCCGCTTCCTTCTTACTGAACGTGGCACTGGCAGTACAATTAATGTATATTCACATATGCATGTATAAATACCCTTGACTAATTGTAGATGTACCAAAAGCTAATAATAAATAACTGACAACTGTTACTTCATAAACAAATCTTACAGATAAGCAACAAGTCTAAACCATAAACACTGTGCTTTCACTATGTTTGTTTAATCTACTCTGAAATAGGCTTAGGGTCCATATTTAAATATGAATAAACACTTCAGTACCTAAATATAATGTTAAGTTTACGTTTTACTTGATTAGTTACAGAAGACATACCTATCATTTTAAAAGTAATACGCTACAATACTCCTTTTATGGACAGAATTCTGGCATATTTATGAACTGTCTTTTATGCAAGCTCAGTACGATTATTCAGTACGTTTATGTACTGAACCAACCAGTAGATTTACCGATGATATTATTAACAGACCGGAATTTGTTAACCACTTGTTACTTCGTCAAATACGGGGGAATTGACTACATAATACAGTACATAATATGTAAAATTATGTATCCTTTGCCAACCTCGGCTTTATCATCGATAGACTTTCTGTGGTACCGATCCCCTGCGGTTGGTGAGGGATTACTGTAATATAAAATATTTATATTTTGATAAAAATTACAATACAATAATATAACCCCACAATATTTTTTAACATTTTTTTACTTAAAGTAAATAAATGTATACGAATATATACGTACAATACTCCCAAATATAAAATGACACTTGAAAAATGATTATCATAGTTTATTTATACTTCAAAGATTATATCTGTTCCAATGTTAACTGATCACGTTAGGCTAATGTGTGAAACAAAGCTACTTTCTAATTATTTTTCTGCATTCTACTGTTTGTTTGCAGTTTATGTTAAAAAAAACCTCGATTATTGGAAATTATCTGTATCCGAAAAGGGGACTCCCCAACCATATAGGTCCAATAATCAAAAATCTACTGTACAGTCAATTTTCCAATGAAGAAAATATGTATCAATAGCTCAGCATAAAAGATAATAGTCCAATGCATACAATATATTTACATTTAGGTTTAAAACATTAACTTTATTTGAAAAAAAATATAAAAACCTAAATAGTTACAACACTAAGTCACAATACATGTTCAGCTGTTTAACTAAACTTATTCAAAATTTTAGAATCGATTACACTTTTTATAGTAAACTGTACACATCACATAATTAACAATATAGTTGTATTTAACTAAATAAATAACAAATATATTATTTTTGAATTAGAAAGTTAATCTGTCATATTTCCAAACTTACCTGAAGTATAATATCCCTGTATTGTTGAGGTTCCAACACCTTAAGGTACGGATAAATATTAAGTTGTTTGTACTTTCTCATGTTACTACTGATCAATGCCATTGAATTCAAATCTCTTTCAAAACCTTTTTCAATAGCTTCGCTCCAAATTTTTTGTAAATCTTCTAATTTTTTTCTCTGTAAAACACATCAAATTTTTATAAAATAATTTGTTTATTTACTAAAGTTATAAATTATTTTACCTTAACATAATACTAAAGAGATTAAATTAGATTACTGGGGTATGTGTACTCAAGTTCCATATTAATCAAACTAGGCTTATTGTACTAGAGGTGGGGTGTGATTTCAAGCATTGTGATATTACTGGATTAAAACATTTGACAGAATCACTGGTTTTGTGCCACTGTTTGTTCCAAAATCTCTGCACACTATGATTCCAGATATTACGTCACTTCACGAGACACAAGAAGTCAATATCGCAAGAGCAAGAACAGAGATTTTGTTACCTGTCAGTGTCATGAAGGGTAATCAAGGAACTAATGACGTTGTATTGCACTTGGATTCTGATTTTGACTTCCGAGTTTATTCTTTATTTAATTTTTTGCACTACATTTTAATCTCAATAAATATTTACAAAAATTATAATTTTATGTATTATTTTTATCACAAGCTATTTTTTTAAATTAATATAGTAGAACCTCGATTATCCGAGATAATTAAGGAGAAGAAAAACAGAGGACTGAAATCATATTCGAGCTATGGAATATGTTTTATTAATATGTAGCCTTGTACTTTACATGCATATTTACGTATTACATTTATAAAATACACACTGTGTTCAATATTCATTCTCATGACATAAATCAAAATAATATATTATTAAATTAACAAACAAAAATTAGACTATTTAAATGAAAACTAATGAGCAACCAAAGATCTGACCGGATATGTACTATAGTTTTAAATATGAATACTGAGCTACCCATTTAACCCATTGGAAACTGGATTTTACTAACATGCTATTGGCCTTCAGTACTGAATTTTTTCAGTAGTTTACACTAAGATTATGTGCAATAATAAAAGCAACTAACCTACCAATTTTATCCTACATAATGTTGTTGTAATTGTTAACACATATTTAGCCAACACTTTTAACACTATATTAACATTTTTTTTATGTTTATATATTTACACTGTGTACATTTTGTTTCCTTTTTTTAAAATTTGTCCGACTATGATAAATTTCAAAACAATTTTCCAAATGCAAAGGAACACTACATTTTTTGCACTGGTAAATTGTTTCAGACCTTTTTCCTTTTGCAGTACATACTCTACACTTTCTAGATGGCCTTGCTTTGCTTGTTGGGGATTTTCCCTATAAAATGTCACCAGAATTTTAGTTATATTTGGATTAGAAGTCCACTGCCAATCATTTACTTGTAGGTTATGTGTATTATTGTCTGCAATTAGGCCTATAACAGATCTCATCATCACTGTTATCACTATCACTGCTGTCATTTTCAACAATACCTTCTTGCTCTTCATTATCACTAATCTCACAACTACTTTCATTTAAAATATCCCCAACAAACTCACTAAATGCACTCGAAGAAATAAACAATTCCTCACGAGAAACCATGTTTCTACAACTGTCAAATTCGTACACAACTTCACAAAGAAACTGGCGGAAATTAACGAGTAACAACGGAAATAAACGAAGGAAAAATATCTCATAGATTGAAAATAGATTTATATTTCTATATTCGACTTTTAGGCTAGAAACATACGGCAAAGAGATCAGGGAAGTAGAGGACGGACATTGCCCGTCTTTAGTACTTAAGCCATTGAGAGAGAAGGACGGGCAATATACGTCTTTCGTTACCAATGGGTTAAAACCGCTGTTTGTAAATAACTTAACAAGTTTATTTGTACTTACATAACGAAGAACAGATTTAGATGACGTTGGCCTCTTCTCAATTGATTTAATTCTGACAGTAGAAGCCAACTCCATTTGTAGTTGTTCGTGTGAAAATGTTTCCAATTCTTCTCTTGTCACTAAACCTTCGACCGGTGATTTTAAAGATTGTTTCCCATCCTTTAAATAAAATATACACAAATAATCATTTCATTAAAAAAATATTACAAGAATGATCACAATATGAACAAACTAATGTTTTCGGAACTGATTTTAAATAATTCTACTATATCAAATTTTGCAATATCAAATGCATTTTTAAAATGATGATTCAAACTCTAAAAAAGTAATAACAAGACTAGATCATTCACACTTAGTTAATTATCTATAGCTGTGAATTAGTATATTAAATATATAACAAGGTATACTGAAATTGAAAAAACCTACTAGGAAATAGGATGGCTACCCTCTGAATAGATGTTTACTAACCTTGTCGTAAATCCATAACTATTCGATACAACCACAGGCATATCCAGGGGTAATTTTAGGAGTTATGATTCCTTAATTGTTTAAAAAGTTTAATTTTTTTAATATGTTTTAATAGTCCAACTATATTACACAGTTTAGTTTAGGAAACTTTTTACGTCTTGTTTGGCAATATACCAAACAACAAATAAGAACAGCACTATACAGTTTAACTCTATATGCTTTGTGAAATGTACTAGGGCAGACAGCCAGACAGACAGTACAAGGCACAGGACTTGCGCTGAATTAGCCATATCTCTGCTAATTCTGATTATCCTCCATTTGTGAGACATTCAGAATAATGCAAAATCCTTAACTGTTCGCCAAGGGTTAATCTTACTGTATTTAACAAAGTCTTACTTTATTCAAAAAACTTAAATATAACTTTTATTTCTTAAATTTCCATCACTGTTGTAACTGGTAGTTCTTAATTCATTATTATTTTCACCCAAAGTGTGTGGGCATGTGTGTGTATATAAAAAATAAGTATTTAATGAAATCTTTTTTTTTTGCAAGCCTAGCTGAACTACAATAACTAATAAGATTATAATATGAATAACCAAAAAAAAGTATTTAAAAAACATTCTAATTTCTCACTAACCACTCAAGTTCTAACAGATTTTCTAGAACATAACATAAGAATAAAATTGCCCTCAGAAGGCTTTAAAACTAACAATTTTGCATTCAAGTTTAAACAAATTTTCCTCAAGCCCAAGCTTAAGTAGGGGATAAGCTATACCTCAGACTCTCTCTCTCTCTCTCTCCATCTGATCATCCTGGATATGCCTGAAAGTACAAATACTGTTAGACACTATATTTCTAAAAATTCTGGTTTAAATGTTACTGAAAAAAATTAAGAGTTGTGAAAATTTAAGACCTGATTTTTTTAAACTAGTTCAAATATTTTGCTCTACAGACGTAACTACAATTAATGACTGTTTGGGAGAATTTGAAACGTTTATAAAAACAGTCAGATAGTGATTAATGCACTTGTACGTCCAAACTGTTCTGGGAATGTAGTGAGTACCTGCGAGAAATACTTTGTTTCTGGAAAACCAGGTTGCTTTATACTGGGTACCATAGCACAGGGAATTGAGGGTAATGCGAAGATGGACATGGCTAGAGTGAGTTCATCGGACTGGAACTGGCAGTAGGGGTTCTCTGTGTTTGTATGAGTGTCGCTAACATTAGGGGAATCAACAAGCAGAGATGATGACCATCAACCAAGAGTGATGAGACAACTATAGAGCATTCCCATAGTTAACGTTATTTTAAAAAAAAAGTTTTATGTATTCTAGGAGGACTTACAGGACAGTAGACAACTTAAGTAACCATAGGACCCATTACAGAACACTGTGGTCTGAGGGTGCACACAAACAGAATAAGAATGTATAGGTTATTCACACAGAAATAGAATGTATGCACACACACAGAAACCACGTACAGGTTATGCAGAAAAGAAAAGGAAACTGCAGGCTACATAATCTATGAGTATGAGGCTATTGTCAGTATGATGTAAAGGGTGATTCGCTTTCTAGACCCTCAAGACTTCCAGCAGAATAACCTAGTCAGTGAACTACTAAAACTCATACAGTGAACCAGTCTACTGAATTAGAATCCAAGAGGCTTAGTTGCTTAATAGGTCCTTTGACTGTGGTGCCAGAAGCTACCAACCCTTAAACAACTGCTAATAACAAATCTAATATAATAACAAATCAACTTCTCAAATTTTTATAAGAAGAATAATATGATTCTTCCTGTCAGTGGTCTATCAACTCACCTCATATAGGCTACCGCAGTTTCGAAACTTTATAGTTTCATCTTCAGGCCATACAAAAATGAAGATGAAACTATAAAGTTTCTAATCCGCGGTAGCCTTTATGAGGTGAGTTGATAGACCACTGACGGGAAGAATAGGTATATAACCCAGTCATTTGAATATGCGGTCCGATGGCTATGTGTCAATAATGAAGAATAATGTACAAATTTGATTACAAAATTCATTTAAAGTTTTTTTAACTAAGACAATATTTCTCTACTATACAGAATAATATTTATTTGCCTATGCATACAGGATTTGTTTTGCATAAAAGATTCCATTCATGTCCTGAACTAATTTGACAATAACTTTTTAATTTTGACTCACAAAATTTTTAAATTTAAAAATTTTGTTATCCTTAACAAAATATTACAACTAAACTAATCCTTTATGTTCAGTCAAAGTACCAAATCATTATTAATTCAAATTCAAATAATCAAGATTTGGGCCAATCAACATGCAATATTTAGGATTGGCCAATTAGCTTGGCCATAGTTCTGTTTTTCCCCACTAGAATTTAGCATCCAAGCACTCGGTGAAACAGGAAACCATTCTCTTTGTGCTTTGGATTTCGTGGTGACAATGCATACCCTAAGATTCAGTAATTGAGCTGCGCATCAAGTTGACTGTGTTTTGAATGTTTGGCAATTATGCCATATCTCTGCTAATTCTGATTATCCTCCGTTTGTGAGACATTCAGAATAATGCAAAATCCTCAACTGTTCTCCATTGGTGGTCAATTAAACATGCCACTTTATGGTCTACCATAAGACCGCTCATCTGATTTTAAGACATAACTTTTAATAGATCCGCTAATCCAATAATGTGGACATACACAGTTTACCACCTTTTTTAATATTCAGTGAAACAACCGAAATCTAGTAAAGTAAACAAAAGTGAACAGAAATATTGTGTTGGCTAATTACGTGTACTTTATTGCTTCAACAAAAACAAAGATACTGGCTAGCCAGCTTCACACACCATCTGCATATACATATCAGATTTTGATTGTAAACTTAGCTTTGTTTGATAAATGATTCTTTCTGGCCACCCAAACTTAACTTTAGAATTAAACATAATCAGTTCTTAATAATTATGTTTATTATTATTGTAACTGATGATAATTTACAAATTATCACGTAAGAAGTTGACATATTCTACATTATAAGAATATTAGAATACATTTACATTATAAGTTTCGCAATAAAGATAACATGTTCAAGTGTACTAATGGAGTCCCTTTGTACACTCATTTGGTCCTTCGGGTGAATATTCACCTCTGTACGCTTGAACATTTATAAATTAGACAGTATACTGTACCTGTTTTTCATTCAAATTCTGAAGTAACGAGCAAGTATAACAAATATCAGGTGGAGTGATTTCAGGCTGGAAGCTAGGCTCGACTTGATGCACTGCATCCAGAATAACCTGCTGTTGGTTGCCGATGAAGTTGCACTTCTCAAATAAGTCATTCAAGCTGAAACCCTGCATGTAACGAACATACATATATTCAATTAGAGATAATTACTTAAGAAAATAATAGATACTAGAGGCTCGAAGAGAGACAATGGATATTATTTGAGAAGCTGAATTGGTGATGTGCCAACTGAATTATGTCATCATCAACACAGAACAAACACATCACAAATGCCAGCCATTTTGACTACCCAGTAAACAAAACTTGAAGAACGAAGTTAAGGTACAGCTGTTATAATTTTAGCTCTGTAACAGGAAAAAATATTAATATGGCAGAAAAGTGAACTAAAATGACTAGTTAACAAAGAAATGTACACTCAGACACCATCTATTCGGTTTACTTTCAAAATATTACCGACTAAAGTATAGCTATGATAGATCGTTGTGCTGCATTTCTTGCTAGTAAATTATAAC
This sequence comes from Callitettix versicolor, assembly GCA_022606455.1. Taxonomy (NCBI): domain Eukaryota; kingdom Metazoa; phylum Arthropoda; class Insecta; order Hemiptera; family Cercopidae; genus Callitettix; species Callitettix versicolor. The sequence continues at coordinate 63,327,212 of CM040184.1, forward strand.
AATAGACCATTGCATAGCAACCAAAGGGTTAAGTAATACAAATTTAATACAGTTTGTTATTGCTTCTGTATTATAACTGGTTTCTACTAAATTTAGATAAACCTTGCAGTAACAATTGATACAATACTTATAACTCAATGAAGTTATAATAGAATGAAGAATGAATAATAGCATGAAGTTAAATAATAAATATTTAATAAGAATTCATAAAATTAATCAAATTATAAACTAATTTTACTTACATCTTTTTCCATGGCACTTATTACTTTTGATAATTCTTCCTTCTTCATACCTTCATTGGGAAAACCTTTACGTCCTAAACATTCAATATGATATGCATATGCTTGAGGAGTAGGTTTCAGTTCTGCTGCCATCATCATTTTCCACAACTCTTCTACTTTGTTGATATTAGCCTAAAATTAAAAGTTACATTTTTTATTTTTTTTATTGTCCATAATCAAACATGATTTACATTTATGTACAAAAAAAGTATAAATTTACTAACAAATTGCCTAAGTACAAACGTTCTAAGTTTCATAAAATAGAAGAATAAGTGGCAATCATGTCCAGGGCTTTCTTGTCAACCCTGATCGGGATGGAGTTCATACAAAAACAATTGAGGAGTTATATTTTCAGGATAGCTTTTTTGGCTAACAAAAACTTCAGTTCTCAAATATTCACCAGAGATCAATAGCAATTGATAAAAGTATTTCTTCATTTTGAGATATCTCGAAGCAGCAACATAAAGGTCATACTTATACTTTGTGATAAGCTGTTTGAAAAAATTCATTTTATATGCCAGTTTTAAGATAACTATCAAAAGATAATGAAGAAGATAACGAGCCAATTATGAGTTTGTAGTAGTTTGCTTTCAAACTGTACCAAAAAGGGAAAAGGCAGCAAACAACTTACTACTATAAGACCTGTCAAGATAAGTCTCCCTTGCATATATATATATATATATATATATATATATATATATATATATATATATATGTATAATTCCATGTTCTAAAATTTATCACTCTATAAAACATTATTAAAAAATATGTAAGTATATATATTGTAATAAAAAACAAAAATATAATGTGTATTGAAAAACAACAGCCTTCCACAAAAAATGTATACTACTTTTTATTTTCGGGACAGAATATCAGTTTTTTAAAATTATATTTTAACAAAAAGATTATTTAGGTTTAGTATTCATAACAAAAAACGTAAATTATGATTAATTTCTTTGTAAAGACCGAGTATAAAACTGGAATGTGAAGTGTAAATCAATTTTTTTTCATGTATCAATAACAAGACTGTCACTGCATTCAAAGTTAGCAAGTTATTACACAATAAATAATTTACGCATGTTTAGAAATAATTAAACTATTGTAACATTTCCTTTATGTTTGTTAGAAAAAAAACTAAAACATGAATTGAAGTGCATTAATTAAGATATTTAAGTTTAATTTTCATGTGTACAGCGCTTTAAATATATTTTTTTTTAATATTTAAAAATAATATTTTTTTATTGAAACATAACAATAAACAAAATAAGTAAAAAAACCAAAAACATGCTAACTTCGTAACTTACTCTGTATCATACAAATAATAAATTTATTTCGTTCAAAATATTATTTATTAAAACATTTTCATGTACTTCAAGCAGAAGGTGAAGCAGGAACAAATTATCAACACGTAACAGTTATTGGTTATGAATGGTTTCTTTATTTAAAAGTAATGAAAAAAAATATTATTGTTATTAAAAGAAAAAGAAAATCAAAAACAATTACATATGTTTAAAATTCAAATGTTAAACAAATATGTAATTATTTATATCAATTTAATTTTTATAACCTTAAATACTATAAACAAAAATATATACATACTGTACTTTAAAACTGTGACCACTACTAAAATATAAACCTATAACTATCAGTGTAGACAAATTTTACAACACTTATGGTTGGCAAGTTCCAGTTCCAATTCTCTCGCATAATGTGACCACCAATGCGTTGTTACTAAATTCTTGATTTTGTTCTCAAAACAACCTTATACACTTTTGTGTAAAATATATATTTAGCCTGTTTTATTTTTATTACCACATTAAAAAAAAACCCAATTTTTAAAATATACTTGAACTGAACACTATGTGCAATCCTCATTATTGCTACACATCATGCACACAGTTTTTAATAATATGAAACACACTTTTAAAGAAAGATACTTTTACGTTTTTTTTGTGATTTTCCTAACGTTTGATTTAGAAATTTACTTTCAACGATTTTTCTTGAAAACTTTGACTACTTGTTATTGTGGTGAAAAAACGTATCATTATACATGGAATCCTATTTAGAAATTAAACTGTTCATTGTTTTAGATCAAGATTTCGCACATTTTTATTCTCCTCTCCCATTGGTCAAAACATTGTGTTCATTGAATCCGCTAGATTTTATTCTACAATGCTGCTTGGCAGAATACCAAGATTTCAAAACAGAAATTACAACTATCTGTTCTACTGGTCACAACTACATGTTAGGAAATGTATCTATTTTAAATCAATTCTTGGCATACACTAACATTATGTAATTGCTCATTATTATTGTTATATATATTTGAAATTATATACTATTAGGTTTATCATAACTTTTGCTTTTTTAATTATGTTATAAATTACAAAAGTGAGGATACTACTTGAACATTTATTAACACAGTGAAACAGTTAAAAATATTTAGATTATACTTACCCTTGAAGCATATCCTTGCATCAATACTAGAAAGACTTGTATATCACAGATTTTACATATATTACCATTCAAGCTTCGGTTTAGGTAGTGCTGTAGTGTGGTCATGCCTCTGTTTAAGTAACCACAAGTTTCCTGCAAACACCCAAATAATGATGTCTTAGTTAATGTATACAGCACAGTACGACAGAATTCAAGGTAACGTATAAAATCTTCACAGACTAAATAAAAGGAAGATTTTTTCTTAACTGAATCAAATCTTATTAACAAGAAATTAAGGTACTTCATTTTGATTTTGTTTTGGAAAATATTTGTTATTGTTTATCTAGTTCTAGAAATGTTTTCAGTGGGTAGTTACATAATGCACTGAGGAAAAAACTTTCAGGTATTTATTGAGTCTAAAACTTGGCAAAGAAAAAGTATCGATAATTCTGAGTACATAAAGTTCTTCCACAGCTAGATGAATATTATACTTTATGCCCGTTAAACAAATGAATATGATGGTTTAGTACAACTAACAGTAGTAACTTAACACAAACCAACATCATGCAAGAGCTCATCACAATGAACTGCTCATTATCGTGTCAATTGAGCTAAGATACTCCTACACTGAGAGGACTCAATAATAATGGAATACTCAGTATCAATGCAAATATGTTTTCCAAACGAACACAACAAAATGAAGTACTTTGTAAATATTAAAGAAGAGTATTACAACAGAACTATATCCAGTAATTCCAATATTCCCAATTGCTGTGCCCCTTTTTTGAAGTAGAAATCACATGTAGGCTATCATCGCTTGAAAATATTTTTGACCATGAAGAAATAGAACTTTGATCCGTCACAGTTATTGTCTGAGACAATAACCACTATACCAAACACAACTATAAATTTGTTAACGACTCCTAGCATGAAAATTCCTTGTTTTCCATTACAATTATATAAGTGTGACTTGTATTCTTATTCTAACAGAATATATCAAAAGTAGTAACATAAAATTACATAAATATTTCAGTTATCATAAATTTAAGATATATGTTTATGTTTAATACATAAAAAAGGTAAATAAAGGTATATAAATTGTTGAACAAATTTAATTACTCACGCATAGATTCAAATAAGACAACAAAGTAGCATTGAAACTTTTCTGTTTTCCTTCTTTCTCCAACTGAGACATTTTTACCTTCGCAATTTTTTCTTTTGTACTTTTCTTAAGCGAAACAATTGGGTTCCTAGAATGAGAAAATGTAATATTAAGTTTCATCACTAAATTACCAGCTAAACAAACTCAACTCACATCAAACACACGCACACACACACACACACACACACACACACACACACACACACACACACACACACACATACACACACACACACACACACACACAAGTTATCCAGAAAGTAACTTATGTTTTGGGCTGCTGTGGCAAGGGGTTGGAGTACCGTTGCCATCTTTGTGCCTGGGCACCTCCCACTCAGTGCACCAACCGATCGGTGATCAGGTTTTTGTTAGCAGAAAACAGCAAGCCAATCTAAATACATCGGAAACTTTGTAAAGTGTACAGAAGCAATGTAATGAGTAAAGGTGGAGTGAGACATTATGGCCGCAATAATGTTCACGATGATGAAGAGCAAAGCAGCTAACTAATAATGCAGTGCAGCTTCATGAGCCATTTGCTTCTTCCCAGCTCTCTTCATCTTCATTTTTTTCTTTGTGTATGTTCGTTAATTACAATACTGTATACAGTGTAACAATTCATAATTCAAACCACAAAATAGATTATAAAAACTCACATGTAAACACTGCAGGATCCAAGCCAAGCTAAGAAATGTAAACAGTTGCAGTGACGTCATAGGATCAAGCCTAGTTCAAACATATTTCACTTTATCAAATCATCACTTATTCGACGAGAATCACTAAATTATGTCACTAAACCACCATTCTAGGAATTAAAAACCATATTTTCAACTGCAGAAAATGTCCAAATCAAAAACATCACAGACACCGGCTACAATTCAATCGACAAGGCAGATATATTGAGACGCCATAACTGTAGCTAGAAGAAGACAGTTTATGCGTCACATCCAAATAGCGTGAGTCAATTTAGTGCTATGTGAAAAAGTGAAGTTATGGAACAAATTTGACAAATTCCAAATTAAATAAATACGAAATAAATCAGTTAAAATCATCATGCCATTAAAGATATCAGTCTCAAAGAATTTATGTGCAAAGTTTATGGTAACAATGATATTTCGCTAAAATTTACGAACTTGAACATCAGAGTAACTCGCGTTTTCAGACTTCAGTTCGATGAGCAGTGCATTAGAACCCCTACATAGCGTCATCACAGGAGTATAAATAGACAATGTTCGGTGTGGGTTTGAGAGATATGGATCTGACAACCACAGTGGTTCTTCAAGATCACATTGAAATAGTGAAGTTAGTGATCAACAGAACTTTTATATTTACAAAATGCAATGAATTTCTAATAGAAGCATTCTTTTTACTTAAAAATTAAATAGTCCTTTGCATATTTACCAAAATGCAAACGATTTAGAATATTTTTAGTCGATTAAAAAATATTGATGATTGATAATAAATATAAAAAATATGTTTAAATAACATTTGGCTCTGTATCTACAAAATGTGAGAGGTTGTTACTATAACTCGCAACAAAATAGAAATAAACATTGACATTGACCAAACAGTTACTTCACTACAAGCAACAAGCAACTTTGGAATACAGGGGAAAAGCATAAAAGCAGGTAGAAGAAAAGCAGTTAGCAGGAAAACAGTTAGCAGGCAAGCAGCAGGGAAACAGTTTTAGTGCTTGCGGCAACGTTCGAATAGAACAGTCCGTTCCTTGTTTAACAAATCATAAACCAGTCCAAATCAAACTGCTTGTTTCCGTTTGAAAAACCAGTTTGTTGTCGTTTATAGAAAAGCAGTTTTTTTTAACAGTTTGTTGTTTTCTGCCCAACCACTGCCCTACACACTAAATTCACCCACTGGAAGTTACATGTATTTTTCTTCTTCCAATGGCAGGACACTGGATTATTCCATTTACATTCTGGCACCCCAGTAGAGTTTTGGTAGATTCCTAACAAAAGTGGATGTACAAAAGTGGACAGACAAGTAGGTTCATCATTATGTTCAACTGCTTACAAACTGTGCAATAGTGGGATCTGTAGATCTTAATACAATGAAAGTGTTCAGCAAGGCACTTGTGTAACCAGTATTGAGTCTAAGGTTCCTACTGCTTGGTTCTAGGTATGTTTTTATTTTTGTTCCAAGTCTTTGCAATAACTTTACACAGTTTGTCATTAGCTGCAACAATGGAATATTGGTCTTTCATAAGGTTTTTGATTGTGAGTGAACAACGCGGCTACGTGGTAAAAGCCTATTATCAAAATGGCGAAAGTTTTTTGCAAACTCGATGTGCTTTCTGACGTCACTTTAACATACCACAAAACTAGCCTGTTTCGTCAGATAATGCAAGAACACGGATGAACAACCTCGAGCAAACAGGATCAATGTCTAAAAAAAGAGGCAGGAGTGTAAAAACTGTTTTAACACCTGAAAACATTGCAGCTGTTCAACAGGCTTTTGTTAAAGTCCTCGCTGATCATCCAAACAACATGCCCTTCGCATTGGAATAAGTGCCATATCTGGGGGGGGATACCAGTTTTTGTTTTATGGGGATATCTAAAAACAAAAGTTTCAAGCAGATCCACCCACAACCATTTAAGCCTTCAAATAACGAATTGTAGATGAGATTGCAGCAATACCTGTCGACATGCTGCGAGATGTCATGTAAAACTTCCACGCCAGGCTCCAGGAATGTCTTAACTGCAATGGAGGACTTTTGGTAGACGTAGTATTCAGAAAATATTTTTTTTTTTTTTTTTGTATTGTATCCATAATGGCTATCCTTGAACTTTCAATAATTTACTAAGAAAATATTTTTAAAGTTTTTTTCCAACAATCAATTTATTTAATCATCCCATTTCATTGGCAGACCCTGTACTTAGCAAGTCTTATATTCTCCTATGTGAGAAGATCCACTAGATAGTTGTTTTCCTTGTCTGCTAAGAAAGTTAATTGTATCCTTTGTTCTTAGCTGCCTCGGTGGCCTAGTTGATAGCGTAATGAGCTTTCACCCCGAGGACCCGGGTTCGATTCCTGGCCAGGGCTTGGTATTTTCATATGCTATAAATCATCCTATTGTCTGCATAATTGTCAGCCCGTGTGCATAATAGTTGGACATTAATAAAAAAAAAAGTTTTATTGTGTTATCTACAGGCTGTCTGTTTCATGCAATAGTCTGCACTGCAGACTTGGAGTTGAAAAAAAAACTTTTTTTAAGCTGGCAGCCTGAGTGTTGCCTAAGTAAAGTACTGCCTGAGTATGTATTGCCTTTAACTCTCTATCATAACTGGTTTTATTTTTGCTCACTGAAATGTAATGGGAGAATAGTTTCAATTCTATGACCACACTAGCCCTTGCAGTTCTATGAGTGATTTGTGTGTATAGATCTTTAAGTACTTGTCCTGGGAAACTACTAATGCCGTTTCTAACCAGATTGTAGGATATGAAAATACATAACTTAAATAATTCTCATATACATACTTACTTCTTTTTTGTTCCTTTCGCATCACTGATAGATGTACTGTCTTGCACTGCCCCTTGTATTGGAGGATCTTTTTCTTGCTGTAAATCTAATGATATTTCATCTAAAATTTTCATCTGTAGTTCAGGATCTTCCACAGGCAAAACACTTAGAACACCACTACTGTATATATCTTTATGGATTCCATCTTCTTGCAGCTCGTCCAACTCTTCCAAGATTTCTTTCGTCTGACATATATTATTATTATATTCATCTGACGCAGTCAATTCTAAATTAACATTTGATATTAAATCTGAAGTTCCTGTTTCAGTTTTTTTCAAATCATTTTTTTTCTGTGGTTTTAAAGCACTTTGTTTGATTTCATGTAAATGTTCTAATGTCACATTTGGGCTGTTCGCAAGCAAATTTATGTGTTGAGGTTTCAAAGTTTTAACAGTTGCTATAGTCTCTGTTGAAGTATTTCCGTAAACTGCAAAGAAAAAGATAAATCTGACAATGATATTGTATATATCTTGTATACATACGTCATGAAAAAATTTTGTTTACATGAAGAATGGACAGATAAGAAAAATAGCTATTGTTCTGAAATGTGTGTAACATATGCCAAAATATTGTACATTTTCTGTATTTCACTTGCTTGGACTGCCGATAAAATTTTATTTAATCTAAAGGTGAACAAGTCTTAAAATGGCACTGATTTTTAATTAATTGTACAAACAAATAAGGTAATATGATCTATACATTTTTCGATAATGCTTCTTTTAACCATCTAATATAAAATAAAAATTTAATTTATTGAACCTAGTATGGAACACAAAATAAACTTATTGATGAATACAAAATAAACTTGAAATAAATTTTCAGGCACTACCGGTATTTTATTAATTATAATTAAACAAAACCAGATTTTTGATAGAATTTTTGAGTAGAAAAAAGTTGTTCTGTGGGAAATATTTTCTGCGCCACTGATTTTTTATAAATAATATGCATGATAAGAAAGAATGTAGCAAATAAATGTATTAACTAAAAGATTTTTCTGTTTTTTAAATTATTACTTAAAGCTGGAATATTTATGTAAACAGTATTGTTTATTCAAACATTTGCTGTCATTTATGCATAATGAAAAATAATACAATGAAACCTCCTACAATGAACACTCCCGATACATGGACATCTCTAGTAAGCAGACAATTTTTAGGATGGAAAATATTCCTACATATACTAAGAATTTACTCTCCTTTAAACGGAGACTCCGTTAGCAGGACATGGACGGAAAAATTTGTCATCTTGATTTTCTATACTTCTACGAACAAACTGACAAATATCTATATAGTAATCTTAGCATATTTATTGAAGCAGAAACATTTGTCCATTGGAAATATATTGCCGCACAGAATATCCTCTACGTGACATAACAGCAATTTTTAGGTTTTAGGTTTAGTAGAGACAACCTAAATTGTTTGAAACTGAAATTTGTAAGTTACTGTTACTGGACAATACAAAAAACCATGACATAAAGAGTAGTAAAATTATAACAAATACATAGATAGAGTTCATCAACTACATGTCACAACTAAGGACAGGCAGATTTTATTACCACTTTTGTTTGCTTCAACCAACAAGGATTAATTAAAACTGTGAAAGTTTTTCATCAGTCTATACTTGTACATCAAAACTATCACTTTGTTGAAAGAAATGCACAGAGAAAAAAACACCACAAGATTCCCAATTCCTATATTTGACAAATTTTCCCCACTAAATCGACCTTCACAATATTGCATTTTGCACTTAAGCCTACAGAATATTATTGTAGTTTGCTCAATTGTACCTGCAGTTGCATAAAGTCAACAGTTAGTTTACTTATGTGTTTTGAATGGTCTCCTAAGGTTTGTTTATTGTGTACAAAAGTAACAGCTTATAACTTTTTTTTTAAATAGTAATAATGTTTTGTGCAGCCAAAGTACTTACAGTAGCATATATTAGCTTAAAAGTTTCCTTAAACCTATTTTTATAAAATACAGTGTAATATATAAAGAATAGGAACCATGAAATACATACTGTATCTATGCAGAATATATTATAGTATATCAATGTTACTTTACTGTACTACAAAACAGTTCTGTAAGATTAATTTTACTTTGTTAGTAATAATACATTTATAAATTAAATTACTATAATTTTGTAATAATATTGGTTTTTTTAAACATGCTATTTTTTAAAACAATTTTTTTCCATCCTTCCAATAGACGAACAATTTCCATAAGCAAACAAAAAATCAGGAACAGCAAGTGTAGAGGTTTAATTTAATAAAGATTTTACTATATTAAATTTAAAAAAGTAAACGTTTTAATGGTTAAAGAAATTTAATATGTTATCACAGCTTCTGGCTTACGTCCTAGTTGCTAAGTTTTAGTTAAGCACTTGAAAAAAGTTCATACTTATTCTCAATACAATGGAAACATTGTATATTGTTTCCACATGTACACGAATGTTAGCAAATGCCCGAATAATATTAACAAAAAAGATTTTAATTTGGTGTTTTAGCTAAATAAATTTGGAAAATCAGTTACACAAATTTATATTTATTTTAGGTAAAAAACAATAAATTATATTGTTTACCTTCAAGCAACTCTGCATACTTCTTCTTATATTTCTTAAACTTTCTTCTTTTCTTAAGTTCATTCAGTAATGCTATATTTGTATTAGTAGAGTGAAACCTTGATCCATCTTGTAGTCTGTTTCCATAATCTAAAACACAATAATAATAATAGTTTTATATCAACAAAAAAATAAAAATAATACAGTGAGTGTTATTTCTGTACTCTCGGGAGATATATAAAGTTATTTTTTTTTTTTCTATTACATAGACTTACTTTATTATTGAATTAAGTTTATATTACATGGAGATGTGCTATGCCAAGTCTTTGCTCTTTGTCACCCAGTAGTCCCCCGGTATTGTTCATGCACAAGTTTTTTTCTTTCTTGTTCCATGCAATAGCGTTTTATGTTATTTAAATAAAAATATATCATGCACAGAGAATTCACCATTTTTACAAAGCAGTGGCTGCTTTATATCTGCTACACTAACACTTATTACAAAGGTTAGGAGCTTTTACAGTTACATACCCAACAACCAAGCTGAGTTATACACAACCAACAATCAAGTTGACTGAGGTAAAGATTTTTTTTTTTTAAAAAGTTATATTCTTTTCACTAAAGTAACATTCATTTAATTAATTGTTTTTGCTATGAAAAACATACTTCCTACATTCTCGCAGTAGCAATTAAACACCCAACAACCGAGTCAACTAAGTCTGAAGTTTTTTTTAAAGAAAGTTTATATTCTTTTCATTATTAATAATACATACTTAATTAATCATTTTCACAATGAAGAACACTATACCTACTTTTGCTTATTAGCAATTTTGAAGTTTTGCAGGTAACCTTAATTTTCCATTTTTTTTTTTTAATTTCTCATAGTTTTTACACTTTTATAATTATTTTTGGGTATGTAATAAAGTGTTTTGGTGAGAAAATTATGAAACTTGACAAATGAACCAAAAGTGCAGATTTACCCAGTGAGTAACAGAAACCAGTGTCTTCTATTTTACCTAGACATAATTTACCATCCATCACTTGCCTAATTGTTATTATGACAAAATATATAAGCTAAACAGGCTAATTACCAATAAGAATGAATCATTACAAGAGTGTCACAGCACGTAGTGTAATAGAGAAGTGGGTAAAACTGCAGTTTTGGGCAGCTTGTCAATTTCAGTTATGTTTGCACAAAAATGCTTTATTGCTTTGTGCCCAAAAACGCTGTGGTATTTATGCAGTGTAAATTGTTTTTTTCAAATGGTGATTTTTGAATACTTCTTTGTTTTATTTTATTCCTTGTCTTATTAACACATATTCACCCACAGAAAATATTTTTTAAATATTACTTACGATTTTAGGCCTTTTTACGGAACTATACTTTGATGTCATTGCTGTTTACATTGCTTTATACATATTAAATTTCATACACGGATTTACTGGTCATGCGCGTTATTAACTATATGTACTTACTGCTAATGCACATTACACATTTTGACAACCATTACCAAATGTTACGGTTTATTGCTTTGGTTCATTCTCATAATGAAAACATTGTCAAAATGGTGTCTGTTATTTGTGGACTTCATGATTTGTCTCTTTGTGTTAGGTTCATCATTAACAACCGTGTCAGTTAGGTCACTGAGTATTTTTATTTAAGAAATAAAGTTTTTTTTATAGTTTAGTGATCAAAAGCATGTTACCTACAGGATAACTAGTTTAGTTAAACAGCTTTTTTACCTAACACCTTGTCAGTTAGGTTATTGAGTACTATTTAATTTTTTTAATAAAAGTGTTTTTATCACCCAACCACCATGTTAGTTAGGTTCACCACCCAATAACCGGGTCAGTTAGTTTTGGGTATTTTTTATAAATAAAGGTATTTTTATCACCCAAGAACCGTGTTAATTAAAGTTCAAACACCCCACAACCATGTCAGTTAGATTATTTAGTAATTTTTTTAAAAAAAGGTTGTTTTTCATTTTAGTGATCAAAAACACGTTACCTACTTTCACGCGGTGGCAATTTTGAGTTTATGCAGGTGACTTCTATTTTCAATTTTTATCATAATTCTCATGCTTTCTGCGCTTTTACATTCTGAATTATTGTTTCGATGAAAAAATTACCAAAAAATCAAAAACAACCTACAATGCATATTTACCACAACAGTGACAACACAACATCAAAATGATTAGCATGTGAAAGTAGGTAACATAAAATGATTAATTAAAGGTTTTTAAAAAAAAAACCATAATTCTGTTCTTGGGTGAAAAACTTAAAAGATAGGGTTGTTTGATGGAATACATGGTTGTAGGACACATTTTTGTGTTGATATATAGTGTCTCTACTGTGTTATCAATATGAAAACAATACAAACTTTTTTTTAATTAAGAACGGTTTTTTTATAACTAATATTACATAAAAGTTATTAACCTTGTTATGACAATTAAGTTATTAGCATACAAGCATGGCTTAATGGTAGGTAAATGGTTAAAAATCGTAAATTATCCAAATAAATTTAATTTTCCGCGGGTGAACATCTCTTAATTCAGTGATAAAGTACTTAATAAAACAAACAAAAATTGTTAAAAATCTCTGTTAATATGAGCTCCTAAAGTGTAGAAATACCGAGGGTTTGCCGCGACTCAGTTCTATTTCCAGATTTCCAGAAAAGGTTAAAACTCTCTCATTAAAAACAAAATGTCCATTTTATAACCTTACCAATGATGTTCCTTGAGGAAATTGAACCCATGTGCCGACAATAGTGGCAAATTTGTCTTGTAGAAGAAAACTGAGTAGATGCTGTTTGCAAACTTGAAAACTTCAGCCCAGTCATTTTAATTAAACGATACATCGTGCAGTAAGTAATAAAATTCACTAAATCTAAACAAATCAATCTTAATTTTTATTTTCGTTTTCATCTAACCTACAACTAAATGATAAGGGTCGTCATTTATAAACTGGAACTAAGAGAACTAAATCGACAATCGAAACCTAACTAAACTAACAAATATATTGAATACTATCGTTCTTTATGTCGACTCTCAGCTGTCGAATACTGCTGGCCTATATCTGGCAATACTGAACGTACTGTATAATCAGATATTACTATTATACACGTAAAAGTTTAAATTGTCAATATCTAAAGTACATAAATATTATATTACAATATAGTATAGCCTATTTAAACGTTATTTCTGTAACAATTATTTCATAATCTATTTTTAATTTTTTTTAATTTACTTTATACACAAGCAACGTCACTGTAGTTAGTATCATCAGATTACTATTGTTTTACTATTAGAGGAGGACACAAGTAAGTTTTAATTTTGTATGTACTTATTTACCATTTACACTGTATGATACTATCCATACTAATATTGTAACTTTGAATGGGTGGGAAATACAAAACAATTTGATGTTTGTAATGTTGGTGACACTAGCAAGTAGTTGCTGTATGTTTCAAATCTGATAATAAAGGAGCCCGCTAAAATATTTGAATTCAAATATCATAATAAATAACAAATCATAAAAAATGTGGCAGTCGATTGACTGACCGAATGAAGCCAGTTTTCTATAAATTTAAAAAAACAAATTATAATTGATTAATCAGTGTTCACTGCTGGTTTGTATTGGTCCAGTTATATTACTGATCGTATTGATCATTTGATATTATAAAGAATTAATTTTAAAGAAAATGGACACTTCTGTACATTAATACAAATGTACGATCTTAAAAAAACACAAAAAACATTTTCGTAAAAATTACAGTTTTTTAGACAAAATTGGAACCTTCCATTTCTCTTTTCAAATCATAAAGTCTTCCTTTAAAATATGTACATTTGAAGTGGTTAAAACTTTTTACTTTGGTAGTGGTACTTATTGTTAAGCAATTCACTATTTATACAAGAGCTGCTTCACAGAGTATTATCATAAGATCTAAAAAAAAGCAAAACTAATTTTTTTTAATCGTTTGTATATTTAATAATGTACCTAGTAACATTAAAAAGGTTCAAAATGTCAAGTTTTTTTTAAGTAAACTTAAATTATAACTCGAACAAAAATGAAATTAATTATTTGTTAAGAATAGTTGAATAATGTTGCCTACAAATTTTTAACTCAGTTCTTGCAATTTATTTTTGTTACTGGGTTTAGGTTCTCATCTAATTTATTATTAATTACATTACTGTTATTGCTTTATTGCTTTTTTTTTTTTGGTAAATAACTTATTAATAAAGTAATTAGACAAACTGATAGCAATTTAGTTGAAGACATATTTTGGATATGATGTAATTTTAAAAAAATAATCATAAAATAAACAAAAAGTGCATTTTGTTTTTTTTAGTTTATAGAGACAATCACTGCAGCGGTATCTAGATACTTAAAAGAACCTATAGGGTAGGAGAGTTATATATATATATATATATATATATATATATATATATATATATAATAAATTCTTATGTAACTCTGATATGTAACATTTCCAAATAACATTGCAATCCAAAATAACTCCAAAAGGTTTTTTTAAGATTTTGACAGAGCCTATAGTTTCACAATTACATGGAAACTTTCTGGAATATAACAAGTGATACTGAACTTTATGCTCAAAAATATTTTTCCTTTTCAGGTCAAATATAACATATTTGGTTTTATTACAGAGCACCATATAGTGTTTTGTAAATCACCATCTGATAGAAAGTAGATTTAATGCCAGATCTCTGATGTACAAGCTATTACAAATGATTAATACTTGTGTTGCAATGCGTTTCATTAACACAATATCAGAAAACGACCATGAACGAACAGGGTGGCAACTTCTGAGTAAGTTATTTATTTCTAGTTGATCTATTAGTTCATGCTGTAACAGTTAGCATTTTTCTGTTCCATTTTTTCCATAATTTTGTTTTCTGCAATCTTGTGAATAGTTAAGTAATGTGATGGTTAGAATAATGATGCTCTATGTTGTGAAGATAAGTGGTTGCAGAGCTGTGTATACAATGAAGCTGATATTTATCTGTTGGATGATCCACTATCTGCTGTGGACGCTCATGTTGGCAAACATCTCTTTGATCATTGAATTAAAGATTAGTTTGTATTATATTATTTCCTATAAGATATAATAGCATCAATCCTTAACTCTTGAAGAATCATATCACTTATTAAGGTTTATAAGTAAAAAAAAATAATCCACTTTAGAGCTTTATGACTTACTGGGCTAATAAAAAAATACAATTGTATAAACTGATATATTCATTTTGATAGGAAGGACTAATTCCAATCATTATAGTTTTTGTTAGTGTCTTTTGTATTAAAGACATGAAAAACACATTTCCATTGTCAGTGGCAAGGACTGAAAGAAGTTTAAGTAATATGAGAATCATAAAACCATATTTAAGAAATACTATGAAAACACCATAGAGCTTTTTTACATGTTATTTGTGCTACAGTGAGTTTGTATTTTTTCCTTGTAAAAAAAAGTCACTATCTAGCTAATAACAAAGTATTTAGCTTACAATTATATACTTAAACAGAGTACTGTAGGTGATTATTACCGATTACAAATAACCTATCCGGTTAACTCAGTTTTCAAAAATTGTTTGTATTTCAGACAATTTTTTTCCTTTTTTTCACGTTGCTTGATGAGGTCTACAATCAGTTTTATTTGATCTTGAGGTCTGCATGAGAATTGGATTTTAATTGATGTATAGGTAATGTAACTTAATCAAATTCGTTTTTAAGAATGATAACACATACAGACATGTACACAGTATTTCTTTCTATATAATAAACATAATTATAAGAAATCCAAAACATTATCACACAGCAATAACTGTATGAACTTCAGAGATTGTGGTCTTACAATGTAAAAGCAATTATAAACGGTGTATGTTGCAGTGTTACCACATTTGGTACTAAACAATATGTGTAGTCTTGTTAACTAAAAGTTTAATCATTAAGATTAATTGGGACATTTTATAGATCTTATTTACATCTGACATAATTTAACAGCAACCACACAATTGTACTCATTTGGTTTTGAATATAAGGTTCTCATAATTAAACTACATAACCAACTTTTAGTTTTAAGTATATTTTATTTGAATGTATATTACAAATGATTCTACCGAATAGGGATTGCTAATTACATTTGGCCTATAGTTAATATTTACAAAAATATTTATTTCATGTTAGAATATAAAAATAATAAATACTCACTAAAAGTAAACAAAAACAATCTAACACGCTGTAACTAAACTTTAAAGTGTTTTTCATCGGTGGTTATTTTTATCGTTGCCAAAGTCCGAACTACATTCAAGAGAATGTCCATTTAATCACTTCACCCCGAACACACATTTTGTATACAACTTTACATGACAATAATGTTAAAAATAGTTTTTTTTCTAAATTCAGGATAATTAAAATAAGTAAAATTGATATTTTAAATTAAGCAATACTGTTTGCCAACAAATATCCTTTCACTTTAAATACAAATTGGCAGTAAATATCTGACTTAGTTTAACACAATAGCTTTATTTAAATTTACACTTCCAAGTTAATCTACATTTTCTATTTTGGGTAATTTATAATTACTAGGCCTATATCTAAAAATACTCATCTTAATAACATAAAAACAATTTTTAAATGAAAACATTTTTTTAAATGTCCAAACAGAGGTGAAAACAAAAATCTAATACCATAGCAAACATTGTAAATGGAATGACTTTTAATATAGATTCAAAAATAATTAACTTATAATTTACAATTGAGAAAATAAAAAGAATGGAAATCTTAAAATTACAGAGAAGACAACGCTAACAATTTTGTTTACCAAAAACAAACAATATTCTAAATAGTATCAATATTTTGTTATGCATTAGAAATTGTTGATATTTCAGTTTAGCCACAAATATTTTTATTTTCTACTTCTTAAAATAATTCACATAAGCAAATACTTTTATCACAGATTTTATGTTAGTTGAAAACTAAAACAAATTATTTTGTTTACTTAAATAGTTAAAAAGTAAATACTTGAAATTACTTTTGAACAATATGTTATTTGAATTTTGAGCGATAAAATTAGTAAAAAAATCGATGCATTAACTAAAACAAAATAGATTAATTACAAATTATTAATTAATACTGCATCTGTGCACTTGAATAGTATCAGCTCTTAACAATGAATAGTTTATCTCTTTATCACAAACAAAATTTTGGACTCAAAGTTATATAACTGATACAAACAAGTCAGTCAACCTATGATATCTACAAAATTAAAAACACTACAGTTTACAAAATTATAACTTTGTCAAAAGTATTGTGTATTTATTTATTCAAAATTCAGTCAGAAAATATGAACAAGTTTTTCATTAGCTTATTGTTTTGATCACTGAAATAATTTGATGATAAAATATTTAATTAAAAAGAGTGTTCATTAAAATTTTTAAATTGCATTTATTTTAATAGACATTGTGAAAGTATTATTTGAAATACAGTCACTATAAGAAACAAATAAAAACATAACTTAAAAATAGTAAATACTAGAACTGTTTTGAAGGTTATGTTTAATTAATAATCATAACTTGTGCTAATTTTTATAACAGCCATTAATCAATAATATTAAAATTGCAAAAATCACAATTAAAATAAAGTCCATGCAATAATTTCATAAAATAATTTTTACTTGCGCAGAATAATGCTATGAATTACAACTTGTACTTTATTTAGTATTTGTACCACACTTACATTACAGAACTAGTATGGTACACTCTAAACAACTATATTTCTAATCCTATGATTTCAATATATTTTAGTTTAGTTGCTAAATTAAGATTTTGTATTGAAATGAAAATGAAGTGATGATGGGCGAACGGCAACTTAACGCTGTTCTATCAGTGCTGAGTTACGAGACCAGATGTTCAGATTATCAAAGTGTGATGGTACAGTGAGCAAGGCATCTTCATTGGACCTGTTAACTGAGCATACCTGAAAATAATTTAAAATTATTTAAACTATGCGCTCCAGATTCGTTAGTAATTTTAGTTATCAACACTTATAAAGTATTTTGGTATATTTTTGTTTACTTTTTTAAATGATATATGTAAAAGTTAGTTGACTGTGGTAGAAGGCCTACAACATAAATAAACATTGGACATTTTTGGCTGGATTCTGACATTGTCTTATCCTGTGTATGTTCATTTTTATGTATGTGTGTGTTTTTTTTAAATATGTATAAAATAATTTTGTCAAGAAAAAATCTTGAACTACCTCCTCAACTAAAAATTTAATATCTCAAAAATAGAGTACACAAGTTTTTATAAATATTACATTTTGTAATTCAATTATATTTTAGGTTCTTCTGTAAAATGAAACCAGTACTAGTACTCATTTCAAACATTTTTATTTACCTCAGGTTGTTTCCTGTATGTATCAACACATTCTACATTAAGTTTGATGAATTCCATTCGGCACTTATAACCTTCTGTTGTCAATTTAATTATAGTGTGTAGAGGGACATTTATGTACGGCAATTCATCTGCAACAATAATATTATATTTAATAAAAAATAGTATTTTGGCTAAATAAACTGGAAATAAAAAAAATAATATAAAAATCTATATATTATATTATTATGCACTTATAACTTATAGTTATTATTTTAATTAAATAGTGCAGGATTAAATTAACTATTTAATACAGTCTGATCACTTTTTCAGGACTCTAGCCTTTTATACTTGCATCAAAGTTATATTTTATTACATCAATAATTAAAACCGTACAATACTAAACTTGTTTTTATAAATTGAATTTAAGATTTATTTTGGTTAGGAATCTACAATAATAGCATTCATATTAAAAAAATTTTTGAAATAATATCTCTTTTGCTTTTGGATTTAAACCTAGACATTTCATTAAACTAAACTGCAATTAGTTACTATCAATGACATAATAATATAAAATATAGTAAAAGGAACCACATTAAAAACAATACTTTAAAAAATTAAAATTTTAAACATTTTAACTTACCAAAATCTTTATTGAGGAAATATCCCAGGATACAACGCAAAACGGCCTGATGACTGACAACCAATAGATTCTCTTCCCTCTCCAACTCCAATAAGACAGGCTCCAACCTAGCCATGATATCAATGTAGGACTCACCCCATGGGTAACGGTAACGCAGCTTGTCTTGGTCACGCCAGGCAAATTCCTGCGGAAACTTTTCTTGCATTTCTTCATAGCTTAGTTCCTCACAAACGCCCTGCACATGTAAATTTCTTAATAAATATATTAATTCTTTAAAAATTTCAAAACAATTAAAAAATAATTAACATTATACGATAATATTTCTTAAAATAATTAATTATGTCCTGTAGGATTCATGTATTAATATTCAAGAGGTAAACTTCTTTAAATAAGGAAAATATCAATTTTTAACATAAATACTGAATATTATGAGTAAAATAAAAAATTGGTTGTACAGTTATAATTAAAAATAATATTTCAATACAAAGATTTAAAATTTTACTGTATGCAATTATTTGTAATAATGATTGAGTACTGATACTTACAGCATCCAGTTCATTGAGTGCAGCAATATGCTCTGTTGGTGCAGCGATTCCTGCAGCAGTTTGTTTAGTGCGTCGTTTCTCACTAGTCCAAACATGAAGATCTGGAATATGAGCATCGTTGATGTGGCGTGACAAAGCGCTGGCATACATCTGGCCTCTAGGGGACAAATCTGTATCTCCACCAATTCGTCCCAAAACGTTGTATTCACTCTCGCCATGCTAAAATACAAATTAATTTGTCTTAACATTTATTTTACACAGTTTGAAGTTTTAAATAGTTTTTATAATTTAATAATGTTTTACATTTTTGGAAATCGACATAATGTACTCCTTTAACACTGTTTATTCAGAAATTTTCTGTACATATTAGCTGCACTAAAAAAAATGTTTTTCATGTCAATATTTGTATTTTTTTAAAATTAATGATAATTTTTGACAATTATTAGCTTTTCTTCTATCAGCAGAATAGTTGTGGTAGAAAATTTTAATGCTTTGCATTCTAATGTTCAATTGTACAAAAAAGCTTATTAGCACTCTAAACTAACACATTTTTGACATTTTTTTTCTATAGTTTTGAGTAATGATATCTATTGGTTTATTTGCAAATTACTTCTTAGTATTTGTATGTTTATATGAAAACAAGATAATATTATGCTATCTGTAATGATAACCACATATTCAATATTTAGTCTTATCTTGTAAAAAGCTTTACTGTTTGTTCATTATGGTTTGATATGCATTAAATATTTCTAGTTCTTTTAAAATAGTTTGTAAATATAAAATTGCAGATTGTTTAAAAGTTGCTTTTAAAAGTAGACTATTTAATACTTTCTTTGACAATGACAGTAAAAATTCTGATTTTGTTTTATCAGAAGAAGATAATTGTGATTATAACCTCTATGAAAACATACGTGTAGAGTCTAATGAAGAAACTAATATCATGATTTCATATTAATATTGTTATTTTGTGCAAAATAATGAGTGACATATTTGGAAATACGTCCTACAAGGAACTTTCTACCGGTGATTAAGAGTTGATGAAAAAAAATACTCTTGACTGAAGTGGAAAGGGTTAGTTTTTAATAAAATATTCTAATTTTAGAAATGATAATTATCCCTTAAGTATTTCAATAACTTTGCTTACCCTGGAGAAGTAAAGAGTTTTTTGTTGTGGCCTATAACTAGCCAGGAAGGAAAGGATTTTGCCTTGGTATGGTCCATTAATCCTGTGCACAGTAAGGTTTTCCCCTATAATCAACAACAATAAAAATCAGTCCTGCAAAGTTTTTACTTTTCTGTTAAAATTACGGTCTTTATTACAGTCTATTGAGTTTTAATCAAAATAGCTTATTATGACAGCATAAAAAGATTTGTTTAGTAAATAGATCTAGCAAGATTAAAAATGTATGTGTTTGATCACCGACACAAATTATTTTAATTTTCTTTTAACAGTTGTTACTTTGTACACAAACACACTATTAAGTAGACTAAATAATTCCAACCCTATTTAATTTTCAACATCTGAAATGTTATATGAAATTAAAATAAATAAACTACAATACTGACATTTTAAACTGTTAATTTTTTAAAGCTAAATTTAATAACAATGGATGTTTGTAGGTAACACTATCTTAACTCTGTTAATGGGTTTTTAAAGGTTAGTATCAAAACCTTCAAGATCCATTAATCCATTGTCAGAAACAGGTGAATACAAAAAACAAGTGATTATAAATGTAAACAACTTTAGTACTACCTACCTCCATTATAATACTTGACATAAGTAAATCTGGACTCAGTCTTAGGGTTTATGGTTTCATACTGCTCTAAATAATGTTCAATTTTGTGGTGGAAATCTTCCAAAGCTTTTTCTTTGCCCATGTCCTTGTAGTCATTGCTTAACTCTAAAGTTTCCTGAAAAAAAGAACATTTTAAATTATTCATCACAAAATCCTGTTTTCAAGCTATACTAAAAAAAGTGGGTTAGTAACGTTTATTTCTTAACCGTTTCAGTGCCATGAACTTCCTTTATATGGACAACAATTTAATATTTTATTTTATATATTTTTACTTTTGAATATTAAGCTAAATTAATATATTTTATGAAAATTTAATTTTCAAGTAGACACACACAGTATATACAGTAGTAAGAAAAAAGTAGCAAAACTCTTCGACAGCTATGGAACTCACAAAGAATTCACCTGTGTCTGTCAGCTTGCATCCGAACTGTCCACTGTTTATTTTGTGGTAGGCCTTGCCTCTCCCTCTATCACAGACAAGCAAACTCTAAGTGAGTTGCACAAAAAAATCCAACAGCTGGTGCAGGGTTGAAACTCACTCATGCCAGTTCAGGTTAACTTAGACTAATTGGTCGTTAGACCAGACTGAAATTGTTCCATTTAACAAATCTCATAAATCGTTGGTTTATTATATTATTATTATTTGGATTATATTAGACAACTTATTATTTACTGCTTGATATCTTTTAAATTTATATTTGAAAAAAACACTGTTAGAACTAAAGAATGCTGGGATAAAACAGATGTACCATAAAACCGGATATTGACACTTTAACGGCTAACAACACCTAACAATAATAAATGTTGATACATTGTATTTACCTTAATATTTCTTTCCAAGATGTCTTCATCATCACAAATGCTTTCAATGAACATCACTTTAAAGCCTAGATTCTTACAGAAGTAATCCTGGGCCCTTTGCCTCATGGCCAGTGTAGCATGAGTTCCATCCAATACCTAAAGCATAATAAAATATTTTTTAGAATTAACAGTAGCCTTACTGATGTTCATTACATGTTCATGTTTCTATGTTTACAAAAAAAATCTAGCTGATTAATGTGGCAGTTTATCTATAGTGAATAACAAAACTGTTCTTGTTTCACATTATTCTACATACTAAATGAGTTAAACCTATTTTGTGTTTATTTTTAATAATTTGAGATTTGTTTTTGTAGTATAAATTCAGTTACTATATTAACAATGTAATCTACATTAATTAATTTTTTTTAGTATTGAGTTTTTTATGGTGGGCCAAAAAGTTCTGTGTAGCTTCTAAGTGAACATCTTTGGTTTTTTCCTCCACTAAATTTAAGATAGTAATTTTTGGAATGAAGTCAATCTGTTGTATACCATTTGTTTTTCAGCTCAAATGATGTTGAACTGGTTTTATTCTAATTCAGTACTATAAAACTGTTAGCTCTAAAAGAATTCTATAAGTCATATTTTTCCAAAATTAGCTTTAGCTTCATAGTTCATACAATTTGTTCAACTATTGAAAGCCTTACACAATATAAGTGAACAAATTTTTAAATAATGTGAAATTATGATTCACAGGTCAAATAGTCTGACAAATCTTGCTTGTTTCATTAGTCATTTCTCATTGTCAACGAAAAAATAAATTATATAAAATATCATATCTCTGCATGTAAAAATATTAACCTACTTTTTATGGCATTTAACTTTTTAAATTTTTATTTGAATACTTACTGCAATATCACCCTCAGACTTGAGCCATTCCGTGCAGTCTTCCATTGCCTCCTTGGCACTCTGCTTACGAATCTCATAAGCCTCTTCGTTATCGGCACGGAATAAATCATGGCTGTCATATAGCTCAATGTGCTTGCGACGGTATGAGCTAACACTGAATACTGTAACAGAATATTAAAAGAAATATAGAACATTTGTCAGTATATCATATGAGTATATTTTATTTCTTTTACAACACTTATTGAATTGAGCCACCTCAGTGGCCTAGTTGATAGCATACTTTCACCCCGAGGACCCGGGTTCGATTCCCAGGCAGAGCTTGGCATTTTCATACGCTATAAATCATCCCATCGTCTGCATTAGCCCAAATGTGCACAATAGTCGAACGTTAAAAAAATTCAATTTCACTGATTACAAATTTAAAGTTGATATATAAATATATTTGTTTAGTTTGCTTTGAATGA
Source organism: Callitettix versicolor (assembly GCA_022606455.1). Taxonomy (NCBI): domain Eukaryota; kingdom Metazoa; phylum Arthropoda; class Insecta; order Hemiptera; family Cercopidae; genus Callitettix; species Callitettix versicolor. The sequence goes on from CM040184.1 coordinate 63,350,718, forward strand.
TTGTATTATGCATATCAGAATAAAAGAATTTTTAAGATCATTAAGTGTTGTACCAAATTAGGTTCAAACATCACTGAAAGGTCAACAAAATATGATGTCAAACATCACTGAAAAGTCTACGAAATATGATGTCAAACATCACTGAAAGGTCAACAAAATATGATGTCAAACATCACTGAAAGGTCTACAAAATGTGATGTCACACACCACTAGTGTGTCTACCAAAACAGGATTTCAAATACCATTATACAGTATATACTAAAACAGAATTTCAAACATCACTAGAAAACCTATCAAAATAGGATTTAAACATCACTTAAATCCCTAAAAACAAACATCCTCACAAAATCTAAAAGTTTTATATAGGTGTGAAGCAGTAAAAGAACATGTGCGAAAGTAAACATAGAATTACCTTTTGAAGTGTGGCCAGTAAAGTTAAGGTAACGACTCAGCTTGTGGGCAAGAACAGTTTTCCCACGACCTGGCAACCCCACCAATGCCACAATAAGGGGTGCAAAATTATTGCCAGCTGGAATAATAAACAAACAAATTAGAAAAACAGTACAAAAATATTTAGAAATAAGAGTACACTTACATGACTACATGTTTTATTGTTTACAAAGAATCACAAATATTCACAGAACTCTAATAGTTATTATATTTATGCTTTTCTATGATTGAATAAAAAATTCTGACTGTAAAACAGGCAGGGCTAATACGTCTTGAAAATAATGTTTTTGAATTTTCTAAAAAGTTCTTCCAGTGATTCTGAAAGTTTAATGTCATGTGCGAGATTATTTTGTAATATTTTCTAATGTTCTTGTCTCTATAAAGCATTTCCGATACATTCTAACATTAATTTTGCATTCTAACAGAACTGCCTAAAACTGAATTAAAAAACTAAATTGAAAAACACAACTACAAACAAGTATTGTTATGTAACAACTTGAAAGCGTATGGAGTAGTTCAAGAAACAAAATATAATTTTTGACCCAGGCTCATAAAAACGAATCATGAGATTAATTTTTAACAAACTTTAAAAAAATTAAATAAAATATTTTACTTAGTTCATTTTTTTTAATTCTAAACAAAATTGTTTACAATGATTCCCAGAAATTCATACTCAGTGTGTGTAAATATTCTGATTTCTGTAAGAACTATTTTTTTTTAAATATGTCTATAAGTAATTTTGAAAATTAAAAATACAGTATTTTAAGATAATTGGTGTTATAAATAATAAGCCTACACACAAATTCAATCACTCTTAAAACATTAAAAATTTAAATCATGACAGTAAATTTAAATTTTCATTGAAACTGTTTATTTGCTATATCTTCAGATTTAGTAGCATTGAAATTTATTATTATATTTAATTTTAGCATATTTGTAAAAACAAATTTTTTTGCGTGTGATTGAAAAAGTCCTTATGTAAAACTTTGGGGCCTTCCATAGCTATTTTCAGAGTCGTTACGTCAGTTCTTTGGCAAGTACCCAGTCAGGATTAGTGTCGAGGTAAAAAGGCAATACCATAACACCGACTTTAAAACAGGAAGAAAATCATAATATGTTAAGTATAAAACAGTTATACTTATTTATTGAGAATATAGTACGAAGAGAATAAAATTAAAATACACATTATAGCAACTATGAGTATTAATCGAGGCTACAATTTAAATAAAAACTTATTTACACTTATAGTAAGTAGTGGGGGCTGACCTATCAATGATACTTGTCCCCTACAATCTGTTGTGTAGATAGACTGCATTACCGCATGTAGCACATGGTTGTATTTTCGTGTTTGCAGGGTCAACGAAATAATCTACTGTTGATAGATTTTTAACAGAATTACTTACGTTAATCTTCAAAATTATTTTTATATACCTGACAAATTACATTGACATTCAAGATTTCGTATTTTTATTGTTAGATAATGTCCGCCAAATTAACGCAAAATTACAGCATTAAAAAATTGAAAGTGGACAACGTGCGTTTAACTGATTAAAGGATTTTGTATGTTTATTTCAGAATTGTACAAACAATTAAATCAAGTATACAGTATTAGTACAAAATATGATTTCAGACTGTGAAACAGGCAAATACTTTAGTGGCGTGTACAATGTTTAGACGTGGATACTGCGGTAAAATGTTTTGATAACGATAACAATTGCTTGTGTTTTTGTAGTCACGTGGTATTTCCGGTTTTATCTCTTCTTCCTGTGTTCCAAATAACCTTGATAGTTAAGCATCGACCTCGCTTTATTGCTAAGCTAAACAATTAAGGCAATGCAGTTTTATTTACTTAACAATTCGCGTGAAGAAGAAAATTAAATATTTGATTCTTTACGAAAAACAGATTTTGAAATCGTATATAAGTAATGATAGGCTATTAAAAGAATTTAAATATATTTTTTTTTCTATTCTAAAATAGTATGTAAAAACAATTAATTTATTTTTTTCAAACTTTAACCTAAAAAATTGTCGTTGTTCTTATTTCTAGTAATTTGTTGTTCTTAATTATTTGAGATTTGCAGGAAAATTCGTTCCAGTCTAATTTCAACTTTAACATTTCAAGCAAGCGTTGTTTGTAAAATACTTTTTTTGGACCGTTGCCCAAAAACAATCTATTTTAACCATCAAGAGACCTACCTCGAAAAGTTCGTTCGTTAAAAACTATGGCCTAAAAGTTATTTAGTATTGAATTAGCAAAGGCTAATACTGTTAAAATTTTGCATCTTATAATTTTATTTTGTATGCCTTTTCCACCAACGTGTCAAGTGCATCATAAATAATGTGTTCATCGCTGTTATTTTTGTAACAGTTTTACGTATGCTAAGGTCCAGGTACCTGATTGGACAGATTAGTCCACGTAGAAACTTGGAATTTATTACCCACACAGTACGTCTGTACTTTTAGGTTAGGCCTACAAAAAGTATTGACAAAATTATTTGACTGTATTGTTTCACGAATGTTTATAAATATTTTTAATCTTAGGTGAAATTATTGAACAATAATTCTTCAGAAACGAATAATTTTAATTACATTTAGTGGTAAAAAAAATATATAAAAGATGTTTTAAACTGTTACGGGTTTTCATTGAAATAATATCTTATTAGCATCAAATTAGCATTTTAAATCTTTCGGGCCGTATTTTGCCTATTTGTCTTGCTAAGAGTAATGGACATTTAATTGGCATCGATTTCTTTGAGTAAAAATAAACAGACAATGACGTTTTGCCTTTCCCTGAAAATGACCTCCTCTCTATTTACATCACACTCAACCTCTACAATTCCGAAGTAGGCTCCAGTAACACCATAACAAATGATCGTAGCTGCAAAATTAACTATCAGTTTTTTTTGAAAACATGTATTCAACGTTGAGTTTGTAAAATAATTCAGAGATGTTTACAAGTTTAATAGATTATTTTCGTTTTTTTATGTTTGTTTACCTTTTTTTCATAAATTTGTTCAAATCTAATTAATTTTTTTCAGCTGTGTTTTTAATGTTTTCTGTGTAACTTTTGTTTTTATTTTTAAAAAATGGATCAAATTTTAAGCGGTGTTGCTGACCTTGTTTGTAGCTGCTGACTGGGTGGCGGATCTTTTCGTCCTCGCAACTATCCTTGCGGTCAACTCTGAAGCTGGTAGGCGCCATTGTACTCGATACGAGCTACTCGACGAATAAAAACAACAAAATACCTTCCACGAAGAAAGAAAAGCAAAACGCTTAAGCAAAGAAAAAAGAAGCTATTTAACAACCCGAAAAGAAATATTTTATAAAACTAAAAAGTAAACGGAGATCATTAAAACGTAGAGACTACAACAACAACAACAACAACAACTCTGAAAAGTGATCTGAAGAAGTGTGGCGAATAAACGATTGTAAATCTGCCCTCATTCCAAAGGGAGCCTTAACAACCAACAACGATGCCAGTGTTACAAACCCGGGCTACAGTCTATAGGCTACTGACTGACTGGCTACACACTAGCGTTTAAACATAGTCCGACACACAACTGAAACATAAATAGATTTGGCACGAACTATTCAACCGCACTGTACTGCTATGGCCGCTGCGCTTACTGGTTTTATTGTCGGCCCAGCATCGATTGCCCCACCACCGCCCCGACATCTGTAGTGTGGTGGGGCAACTGTGCGGATTGATTTCCTTTATCTTATCAACAGGTTATTGTAGCAAAAACGCAAAACAAGAAATTGTTTTGTGAAACCCGGGCAAGATAAGACGTTTTATAGTTGGAATGAAATGTAGAATGCTCATAAACTTTTTCAAAATGTATTCATTAACGGTTGTTATTGAGGGGAAATATTTATTGGTTCGGTTCTAGGAAAATCCACACTTGTATAGTGCTCGATTAAAGTATTTTTTATATGGTAACTGTAACTGTAAATTTATATTTAAAAAATAAATAGTGAAATATTAAAAGTGTGATTAAACTACACAAGAATAGCGCACAGGCAAACAGAACAAGTAAAAAAACGATTTTAACGATATTATAATCAAATTTTGTATTGGAATTTTGTTTTAAATTATTATGAAGAATACCGACTGCTCAGAAGTTCAGTTGCATATGTCGAATGTCTTAAACATAAACACAACTCCCAGGTGATCCCAACTCCTTGGATTAGGTCGCTAAAAAACCTACTAACTTCGATGTATATAACCACAAATTTCGCGTGTTTTTAACAGTTTTTATATTGTGTTTCCCGATTATTTGAAAAGTCGTTCTGTTTTGTTCCTTAATGGTCCATTGTGATGCCAATCCTTGATTTTTCATTGTCCATATAAGTAAAATACAACATGTGTATCTTCAGGCGTTCGGACGTCTTGTTCTTTTCAATCCGTTTACTGGAATTATTTCCACAGATGCAAGAAATTATAAGTTAATATTGGCTGTGCACACATTATATTTGTCATACATATAAGTGGATTTGTAGTCTCCCAGTTTTGGGCCCTTGTCCCGGTGTCCCGCCCGGATTTGTGAAGCTCCCGGTCAGCGGTCAGAAATGACAGTAACAAAAGTATAAAAATTTATTTTAAAATTCAAACTGTTGTGCAGATACCTAAGATTATTAAGGCAGGCTATTAATACAAGTTTGATAGTGCATAATAATATACACTACTGATTCAAAACAGAATATTAATTCGGTTGGCAGTGATCAGATTATCATCGAATTAGAAAATTGACACCTGCGGAAAATAGAAGAATGTTTTCCTTAATTAATAATACTTGATGAGAAAAACGTTCAGCTGTAAGAGCTTTAATGTTATGCAAGATTGTGTCATGCTCAGATTTTATTAAAAAAATATTTAAAAACATTAAAAAATCATTTATGGTAAAAGTATAAGACGTGGTAATGTAAATAAGAGTTAGGTTAGTTTTCCTGAAAACATTAGCTATGTTTAAAAGCTACCAAATAGAAAAAAGTACGCTTTTGTAGTAACAGCTTTTAAAATTTTCCCGTGGGAAACCACCTTTTCTGCCTAATTGGATGTTTCCCCTCCTGACCGGTACGTCACTTGTCCCGCTTTCATTTTTTGGAAATATTTCAATCCTATTTCCTTTAAGGCCTATCTTTAAGACTCTGAACTCAATTGCGTCCGATTTGTGCGCCCAGTGTTTCGGCTCGAAAAGCGCACTCGAGGCTATCCAGGATGTGTTCTATAAATCCTCTGATTCAAGATATTCTGTGATCTAACCACTAGTATTATTGGATAATTTTGCTGGATACCAATACCCACAGATCTCCTGCAGGATAGTTGGACACACGAACAAAGAAGCAACTTTGCTACTGCCAAGTAGCAAAACGTTTTGTTTTCTTTCAATAGGAAAATGAATGGGCCTCAGTAGAATGTGTAGCAGTCGCAAAACGTGCATGGTAACAAGGAGTTGCTGTGTTCAGTACCTGATGGAATACCAAGTGTTTAGTCAATAATGGATATGTCCTTAGAGATTATGCTGGTTGTATAGACGTCTTGGGACTGAATGGTAATCTCCGGGGGATGACTGTCCACTAACCGTGTGGTTGGTCTTCTTGCTTTCTTTGGTGTAATAAATAAAACTTGGTTTCTAATGTTATTGCGCAGGATTCTTTGCAGTCCTGGAGTATTTTATTTTCAATTATATTAATTTATTAAATTAATAATTATTTATTTAATTATTTATTAATTAGTTTATTATTTTGTTAATTAGTTAGTTAATTATTTCATTATTAGTTAGTTAATTATTTTATTAATTAGCTCCAGTAATTTAATGTTTTTTAATTACTTAGGCTAGTCATATTTATTAATAATTTCGTTACTTATGATGTTTCGACGTCCTCTAGTATTATTTTTAAATAATTAATGTTAAGTTTTTAATTTTAATTCGAACTAAGGCGAAGACGACACATTTAAGATCTTTTGGTTGGGAAAAACATCAAATTCTCAAAAAATGAGACAATATAATTGACTATATCTGGAGAGGGACTTAGTGTGTACTGTGTATTGTTTCTTTGTGGCCTGCATTTGATATAGTTTTGATCAAAATCGTTAGAATCCGTTTAAAAACAATTTTTTGTGGCAATGTTTTTGGTAAAATACTACAAAACACACACACACACACACACACACACACACACACACACACACACACACACACACACACACACACACACACACACAGAGAGAGAGAGAGAGAGAGAGAGATCCACATATAAATACACTTTTTTCGATTTACCCTAAGCCAAAAATATCTTTTATGTCAAACTTTGTACACTGACTTGTCTAGTACAAATAAAATTAGAGCAAAATCTGTTGAACCGATTTTGAGAATTTTGTCGATTACGTAGACGTTTGTAGACAGCTCTTTAACCGGATTATTTATTAAGGTATCCGCCTTGGTAATTATAGGCTAAATTTGAACAAAATCGTTAGAAGCGATTCAAAAGAAATACACTTTTTTCGAGCGTTTTTGACCAAAAATAAATCTTAAAATTACATGCTTGAAAAAAATTAAGAAAATTAAAAGCTTATAAACGCCAAATTTCGTCGAAATCGGTCAATTGGTTTAGTCTTCGGGTATGTACGCGTATATAGTAACGCAGGATATCTGCGTTGTTAATAAATGTAAGTTTCTAATAACGAGGGGTTCTATTAATTCCCGTTGTAACAACCTGAAATGTTTGGTTTGGTATTCAATAAATTTAAGGTACATGAAAAATGCAATTAGTAAAGAAAAAATTGGTAACAACTGTACGTAAATATTAATAATATTTCCATCATTCGGTTGAAAAAGTCGATTCCACACACGGAAAGCACTGCGTAAAGTGGACTTTTTTATTTTATAATTTTTCTTTACCGAGCCTAGCGGAGCGGAGATGAGCAAAATGAAGATGAACGGCAACCGGAAGTGGAGTTTAGTCTGTTTAAATAATGCTTTTGTACTAAATATTAAAGGTCAAGTGGAGTTCAGTCAGTTTAAATAACGCGTTTGTACTAAATATTAAAGGTCAAGTGGAGTTCAGTCAGTTTAAATAACGCGTTTGTACTAAATATTAAAGGTCAAGTGGAGTTCAGTCTGTTTAAATAACGCGTTTGTACTAAATATTAAAGGTCAAGTGGAGTTCAGTCTGTTTAAATAACGCGTTTGTACTAAATATTAAAGGTCAAGTGGAGTTCAGTCTGTTTAAATAACGCGTTTGTACTAAATATTAAAGGTCAAGTGGAGTTCAGTCTGTTTAAATAACGCGTTTGTACTAAATATTAAAGGTCAAGTGGAGTTCAGTCTGTTTAAATAACGCTTTTGTACTAAATATTAAAGGTCAAGTGGAGTTCAATCTGTTTAAATAACGCGTTTGTACTAAATATTAAAGGTCAAGTGGAGTTCAGTCTGTTTAAATAACGCATTTTTACTAAATATTAAGGTCTATTGCAACGGATTCTAGGAAAATACTACGCTATGTTTAAAAACCGCAACATAGGTAACAATAAATAGTACGTTTATAGGAGTGATCAGCGTGGTTGGGAAAGCGGAGTCAGTTTCAAAACCGCACGTAGACAGAGTCGAAGCCTCGCGGCACGGAACCCAGCGACGTCGCTTGACTCGCTCAGATCCGTTATTCTTTCAGTGGCCGCACTTATATTAAAAACAACGTACTGTATTTGGTTTAAATGCGTAGTACGCTCGGAATTTGGTGGCTACCCTACCTTAACACTCATCAAAATCTTAATATTTTGTTCACATTACCAGACTTTCGTTTCATTATACTCCATATAGTGATAACATATAACACATACGTAATGTCGTCCACGATGACTTTCCAAACACCAAAGGCAGCCAAAATGTATATTCTAAAATTGACCGGTTCTTTTTACACACAAGCGCGCGTGCGTACGCACACACACACACACACACACACACACACACACACACACACACACACACACACACACACACACACACACACACACACACACACACACACACACACACACACACACACACACACACACACACACACACACACACACACACACACACACACACACACACACACACACACACACACACACACACACACACACACACACACACACACACACACACACACACACACACACACTCTTTTTAAACCACTTTTGCTAGATATATGCATTAAAATCTCAAATCAGATTTTGTTCACAATCTGTTCATTTTTTCAGTTGTAAACTTGTACATAATTAAACTCGTAACTTAACGGTGACATTTTTTATTGAGTAAATTGTAAATGCAATCAGTCTAAAAGAGTGACCCCACACTGTACCTTCCAACGCGTGTTCTTGACGGATCTGTTCATTGCTTACCTATTTTGAAATCCATCGTCCCCCAACTTTTCTGGCACACATAACAAAAACTAACTCGCACCGCGCTACGAACAGTTCGGTACTTGTCCAATAACTGTTTGTGTTACCGCAAGGGTAGGACAGAAGACAGCTTGATCGCTCCCCTCCATCTTCAAGGTCGACTTTCTTTTGTCATCAAGACCATTGTCAACTAATCCGGGTTCAATTGTATATCTGCTACTGTACTTCCATTATACTTTATGGTGATATGATGCGGGTAAAACTGATTGTAGACTTATTATCGGCAATGTTTGTGGGTATTAAATTGATAAAAAATTTGGATTTCAAAAAAACTCGTTAATTCAATAGAGCAAAACGTTTGTAACTTGAAGACAGTTTTCGGAATTTTTATATTTAGTGTAATGAAGTAAGTGCAACGTAGTACATTTACGTAAGTTACGCAAGGCCCCCGCGAAGGGAGGATCAAGTGCACGTTATTGTCAACGTGCAACCATCCAACTTCCCTGGCGACATTTTTTTGTGTGTTAGGAAAAAAATCAAAAACATATTTACCTCAATCACTCAGCTGTTCTAGTCATTGAAAATTACAGCAAAAACTTTGTCATTGAATATAAACAGACTAGAACTACAACCACCATTGTAAAAAGCGTGCTCGATATTAGCGGCTAAAGTCCAAGTGGTTCAACTATCTGCTGCTACGAACGCTGCTAGCTGCAAGGATAAGGTGCGGAGACGTTTGAGTAAATAGACAGTACTATTATTTGTTTAACTGTAGTTGAATACTCTGCCGCAAGATGCAACTAGCAGTGAGCACATATCTCTCATAAGGGTTGTCATTCTAGTACGTTTACTTACATTTAACTGTTTTGTAGGTCTAGACGAAACCATGTGACTATTCTATACTCCGATAGATAGAAGTAGAAATTTAAACTTTATACGTAGGTTAGTGTAAAGAAAATTTGAATGAAAAATTATTTTCATTTTCACTTATAAGTTGACGCGTTTGCCCTTAGTGTCACTGAAGAGTAAAAATGCATGTGGCTGTAGTTTAGTGGTTTTATTTTTAGGATTTTATCCAGTATAATATGTTCTTTTTCATTAAAATAACAACAACAATGCAAAAGCACAATGCCACAGCAATTGACGAAATAAAAAAAAATAATTTCTTTTGAATAGGATGACCAACTTTTTCCACTTCAAAAAAAAAATGTACTCGAAATTTTATGGGGGGAGGAACCACGAAGTTATGATTATATATTGGACTAGTTATTTATATTAATGAACTTAAAATTTGTAATCTTTGGTTAACCTCCAATTTAAAAGCTTTTACTCAGTAAATCAAACATTATCAAAGTTATACTGATAACAGAAAAGTATTTATATATGGTTTTTAAGCGAAGTCCGAGGTGCGAGTTGCGAAGAAGGTGCTGTATGGTAGCCTTCGCAATGATGCTGCGAAGCGTATGATTTGTACTATCAGCGACCGGGCATCCGTCGAGTGAAATGACCCCGCCGTAGCTAGTGGAAACTAGCGGTGATTTTTTTCTCGGCGAAGAACTTATAAGGTTACCATCGCCGTGTCGCGAATTCGTCATTTTCAAAATCTAAAATATATAAAAATATTAATAATTTATAGACCTAATATAAATATTAAAAAACTTAAAAACCAATATACCAAAACTGCTTAACAATACTATGTTGAGTATAATGATCTGCCTTCCCTAGCTTCGTTAATTCTACTTTTGTTGACGCGTTTCGGAGAACCTCCATCTTCAAAAACTATATCTATTCATATACTTTTTGTATAGATATAGTTTTTGAAGATGGAGGTTCTCCGAAACGCGTCAACAAAAGTAGAATTGCTAGGGAACGAAGCTAGAACGCGTCAACGAAGCTAGGGAAGGCAGATCATTACACTCAACATTGTGACAATAATCCTAGTAGAAAAGAAGAAGAATATAAAAAGAATTACTTAACAATAATATATATGTATATAAAAAAATGTACCCATTTCGTTGTAACGTTGTAAAGTGACCCTTCAATAATAACAGGAAATAAATCAATAACAAACTGAAATAAATATACATTTACCTAAAACTAGTTAACAAGAAGATATCTTAATTAAATGCTTTATCAAAATAAACAATAACGGCAATCATTCAAATTTTGCTAAGAGTATCCAGACGATGCAGGGACAGCAGTGTTCGGTCAATGGCAGTGGCACCATCTCCTAACATCGTCTGCAACTGTTTTGGTTCCTCCGCAGAACGCGCATTGAAGTGGGGTTCCTGAGTACCATCAGAAATCCATGCGTACACGAAGACCTCTTCCACGGAAGCACAACCTCTTCCACTGACGGATTAATGCAAATTTTTAGGTAGGAACGGTTGGTTGGATAATTCAATTTAAAAGAGGGCCGCCTAGAGGGTGACAATTTTTGAAATAATACCTTCAAACACTATTAAGCTGTTTTGAGACTTAAAACGCATATAAAATAAGTGTCAAAATGTACTCCACTTTAGACAAAAATAATCACTTAATTTTCTTAGATTCCTAATTTTTTAAACTTTTACAAAACTCCCAATTACGTAACTTTTCCTCTTCTCAATATACCTATCTATATTTTTTTTATATATAGCTGCAGTTACTCCAGTTGCTTTACCCTTACCGTTAACGCTGATCCCTCGTCCTCATTAGCCTAAGCAAGTCCAGTTAAGCGTCACAAGTTTCTCGACCAAGTTTTGGTCAATTTTAGAGCCAATGATTCTGTTGTTGCAGTTAGCGCAGGAAGATAAGACAGAACCAACACAAAATATCTAATTAATTAACCCCGTTCTCACCCTCAGTACGAAGTGCACAAACGTACATGTGTACATACGCACAATACTTCACGTACATACAAAGTTGAGATCGGGATAATGTGACGGGTTTCGGAACCCTCAGAGGCCTTTGATTCTTTTTGTCAAAGCTGCGATATTTCCACTTTATGGAAGTCAATTAGGATCTTTTACATTTTTTATTTCATTTCTTCGCCCTTTCGCCCCACCCTTTAATCCGTCCTTGCCTGCGTATTAATGACCCCCAAGGACGAACAGTATTTTTATTATCCACAATTTGTTACTGCTCACAGCTGCCTATTCATTTTCCAAATGCAAGAGAATTACATGCTTTGCTTGGATTAGAATGTCCGACAAAATCACGCTTTACGTGCTCGGTGAGAGCGAGGCAGCCACAATGTCAACTCTAGTGTTTCTATCCCACAGCGACCAGGTAACCAGAAAAATGATACTCTAATACTTCGTAGAGTTGTGTCCACTTAAGTCTGTTGACACAACACAGAATATCGTGAAGAGGAAATTATGCTACGATTTGTGGTTTTCAAGAATAGAAAAATCGTATGGGGACCTAAATTATTGTTATAAAATGCTACCTAATTCAGAATGAAAAAAATATTTTCAAATATCAATGGGTCTTTTCCATTACAACCAGCATTTTATTAAAACATATATATTACGAAAATGCCCAGTAATAGTGACAGATATCGAAGGACCATTAATGATGGAAAATTATGCATCGCAATTAGGCCAAGGAATTTAAACATTTAATTTTACGGTACTGTATATAAATTTAACTTCTTTTTTTAAAAAATAAAAACAGAAAAATATGTGAAAAATTGGACCTTTCTGGTAAAACCTTTCAGCATGAAAGTAGTCAAAAATAAGCAATGTTTATTTTCATTTATGTAATTTAATTATACGCAAAACCTCGTGTATCCTTCAATAGTGTAATTTTTATTGATGTTTATTAATTATTCAGAAAGTTGGGTAATGTTTATCTTTGAGGTTATGTTTAAGGCAAAGATTTTGTTCAACTTATCCTGTTGAGAGGTAGAACTTCAGTACGAGGACAGTCAACCTATTGTAGTATTCACCCTTAATAGTGACAAACTTTCAGACCTTCGCTTACTTCGTAATAATTCAAACGTTTTCAACGTTGAAATTTGATGCAATAAACAGTTAAAATCCGCTCTTTTGACTCGTTTTAATTTTCTGCCTGCTTTAACATTACACGGCTTAAACACATTCTTGACAGTTTACTAATTAATTTGGAATATAAATTTGTACACAGTGTTACCATAAAGAATACTTTAATAAACAATCATTTGGCTATTCAAGTTTGGATTTTTCCAAAACTAAGCAGAACGTTTCGTTAAATCTGAACCAGTTTTTCCTTAACCTATAATGAGGATATTGTACAACACTTACAGAACTTAATATTTCAATCGAATATCTTTATATTCGTGGTGAAAAGTTTGCAATGACTAAACAGCTGGTTTATATCATATAACACAAATAATGTGTTATAATAAATAATAAATGTGTTGGATCTCATTTAACACAAATACGCGTAAATCTTAATATATAAAAGAAGAAGTCCTGACTGACTGATTCATAATCAATGCAGAACCAAAACTATTTTAGCTAGCGACTTGAAATTTTCAGGGTACATTTATATTACTATATAGGCGTGCACTGAGAAAGGATTTTGCAAACATTTTATTTTGACGCCATTAAACTACTTACCCAGTCCAATTTTATTCATCAACGTACAGCCGAGACTATTATAGCTAGAGACTTGAAATTTTCAGGGTACCTTCTTACAACAATGTCGAGATGCACTGAGAAAGGATTTTTCATAAAATTGATTTTAACGCCATTAAACTACTTACCCAGTCCAAATTTAATAATCGATGTATAGCTGAGACTATAATAATTAAAGATTTTAAAATTTCAGGGTTACCACCACATCTAGGGGTGCACTGAAAAACGATTTTCCAATATTCAACCCCTAAAGAGGTAAAAATAAGGTACAACAATTTTTATTAGAAAAAGTATGTTTTTCGTCTGACCTTCTTAAAACGTAACATAGTCACTCTTAAATATAAGTAATGAAATATATTTTTCACCATTTCCCAAAACTCATCCTCTGAAGAGATTGAAAGGGGGTAGAAAATGTAAAAAAAGGTAGGCCAATACAATTCTGCATTGAAAAAATATTTGTTTTGGATCGTATATTCTAGAAATATGCTATGAAACACAAACAATGAAACACATATTTCAACATTTTTCCGAATTCATTCCCTAAAAGAATAAAAATATAAAAAAGAGGTATAATTGGAGAAAAAAGAGTGTTTTCGTTGGAGAAAAATATTTTTATCGGCTTTTCTTAAAAGTAAACAAAATATTCTCAAACACAAATTATGATACACGTAATTCAGCATTTTCCCCGAATTCATTCCCTAAAAGGACAGAAATATGAAAGAGGTATAAATGTTTGTATTGGAGAAAAATATTTGTATCCGATTTCCTTATATTCAAATGGAACGCGTTTGAAGACATTAAAACAACATATTCAGGTTATAATATTTTTTCATATTCACTGTAAAATAATCACGAGTTCAGATGATCACGCTTTTATTAATATATTTTTTTATGATTCTAAATTATTACGTTACTGAAACACTTTAAGTTTCGTGGGCGAAGCCGCGACGGGTAATGCTAGTGTACTATACAATAGGTGGTAGCGCAGCTTCGCAAGTACTGATTTCGTGAGTTACTAAAATAATAATAGAACATGTTAAATTCGAATACTTCAAAACCCACGGAAACAATAATGGACGAAATTTTTAAGGATATCTTTGATTGATTGATATTTTAAAAGCAATGAAAATAGGTTTAATCCATTCGATGTCGGATGATTTTTAAATCCTTTTTTAGTGAACACCTGCTACTCGAACAGAAACTCCGTGCGAGTAGTGCCTTTTTAGAAATGTTGTGATAATTCTTTCTGCAATTTGATTGTAGCATTTCATTATCGCGTGAAAAAGTACGCTCACACGACCATACCATTGTTATTTTGTTTGTTTATATATTGTTTGTTCACTTAGAGGGTTGAATTTATGGAAATACTTAAGTACATATTTAATTATTTGTGTTTTAGAGCATCCATGCTGTTTCGAAAAAATGCGATCAAGAAAACATGTTTTCCGACAGAATCGTTAATGTTAAATTTTCATCTGTTAAAGGGGTTGAATTTTAGAAACCCCTTGAGTCTTTACATTATAAAATGAAACTACTGACACAGTTTCACTAGTGTCATCCCTGCCCACTACGTAGGCCAACCACACGACATACCAATTACAATTTAAATATTTAAACTGTAACCATAGAAACTAATATTAAAACGTAATTGTTATTTATTTTTGTTAATAGCTGCTGTACAAATTATACTTTTTTTACCATGGAAACCAATATTAGAATATAATAATTATTAAAAAAAGTAATAATAAAACAAAAATATAAATATAATTAATTATAACTTAGGCTGTATAAAAGCATTCAATATAAACTTACTAGAATGGTAACCCTTAAGAAGAGATTTGTGAGTGCACTCTGCAGGTGACATCTTGTGGTATATTGTTCAACTACATTTAAATAGATAATAGTACTGTATAATTTCTCAAATGTCTTCCTTTTGTCCTTGCAGCTTGCAACGTTCGTAGCGGCAGATAGTGGACTTCAGGTTCTGATATCGAGCACGCTTTTTATAATGATGAGTCCATTTATAGTCAATGATGAAAGCAATGTCACTTTTGTAAATTTATTTGAAACTAGCTCAAAAATAAAAATAATAATAATTTGAATACTGTAATGATTTATAAGTGTCTGATTTCAGAAAGGTGTTAAACATTTCTGACACCCATACATACGGATTTTTCCGCTTTACTTATCAATAATACGGACATTACTATATCTAAATTTAAAGAATTAGCTGTATGAAAAATGTATAGATCTACATTGAAAAATAGAATTTACAACAGAATTTCGTTGATTCTCTTATCACAGCCAATGTTAGAATGAACATTTTGTCTAGGGTATCCTTAAAGCTTACAGTAGGCTGAAAACTTTAAACATTCTTGTAAGCTGTGCCAAGTTGCAAGCCAAAGATTTGCGTGTTCTGCATTATCAATGCTACCTCCAATGACGTAATTGAACGTTCAAAGTCAAGGGATACAAATTTATAATTAATAAGAAAGCATTATAAAAACCTTTGTGTGTGTGTGTGTGTGTGTGTGTGTGTGTGTGTGTACGCATGCGCACACCCAGGAACTAAACAAATACTCCGATTTTGATGAAATTTGCCAGTTTTGATAAATACGCTTAATTTAAATATACCGATAGATTTGTTTAGGACTTTTTTCCGATCAAAAAAAATTTTAAAAATAAAAAAATTCTCAAAAAATCTCTAAGACATTTTGCTCAGATGTAGTAAATAATTACTTAAGCAAAACACATTTTTATCATTATCATAATTTGTTGTTGTTTTTTTAAGGCGAAAAGCACATTGAGGCTATTATCGCCTCCTTAAATGTAAGTGTGAGTGCAAAGTGTTAAAGTCGTAAGTGTAGTGTTGTAAGTGTAACTGTGTGTTAGACTCGGGTACCGCGAGGGACGTCTAAATCCTCTCAATAGGTGCAGCTAGTCTGGTGCCTGCGGGACACTATCATAAAATCGGGTTTGGGAGCTATTTACAAAAAGTACAAAAATTGGCTTGTTTTTTTTTAAAACCGGTCGGATTATTCCCAAATTTTGGTCATGTATAAAAATTCATAGCGTAAATAAATGAAGCTAATCGTTAACAAAAGAAATGTATAGTTCGCTAGTCAATCGAGAAGCTATAACAACACTCTTTTGTGTTAGTGATAAAGTGAAAGTATACCTTTATAAGTAAATGGAAAACAATTAAACATTTAGAAAATCACAGTTAGATATATAAGTCTGTCCGTCCCCCCCTCTCTCTCTCTCTCCATAGTCTATTAAATTACTATGGATTTAATAGTAATATATATATATATATATATATATATATATATATATATACACCACACCCACACACACACACACATATATATATATATATATATATATATATATATACACAACTTAAAAATTTTAACAACCACTCAAAAAAAAGATCTAGAGGTCAGGATCGGTGCTCATTTCATGGGTTCCGGATTTGGGTTTGGATTTTACCTTGTTGATCTCCAATAGCTAAATTTCCAACGGAAATTCGTTAACTAACTTACAGTTTATAAAATAAAAATTTATATTGTCAGTTCGTCTCTAAGCAATAAACATAAGTAAGAGTTCCAAGAACTACCTGGACACTATTGACACCGGCGTAATGCGTTGTATTGTATAGATCTACGTTCTGACAACTTCAAACTTCGCGTTCTGGTAACAGTTATTCAGACTGCTGCTGCGGCGATGCTAATTTATCTCGGTAGCTCTGAGAATGTTGCTTATTTTCTGGAGAGAAAATATCAAAGCATCGGCGGCCATTGCTGTGTTTCTGGAATGGTTTTATTCGTGAGGTAAGAAAAAGAAAATTTCAACTAAACATCTTGCGTTTGTATAAAAATTTAACCCTCAACATCCAAGATTTTAAGGGCTTATTGTACATCAGGGGGCCGTGCAAAATTTCGCGCTATGAAAGTCTTAAATAAACACAGCCTTTTGAATAAGGATATTCGTTGGGCTGAGGTCGGTAGTTGGAAGGAAGGGAAAATATGTTTTAAAAAATAAATCAAAAAGCGATCTGTTTGAAATAATAATCACAAATTTATGACTCATTGTAGTACATACATTTCAATACAGATAATTGTTTTTTATAAAAAAATTTACAGGGCATTACAATAACTCGTTGTTAACGATATTTGATGTAAGAATGTAATCTTCTTGTACTTTTTGTATTTCACTTCCTTTAATGGATAAAAACATATTAGTTGATTTAGTTACCCTTGAAATGGCTACATACAATTGCTCGTGAGTAAAGACGGCATTTGGTAAATACAATCCTACTCTTTGAAGTGTTTGTCCGTGCAACTTGTTTATAGTGATAGCAAACGAAATTTTAATAGGTAACTGTCGTCTAGTCAATTGTAAAGGCATGTTTGATAACCTCTAACTGTATTTTGACATTTTAATTGTGCTTCGTATTTTATGATACGAACAATAGGTAAATGCACGATGGAAGGAGAAATCACAAATATATTTGTGTAAAACAATGTCCAAAACATGTGTTTGGTATTCGAAATGCTTGTCCCTGTTTTTACGACGGGCAGGGATAGGGACTGACAGTAGGACCACATAACCTATAAGTTTAATGACTTTTAAGTAAATACTGAAATAGTTCTAAGCACGTTATGCAAAAAAGTGGCATTTGTTGGGATTGTCTATTCGAGATTAATAAATTAGCTTCATAAAATATACAAAACATTGTCTGATTTGTGATGCCGGGCATGCGCATCAAAGATGTTGTTTAGCCTATGACAGTTAAAAGTGTCTTTTACGTTAAATGTTTTCCACAAACAGTACGATTTAGCGCAAAACCGTTTTGCAATGTCTGAAACCGGTTAAAGAATATTTCTAAAGATACCTCATTTATGTCTGTACGAATAGTATGTGCTGAGAAAAAGGATGTTGACTCGAGAAGTAATGTATATGATCTGCATATATTAGCATTAAAACTTGAAATTACTGTTCATAGAAAATATTAAAACAAACCCTGACTACCGTTAGGTTTATTTTCAAAATCCCGATGGAATTTTAAAATTAAAATTCTTATTTATGCAGATTTTAAAGGTGATTACTATGATAAAATCAGATTTTTTAAAAAATGTGTCAAATGAAAAAGTGACCGCCATTTTGAAACAGTTAAACTGATTTGCTAGCTAAACGAACTTGTCCAAACTATTACAAAAATCGGTTTTTGTGGTAAGTTTTAATCAAATCGGATCAACGTTTTCGGAAAAATTGACAATTTTTAACAACGTTTCAAAAAGTAATCGAGATTAAGATGGGCGTTCATTTCAATGTTCCGAGTCTGAGTCATACCACGATGGCCGATCCAATAGAAATTCACCAATCAAGATAGTTTTATTAGTGTCTGATAATGATGGCTATATATATATGATTTAGTCGCCTCGGTGGCCTAGTTGATAGAGTACTGGGCTTTCACCCTGAGGACCCGGGTCCGATTCCCGGTCAGGGTTTGGCATTTTTATACGCTATAAATCATCCCATCGTCTGCATTAGCCCAAGTGTGCACAATAGTCGGACGTTAAACACAAAAAAAATATGATTATTGTACTTAGTTTAGTCACTTACTTAGTTTAGTCAATGAATACAGAATAGATTCTGTATTCATTGGTTTAGTAACTTTTTTTAAAAAATGTCATCAGTTTTGGCATTGACACGTGGTCTGTACTAACATTAGTAGATAATTATGTTAGGTGGTAGGATAAAACTAATTAGCTGCCTGTCATGGTAGAATCATTAACATATTTTATAAATGAACTGTGTGGTGTTGTCTTGGACTTACCTCGAGGCGGTTCTGTCTCATCCTTAAATAGTTTTTAATATTTCAGAGGCTATAAATAGTTCAAATATCTTCGTTCTTGGTACACACAGCTGTCTATCTCATTGATGCGATCAAAACATCATTTCAGAAATCATTGTACAGAATTTCAGTAGCCGATTGTTTTTTTTTTTAACGTCCGACTATTGTGCACACTCGGGCTAATGCAGACGATGTGATGATTTATAGCGTATGAAAATACCAAGCCCTGACCGGGAATCGAACCCGGGTCCTCGGGGTGAAAGCTTAGTACGCTATCAACTAGGCTACCAAGGCGGCCTCTGATTTATAATGATGATTGTACGCAAACCTATTAACCGATTGTTTTGAAAAATAGTAAGAAGGTGCTTTATATAAAGCCCGAACAATGTACGTGTTCCTTCTAACATTATTTAAATTCTGACTTAAATAACGTCAGTCAAAACGCTGTAAACTAAATTTCGAGAAGACGTGTTGACGCTCAGTATGCTGCAGACATATTTATGCATCTACTGATTACTTCAATGCAGCAATGCATATTTAAATTTGTCAACAAGTCTCAATACGCCACAAAGTATGACCACTACACTCGTCTTTATTGAAAGCATATATTTATATTTACCCCGGTTAATGTAAATATTTTGATTATTGTCAAGGAGTTAAGATTTTTTGGCAGTCCGGAATGTAACGACGTACGAGTCGCGTGTGTAGCTTGGCCAAGCCGAATTTCATGATGAATATTTTAAACGTGTAATTGTGCTCAGTGTTTGTGATGTACGTTTTAATGTTTTGTTTGACTTTGTGACGACCTCGACAGAGGGATTTAACATTTTGTATAACGGCCTGAAGATGAAACGATAGAGTTTCGAAACCGCGGTAACCTTTACGAGGTGAGTGGATAGACCACTGACGGGAAGAATAGGTCATAATCCTAATCATTTGAATATGTGGGTGAAAGCTTAGTACGCTATCAACTAGGCCACCGAGGCGGCTTAAATTTTTAAAAATTATAACTTTTTTTATCTTACACACTTTTGAAAATCTGATTTCAAAATCAGCGTTAAAATCTGCATAAATCAAGAATTTCAATTATTTGCATTCCTTCAAAAAAAAAAAATGAATGTAAAGGCGGTCAGTTTTCATTTAGTATTTTCGACTTAATGTGAAACTTTAATCAGATTTTTTTTTTAATTTTTACAAAAATCGATTTTGGCAATATCGTGGAAACGTTCGTCTTTCAACAAAATCCGTTTAACCATTTCAAAATTGCTGTTGTTTCAAATCTTTTTAAAAAATCATAACTTTTTTATTTTAAACTTTTTGAAAACCTGATTTCACCGTCGTGATCAACGTTAAAACACGCGCAAATCAGTACAGATTGTTTAAAATGTGAAACAAACTTATGAGAAAAGAAAATTACTTTATTCTGCTACGAATTAGTCACAAGAACTGTTGAAAGTGCGTTCCATTATGAGATTCACAACTGAATACGACGTTGCAGGTTCTTAAACACACGATGTTACGTTTGACAAAAATTGCAGAAAACATTTCTGTTATTGAACCAAAAATCAAAATCATGTATCAGGTTTTCTTTCTTTTTATTTTAATTACGATAATTCGTTCGAAAACACGACAAATTAACATAAACAGTTTTTAACAACGTAACCTCAAAGTTATTATATCCTATCTGTTGTTCAATGAAATCAGCTGATCATTACGAATTAACATAGGTAGTTTTTAACAACATAACCTAAAATATATTATAGTTTATCAGCTGTTCAATAAAATCAGCTGATAGTTACGCATTAATATAAAACAACCGGTATTTTAATATAACTACCAAAAGTAAATTAACGATTAATTTCATATAATTATATCAGTCAAACGTCTTCGTAGTTTCCGTAGTATAGTGGTTATGACGTACGCCTTACACACACAAGTTATTATTTTAAATTTAATGAATGAACAAAATAGCGTAAAAAATAATACTTTCTATAGAAATAATGTAGAAACGTTATTGATTTTTTGAAAATGTCTAATCAGTTTTCTATAATTACAATTACAAAACTAGAAAAATGCAAAACATTTTGATAAATCAAAAAAAAAATAGTTCGTTACAAGCGACCGGCATTAAATATGACAATCTGTTCAAAGAAATGACACTGATAATATAAAACAAGCTGAATATAAAATACAATCTACTATCGATAAATTACAATATGACAGTTAACGTAAATCAAAATGTACGTAAATAAGATCCATGTTGGTCTAGCAAAAAATGAAGACGTAAACACACATAATCTAGGAAAAAATTGTTTACACACTAAATAATTGAATACGCATCTTACATCACGTGAACATAAACATTTTATCGAAGTGATAATTTTTTACTTGAAATAGGGACAAATAAGATATGTATAACTTTTTACGACAATGTGGTTGGGCAAAATTAATATCGTAATTCGGAAGAAAATTATATTCAGTTTGTTTTGCGGATTTCTATTGGAACGGCCACCATGTTACGATCTAGATCCGGGACTTTCAAATGATCTTTCGTTTTTTGAGGATTCTTTAAAAATGTGTGTGTGTGTGTGTGTGTGTGTGTGTGTGTGTGTGTGTGTGTGTGTGTGTGTGTGTGCTCACATTCGCAATTTTAGCCCGATTTTAATCAAACTTGGCATACAAATAGCTCGTTAGTAATAGCTCGTTAACAAACAAAATTTATGCAATAGTTTCAAAATGGAGGTCATTTCAAATTTTTAAAAATTTGTAACTTTTGGTCTTAAATATGTTTTAAAAAATATTACACTATTGTAATAAGCGTTGAAAACTGCGTACTTTAGCATTTTGAATTTTCAAAATTGAAAATGAGAAATTTAATTTGACGCCGGTCAGGGTTCATTTTCGTATTTTCAACATAATAATTTGAAAGTTTAAAATGCCAATATACGTAGTTTAAAGCATTGAATGTGGTAGAGAAATTAGAATTTCAAAAGGAAAGATTAAGAAAAATCTTTTGGAAATTCACTTCCGTCACACCAGCGAGAGAGCTGCGTGCTGCGATTATTTCGTTATACCACTTACCATTTAATTGTCTAAGTAATAAGATAATCGATTACACAGCTGTCTCGCTGACGTGATGAAAGCAAATTTTCAAGACGTAACAATCACGTAATCAAACATTTTAATATGCGAATATGTTTACACTTAAAAAAACATTTTATTGACAGGGAATTATGCGGAGGCATATTACTCGTTTCAATAACAAATTTCTAATTTGTATATAGAACGATCTCCGAGTACAACAGCTGTGAATGACGTAGAAACACGTGGATAAACATTTCGTTATTTCAATATGCACTATTTTTTTAAAGAGGTATATGAACTAAAATTCAGTAGTAATTCATTTTAGAGATTTATCATTCACTTAGTTTTTATGTTATTTTAATAATGAATTAGTAATTAACCTTAATTAGTATTAAAGTTAGTTCAGTAATAAAGTAATAAGTAAACATAATAAAAGTTAGTTTAGTAATAATGTAAAAAGTGAACTTAACAAGTAGTAAATAAACTCAATTGGTAATACAGTTAGTTTAGTAATAAAGTAATAAGTAAATTCTATTAGTAATAATGTTAGTTTAGTAATAAAGTAATAAGTAGCCTAAACTCAATTAGTAATAAAGTTAGTTTGGTAATAAAGTAATAAGTAAATTCTATTAGTAATAATGTTAGTTTAGTAATAAAGTAATAAGTAGCCTAAACTCAATTAGTAATAAAGTTAGTTTGGTAATAAATTAATAAGTAAAATCTGTTAGTAATAATGTTAGTTTAGTAATAAAGTAATAGGTAGCCTAAACTCAATTAGTTTAGTAATAAAGTAATAAGTAAATTCTATTAGTAATAAAGTTAGTTTAGTAATAAAGTAATAAGTAGCCTAAACTCAATTAGTAATAAAGTTATTTTGGTAATAAATTATTAAGTAAATTCTATTAGTAATAATGTTAGTTTAGTAATAAAGTAATAAGTAGCCTAAACTCAATTAGTTTAGTAATAAAGTAATAAGTAGCCTAAACTCAATTAGTAATAAAGTTAGTTTAGTAATAAAGTAATAAGTAGCCTAAACTCAATTAGTAATAAAGTTAGTTTGGTAATAAATTATTAAGTAAATTCTATTAGTAATAATGTTAGTTTAGTAATAAAGTAATAAGTAGCCTAAACTCAATTAGTAATAAAGTTAGTTTAGTAATAAAGTAATAAGTAGCCTAAACTCAATTAGTAATAAAGTTAGTTTGGTAATAAATTATTAAGTAAATTCTATTAGTAATAATGTTAGTTTAGTAATAAAGTAATAAGTAGCCTAAACTCAATTAGTAATAATGTTAGTTTAGTAATAAAGTAATAAGTAGCCTAAACTCAATTAGTAATAAAGTTAGTTTAGTAATAAAGTAATAAGTAGCCTAAACTCAATTAGTAATAAAGTTAGTTTAGTAATAAAGTAAGAAGTAGATTCTATTAGTAATAATGTTAGTTTAGTAATAAAGTAATAAGTAGCCTAAACTCAATTAGTAATAAAGTTAGTTTAGTAATAAAGTAATAAGTAGCCTAAACTCAATTAGTAATAAAGTTAGTTTAGTAATAAAGTAAGAAGTAGATTCTATTAGTAATAATGTTAGTTCAGTAATAAAGTAATAAGTAGCCTAAACTCAATTAGTAATAAAGTTGCTTTAGTAATAAGTAAACTTAGTAATAAATAATAATTAAAGTAATAAGTAAACTTTACAATAAAAGAGTGGAGTTAGTGAGCAGTAATACTATAGGCTACTACGCACTAGATTAAACACAGTTTAAAAGCGTTTATTTGACTTCGACATAATCAAGCTTCAAATTTCAAAATATCATTGTTAGTTAGAAACCCAAAATCCAATTTGGTAAATAATATAAAAAAAAGTAAATGTAATGATTAATAAATTAATTATTTGATCGTTAACTAGAACTTTTATTGTTTATATTCGATAAACAACTCAACGCCGATACAGAACTAAATTTATACAGGTTTAGCCACATCCTTGATTACAACGGAAGTGCCAAGAATGTGTTATTGTAATGTTTCCGGTGGAAGTTTATGTTTCCTGTCTAACATACGTATGATTACATTCAATCACCTAGTTTAAGTTTAAATATTTCTAAAAAATAATCTCAGAAATGTCTATAAAGGAACCTTTATACTATTTCAATAATTGTATAGGTTAATTGAAACTTTTTCGAAACTGATTCAAACTTGCTGAGTTCGCTTTATATTACGATAAAATTTAAAACTACAACTATTTGCTTATAAAACACAAATAGACTGTGTAATAAGTATAACACTGAAATATTTCAGTTTATTGGATTTCAAAAATTAGAGAAGATTGCAATCTGTAATACACATGATGGCATTAATTATAAATCAATTAAAATCAAGTTCAAAATCACTTTCGTAGAAATTGGCTAGGCCAAGAAAAACAAAACATTTGCGTCAAATTATCTAAATTGTGATAAAATTCGGAAGTGCATTCTTCAAGTTTAAATACATCTACTAATTACTAATTCATTTTGCTTTATCTTGATTATGAATTATTGTTCATCCTACTTCATGGTCTAACCCTCACGTTTTAATGTAAACTTTAAAACAATTGTCTTTATCAATCAATACATATATGTACATTGAAATTCTTTTTATATTCTTCTTCTTTTCTGCTAGGATTATTGTCAATATGTTCAGTATAATAATCTGCCTTCCCTAGCTTCGTCAATTTTTCTTTCGTTGACGCGTTTCGAAGAAGCTCCATCTTCAAAAACTATTTCTATACTGGAGTACGGAGGTTCTCCGAAACGCGTCAACGAAAGAAGAATTGACGAAGCTAGGGAAGGCAGATTATTATACTGAACACAGATACATGTACATAGTCATCAGGGTTCGGTAGAGAACGTAACAAAATGTATTTATAGTCATATATATTGTTAATTATTTAAATATGTTTACCTCAGGGCAGGTTTGATCGTGCCGTACCTCATTCAAGATTTATTACTGCTAAAATCAACATATGATTGATAAATAGAAATCAAAATTAAATTTTTGTAATTATCATTTGTTCCAAAACGACACTTTTTCTTTACGCTAAAGATGACGATCTGTTCCAGAATCAAGATTTTTAATACAAATCAATGTGTAGTTTCATATAAAAATTACGTTGCATTAAATCTATTGAGTTTTTCAGTTAGTACAATACTAGTAATGACTCTTTCATCATTCCCTATTATCTACAATGTGGTATAAAAAAGCTATATATTTTTGTTAGCGTCTGTTACTTCTTAAACACGTGATGTAATATTCTTACAAAACCGAATTAAGTAAACTTTAAAGAAATATCAATTAAACCTAACCTGTAGGCCTAATAATGTTTGCGTACTAGATTGAAAAAAAACTTTACTACTTTATTAAAAAAATATTTTAAAACGGAAGTTCTAAAAGTCATTGTCTCATTTATTACAAAGCGTTACAACAGACCAAATTTATTCTTTTTTTGAAAAAGATATGGATTGTTATATCTTTATTTTTATTGGTCAAAGGCTAACGACGTTATCATCTGGAAACTAATTCTAATAATTAAGTAGAAACACGCGACAGCTTTAGGCCTAATACAGGCTTTAATTAGCCTATTAGGCCAACAGTAATAGGCTAAGCAATTTAACTTAGTACATTACAAATACATTTTTGTAATATCTTCGTAATTCTTATAAACGATCCGTTTCGATTAGCTACACCAGATCATTACGAATATAATCACACAATAATTGATATTACATTTTAGTAATCTCATAGAAAATCTCGATTTAAATAAAGTTACGTTTAACCAGAAACCGAATTGCCAAAAACGAACTATTAAAATGGTTTATTTTAGTTTAATCTATTTATTTGTACATTAAATTCAGTTATGAATAAGTGAAAAAAGATCAACTAAATCTCTATAAATATAAAGTTCAAATTTTTCTAGTAATACAGAGTGCCAAAAAAGTGACGTAACGTTTTGGAGAAATAAGAAAGTTATGAAAACTTTTGAAAGTGGGCTCTAGAATGCGATATACACAAATGAATACGACGGTACAAAAAGTACAGTTTAGATGTATCAAAGAAGTCCACACTGATAGATTAATGTGATTTTGTGGGTGAGAGCTGTTGGTTGGATGATTCAACCTACAAGAGGGCATTCCTGGGAAATGAAAATTTTTGAAATAATACCTTCAAAACTTAGCTCTATTAAGCTGTTTTGAGGTTTAAAAAGATATAAAATAAATGTAACCTCCATTTTAGATGCCTCCATTTTAGACAAGAAAATCGCATAATTTTTTTTAGATTCCTATTTTACATTTCCTATTATTATTTACAATGCCACTAGTTTTGAAACAAAAGTTCTACCAATGAAAACATGCTTCTTCTTCTTTCCCCTCTTCTTAATATTCCTATCCATAATTTTGAATATATAGCCGCAGTTACTCCAGTTGCTCTTGCCGTTAACGCTGATCCCTCGTCCTCATTAGCCTGAGCAAGTCCAGTTAATTCAAGTTTTGATCAATTTTAGAGTCGAGGAAGATCTTTCTGTTGTTGCAGTTAACACAAGAAGAGAAGAGAAAACCTATATTAAATACATAAATGATTAACCCCCTCATTATAAGCGTTGCAAAGTGCACAAACGTACATACGGACAAAATTTTATGTGCGTATTATTTGAAATTGGAATAATATGACGGGTTTCGGACCCCTCAGATGCCTCCTTGACTCTTTTCCACGAAGCTACAATACTTTCATTTTAAAGAAATAAAATAGAATCTTTTACATTTTTATTTTATTTCTTTTGTCTCGGGAGGTGTGATCGCCCCTTCGCCCTCTCTTTTAATCCGTCCTTAAAAGTCCATCACCATCGTACGATTATACTACAAGTTCCAAGTGACAGAAAATGTGGTATATGCACCGAAAGTGCGAACACCAAGAAAGTTGGCGACCAGCAAGCTGCATCGTGTAGCCCCAAAAAATCTATACGACGGCTATCTAGTCAGTCTAATCTTTCTGTTAGTAGTGTACACACGTAAATACACGAATGTTTAAAGGTGTGTCCATACAGAGCTGATGATGTTCACGTATTGTCGCCTGAAGACGATGGAAAACGAGAAGCTTTCTATCAGCGGTTCACGTCCTAACAGGAAAAGCTCAGTGATTGATTTTGGTCTGACTAAGCGTGGTTTCATCTTGATGGATACGTAAAGTCACAGAATTATCGCATTTTTACACCAACTATCCATATTAGGTACACGACTGCCTCTGCACTCACAAATATTAAGTGGTGCAATGTCAGGAAGTCGAATCTTCGTGCATTCATAAAATAACAAACAGTGACCATGCGCCTGAAGTTTTCGTGTGGGACAACTTAAGGATGGTGCTTACAGAACTCATCCTCACACCGTTCTCGAATAGCAAGGAGAAATCAAACGTTGTGTTGCTGCAATTTCTCAACAAACTTTACGTGTGTTTAAGAACATGCAACGTCGTGTTAATGGTACATCGGAGCCCACTTTCAACAGTTTTTTGTAATTAACTCATAAAATATAGTAACTTTTTTATTTCCCTAGGTTGCGTCACTTTTTGAACTTTAAGTGTTTTCGTTTTTTTCGATAGTGGAATACAAATAAACAAGGACCACTGTTGGATGATAGAAAATACAAAAAGGAAACAGCTTTTTCATAAAATGAAAATAATATAATTTTATATTAAAAGCAATTAATATATAACTAATCAAACTGCATTACTTTGATGTACACTCCATGTTAACGCATGGATTTCTGATGGAACGTGGGGACCCGCCTCGGTGCGGTTTTTGTAGAGAAACCATCACAGTAAGACATATATTGCTAGACTGTGATGGTTTCCAAAATATACGGCGTGTATGTGGTCTGGGGAATAGTATGCAGAGGACGTTGGGAGATAGTGTCTCGGCCATTGACCGGACGCTGAAATTCTTTCATCGTCTGAATTTGTTAAATAAAATTTAACTTAAAATAATATTGCAGGGTATCTTTACAGCCCTGCAACAAGTTGTATATTTGTGGCTATTTATTTATCTGAATTTATTATTGTTTGCTTTGTTTTCCTTGTTGTTTAGTTTTATTTGTTGTTATATTTTATTGTTAACTAGTTTTAGGAATAGTATTTATAGCTGTTATCGGATATTGTTTTAAATTAGTGTTATTTGTTATTTTGTGATATTCCTAAATTTTATTTTATTAATATCGTGCCTCGGCGATGATAAACTTAACGGTTTTTAGCCGGAAAAAAAATACTTTGATGTACATTTCAGTACCAAAGCCAACGCTTTCATTGGGATACCACATACAAGTAACTTTTGTTTGTTACCCCTATTAAGATGTACCTATGTTACCGAAATGTACATTTAAGAATAAAGTAATTTGACTAGTTTTACATTAATTCTTTTCATATCAAATTATTTAATTTCGTTTCGTGGTGAAGGAGTTTCCTTTTTAGTATTTGATACAGGAATTTTCTATTTGAGTTATTTTTAAACAAAATCAATTGCATTTGAGAAAGTTTATGCGATGTTTTCGTACTTATTTACGTTTTGTAAAATTAAACATCCTGTGAATTGCGATTTGAATGATGGAAATCGACCCAGAGATTTAAGTAATATCGGCTGAACTTTTACTTTGGCCACACGTGCAACTTGCAATACTACCCGCAGGCCGGCCTATAGTTGCATTTGGCTCGTAACTCAGCTGACATTCTTAAATAGCTTACAACTGCTGTTGGGATGTATAGGGCCTATAGCCTATTTAGTTCCGTATTACGTATACATGAGATGTAAAGACTTAGTTTATATAGACATTGTTTTTAATTAATGCGTACAATTAGCGAATTCTTGGTAAAACTCAGAAATGGGACCTTGAAATATATATATATATATATATATATATATATATATATATATATATATATATATATATACACATATGAATCATATTAAAAACCTATGTACATCCGTTGGATACAATTGTTTCTAGAACATACATTGTTTAGACGTTTGGCCAGAATCGTATGTGTCATTTTTGAGGTTATTCTCACTCCAAGTCTGAAGTCGAACTGAAGGAAACTTTCACCTGGCAGCTCCTTATATAAACTCCGAATGACGCAAATAGAAAGTGGCCTGACTGCCTGATGCAGATTGAACTGCAGCTAATGCCCTTTAGCTTGGCTGAAAAGGTCCAAATAAAAAGAACCACCTACAAAACACTTCACGCATACACTTAATGCCTAAACTTTACACTAAACTAAACACCTACACTTAACACTTTGTCATAATACTTATACTTAACACAAACTCATCACGCTTAAATATAACACTTATAAAAAACACTACACTTAACACTTACATTTAACATTTCCCAAAACACTTACATATATTTAACACTCAGCACGATTACACCTAGTTTCATTTCAAGGTCCCGGGTCTGGGCTTTACCATGATGTCAGCTCCAATAGCTCATTTTTCCAATGGAGATTGGCTAACAATAAGGTGAAATCTGCTTGATCTAACGCAACGCTAAAATACAACAGATGAAAGAAATGTTATTTTACCTGCCCCAAAAGAAATGATAACGGACAACAGCTGTTTCTGAGTATTAAAATTGTATATACGAAAAAATTTCTGATTTCTTAATATTTGATCACATTAATGAATGCAAAATTTAATTTCGAATCGAACTGTAGTTTCAGTTTTGCAAATTTCGATATTTATTTGAGTTACCGTTAATTTTATGCAACCATTTTTTTGTAGCAGATTGTATAACTGTTACATAAAACTTGTAACAATAACCACAGAATTAAATGTGAAGTCCAATTTTTACGTAGTTTTTTCTTTCTTTAAATCTTTTGTAGTTTGTCAGTAATCGTTAAGGAAAAAACATACATTTTTTTAAAAAATTCGCTCAGACTATTAAAAACATAATAAACCAGAAAACATTCTTCCGTTATATATAACACAAAAAGTAGAATGTAATTTAGAATCGATCTGCAATTTCGGTTTTTCAAAATTGTAATTATTTCTTAAATTACAGCATAATTTAGGCCTATGCAAAAAATGGGTTTTGCAAGCCTTGTTTGTAACAGATTTCAACTATTCTTAACAATCTTTGCGAGATGAAATAGCAACAAAATTATAGACGAAAGTTCAAAATTTTCACCTCGTGTTTTCATTTTTTAATATTTGAGTAATCATTAACGGAAAACTATCAATTTTCTAAATATGTATTCAATAGGTACCTCTTAGTACTAAGGTGTACACCTTATTTTCAGTGACTCAAAATAACATTCATCTCGAAGTTAGACTACGTTTATTCGTATAAAACATATGATTTTACAAAACAGCTGTTTTTTCGGTGTGTTTGCTTTGAACGTTATGCTCTGATATAGAAACGCCACTTTTAATCGAATTGATCGTTTAAGGAGTAGGCTACTGCTCGTCAGAAGTAAGAAGAGGCTAATAGATACTTCGATAGTCTTTCTGGCAGGACTCTTGAACTCCTCCTGGAAATTGGACATTTTAAGTCTGGATGTACTGATTTACTGCCGTTATGTTATAAACCTTTCCACTCTTAATGCAGCAATGCCTTGGCTTTAGAACACCTGGGCATATCCAGTGGCGTTACGAAACTGATAAAAATAATCTCATTTTGCTGATAACGCTTTGATATATTCAATTAAAGCAGAAATGAAAGTCATTATTTGCGATTAACAGTGTTCTTAGACAGTGGAATGGTTCGTTACGTCAAGTTCAGATATCGATCAAGTTATAATATCGATACATAAATAGAATTTATATTTGGCAAAGTTGAACTGTGACCTTTTTAATAGGAAATAATCACTTGACACAATGGAAAAAATATCCCATGTAAGAGTGATTTAAATTATTCAAGTTGTTTGAAATTTAATATAACGAAAAGAAGTGTCACCAGAATTAAACAATACACTTGGTATTGTTTAAATTAAATTTTTAGGTAAACGTTTCTTCTTTCCAACTTTTTTTCGGATTTATTGTGAAAATTTGTGTCGCATAAAATTATCAGCTAAGCTCTGGATATTCATACTTTTTCCAATAGCCCTTAATTTCTCAAAATAGATTGTTCAATTTTGAACTTTTAGAATTTTGTTTCGAAATTTGAAATAATGTTAATATACCGAAAATGTTAAAAATATTAAAATATTAGATGAAAAATACAATATATCTATTGTTTTATTCTTCTGTTTTTATGCTTCAATTACTCTTGTACTCAACACTCGGCTTATATCAACTGCTTTTGCCTCACTGTTACGTATTTCTTTAATATTTCTAGATTTTTGAACGTTACTTGATTGGTTGTTTATTAATGAAGGACAAAGAGTGTATTGTTTGTACTACCTAAAATTCTAAAATTGCTAAAACATGCCTAAAAATTAAATTTTCTTTGTGTAAATATACTCAGGATCGATTTCCAAACAACTTTCAAAATTAGTCTGTAACGAGAAAAATTATCAATTAATTGACTTAAAATTTATAACACTAAACCAAAACTGCTTGTAATAGAACCCTATTATTTCTAATATTGTTGCTCAACAATTGCTGGTGCTAAAGGAAAATTACAAGAGGGTAGACATTTCCAAATGGATGATAAGTGCACATTATTGCGAGTGTATGAATTTAAAGGAAATTTTGCACTGAATCCAAATATGAAATTTAGATTGAAGAACTTGGAGATTTTTAACTCTTAAAGGGCAAAAACAGAAAATTTTAGAATATTTTGTTTGAATCTGAATAGAACATTTAGAGTAATAAATTGTATGGAATAAACTCTTGAAATGTAATTGTTTTTTAATACTTACTTATATTTTTTGTTTTGTTTTGGTGTTTAACGTCTGATTATTGTGCACACTTGAGCTAATGCAGACGATGGGATGATTTATAGCGTATGAAAATGCCAAGCCCTGGCCGGGAATCGAACCCGGGTCCTCGGGGTGAAAGTTCACCGAGGCGGCTTACTTATAAAACACAAATAGACTGTGTAATAAGTATAACACTAAAATATTTCAGTTTATTGGATTTCAAAAATTAGAGAAGATCGCAATCTGTAATACACATGATGGCATTAATTATAAATCAATTAAAATCAAGTTCAAAATCACTTCGTAGAAATTGGCTAGGTCAAGAAAAACAAAACATATACTTCAAATTATCTAAATTGTGATAAAATTCGAAAGTCCATTCTTCAAGTTTAAATACATATACTAATTATTAATTTATTTTCTTTTATCTTGATTATGAATTATTTCTTCACCCTAGTTCATGGTCTATCTCTCAGTTACTATGTTTTAATGTTGTTTTTAACTCAATTGTATATTAGTTTAACTCAATTTACCAATTAGTGTGTATGTTTATATATAATTGTCACGTATTTACATAACACATACATATTTTACATATTTACAAAGTCACACATATTGTTAATTATTTAACAATATCCTCAAATATTACAGTTTTGGATTCATATAAATATGAAATTCCCACCTCAATTCGATTATTTCATAAAAAAAGTACAGTACCTTTTTTTAGTTCTGAGACTTTTGAAATGCTAATAGTACTTTTGCGAATAGTGTAATTTGAAATGCTAACATATTTATTCCATAAAATTCGTAATTTGTTCTTTCCAATGTTCGTCTTTGAGCAAACTATATAGCAAGTCCATTAATTCCTTTATCTCTTCACGAACGTGTCCTTATATTCGAGGAAGGAATTTGTGAAAATCTGACGATGCCACTAGGAAATACACAAGTGCCGTGACCTTCAATGTCAACAACCCTTGCTCTAATTGGTACTTCTAACAATTAATCCGTTATGTAATCGAATCATTGAGCGAACACTGCTTGACTTTATTCCATATCTGGCGTAGATAAGTTAGTAATTATACAGATAATGACGTTTAGCACAGATTCAACATGAGACCATCCATGTCGCCCGATAAATCTGCTTTTTTCGTTTTCACGTGATCTTCAGATGTTCCGATACTCGATACGCTCGTACAATTAAACGTTCATGTTTTTACTCTAAACAAATTTGTTCAAGAACACACTCATATAAATACGTCAATAATGTAGAAAAATCTATCACAGATCGTAGGCTATTCAAAAACTTGTTTCCATTAATCGTTTAATTACGTTTTCAAAATTTTCTGACTCGGTTTTTTGGGGTTTTCTCGACATCGTCTAAATTAGAATTTTCGTTTTATTATTCCGCTTTGTAAAATATAATTGAAACTTTGAACTGAACTTGAAACTTTTACTTATAATTTGAACTGTAGTTCACCAACGTGGGTAAGTGTTTTGTTAAATGAAATACATGTTTTGTCTAATACAGATTTTTTGTATTTCCTGATAACTCTTAAACCTAAATTTCAGGATTCTAGTGACTAGAAAAATTGAAAATAAAAAAGGTTATAAGAACAGTCACAATTATAAAAAGCGTGCTCGATATTAACGGCTGAAGTCCAAGTAATTCAAATATCTGACGCTACGAACGCTGCAAACTACTAGAACAGGGTGTGGAAACGTTAGAGGAAATAGTACTATTATCTATTTAACTGTATTTGAACACTGCCTCAAGAAGCCACCAGCAGCGAACGCTCTCAAATCTCTCGTAAGGGTTATTATTCTATCCTAGTACGTTTACATTCAATACTAGAACTTTTTTTTTATTCATAAAACGCTAGATTTGAATCAATATCGTTATAATGAATTTTCAGTAATGAAAAAACATACACAATATTTTAATAAATAGATTCAACCATATGACTTGTAGGAAAACAAAAAAATAGTTTTATCGATTCGAGAGACCTTTAACCGATAAATTTTTGACCGTCAGTCTTTCCAAAACAAAAACTAATGACGTAAAGAGACATCGCTCACGGCCTTTAGTCTGCAAGGAAGCAATACCCAGCATGACTAAAGGATTCAGTTGAAATAAATCCGCGTGAAATCTAAATTTACCGAGACTACGACGTAATTTGCAAAGAAAATCATAAAACAAAAGACCATTGTTCCTTGCAACTCGACCTTCCTTAAAGCAAAGAAGTCCTTGTCATGATCAGTTTTGCTTTTATTGTAGTCTGCAATTTATCAACAGAGTTCAAAGCCAATATGTAAACAACCTCTGATGGCGTATGTTATTTTTTGCCTTCTCTATTATTACCATCGTTTTGAAAAAGCAGATTTATGGTTGAATTTTGTACGGCGTAAAATAATTACGGTGCAAAATTAATTTTGTGATATTTTCTGTTCCGATTAAATATCTTTAATCTGTAACGTTCCTCTCGGTTAGTAAAAACACAAACCACTAAATAAAGTACGGCTGTTTAATTCTTGTAAAATAATCACTAAAACACAAATCACTAAATACAGTACGGTTGTTGGATTCTTATAATGTAATCACTATCATGTTACAATCAGTAAAACGAAATTCAAAAGGCAGTGGTTAGAGAGACTATTCAATGTGCGTTAGATATATAATTAATTACGTAGGCTAAGGTGATCGAAGTGAATTTCTAAAAAGAAAAACAATAATAATATCACAAAAACAAACGGATATTTTAATACGTAAGCGTTCTTGTAATTTCAATGAAATTTGAAAATTTAAAATGCCAATGTGCAGATTTTAAAGTGATTACAATGGATAAATTAGATTTTTTTTAAAGTTTACGACGAAATTTGCAGATTTTAAATGGTTGAACGGATTTTTGCTGGGCAACTAAATTGTCCAAGCTACTGACATAATAAAATTTTTGTGTCAAGTTTGAATGAAATCGGATCAAAATTGAAAACAACCCACTCAAATAGTGTTTCAGCTCTGTATAAAATCCCGGGTCGAGTCTTACCATGATGGCCGTTCCAGTAGCTCATTTCAGAAAGGAAATTCTCTAACAAAAACATCATACAATAAAGTCAGACCTTCGGTTACAGACTGCTACTTAGATTTCATCTTACTTGACAATTCGCCAAGATCTAAATTTTGTGATTAGGAAAACGATGCTGTCAAGATTGATTTAGTTAATACTACGACTCTTCTGAACTTATTCTCTTTGAGTACTAAAGAATAAGGTTTACAATGTAAGTGTAATCGAAGAGAATTTTTTTAAAAATGACAATAATAATAATACGACAAAAACAAACGAATATTTAATTTTTTTTGTTGTAGTTTAAGGCGAAAAGCACATTGAGGCTATTATCGCCTCCTTAAATGTAAGTGTGAGTGTAAAGTGTTAAAGTCTTAAGTGTAGTGTTGTAAGTGTAAGTGTTTGTTAGACTCGTGTACCGCGAGGTACGCCTAAATCCTCTCAATAGGTGCAGCTAGTCTGCATTCCCCTGCATACGAATATTACGAATATTTTAATAGCCTACGTAAGCGGTTTTATACTTTCAATGAAATATCATAATTTAAAGTACTAATTTGCAAATTTTAAAGCTAATTACGATGGAAGGTTTTAAAGCTGATTGCAACGTGAAGAAAACAAAATAAATGAGATAGCAAACCTATACAACTATGGCGCTAAATTGTCACCTAACTACACTCGTAGCTGTAAATGAAAATCTGAAAACCGATTTTTTGAATAACCCTATACTTCTACATATTTCGTACAGTAAGAAAGCAATTATGCCTTTGACACACAATCAGTGTACCAATAATCGTTAGGTACAATCAAGTGTTATGAGTTATGCAATCAATGTAGGCTTACTGAGTTACGGTAATAACACACAGGAAGCCTGTAAACTGAACAAATACTAAAACACCTGCATATCTATTGTGTCACACTGCCTTCTATATCGCGTTGTATAACATTTCTTTTATAAATATTCGGTCATGAAATGAATCTCTAAAACTTCTGAATACTATATTATTTTATTAAATATATAATACTTCGATTACATATATTTACCTGTAATTTGTAAGATTGTTGAAGTTTTAAAGATATTCTTATTAAACAAAAATTGTGGAAGCGTATATTTACTATAAAACAAAGAAATTTAATCTAAATGATTAAACACGCAGTCGGTACTTGTTGAAACTCAATGATATCAAGGAAAAATTAGAAAACTAATATAGTTCCAAAAATGTTAGGGACATATGTTTAGCCGTGAGGCATCTTCAGACACTGTAAAGCTAAATATTATAAAGGTTACTGACACAGCTGATATTAAAACTTGAAGGGAGAAGGTAAAGTAAGGAAGGGCTGGTATGTAAGAAGGTCAGTGACCAGTGTGTTGGGAAAACCACTAAACAGTAGGTCTGCCTAAGGGAGAGGGATCAAAG
This sequence comes from Callitettix versicolor, assembly GCA_022606455.1. NCBI lineage: Eukaryota > Metazoa > Arthropoda > Insecta > Hemiptera > Cercopidae > Callitettix > Callitettix versicolor. Next base: position 63,387,447 of record CM040184.1, read on the forward strand.
TTAATTTATAAGAGCTAAATACGCTCATTGTCAAATATTAGTGACTAGGCCAATTTTAGCAAGATTTGTGTGGCCCTGAAACGTTTTCATTTCCAAACAATTGCCAACTTAAACACAACTGCAAAGATTCATAACGTTCGGACTTACTGTTTAAACGCCAGATGTCTATTATACGTTCCTGAGAGGCAAAACATAAGTGCTCTTGGCGTTGGCATCAATAAACTGCATACCAAAGCATCCTAAAAATTAGACATCACTGTCGAATGTCTAAAAATAAATTTTGCACCAGTTTTGAAACACAAAAAGGTGCCATTCCGATTTATGTACAGTCCTTATTGTTGCTTAAAGTATCACTAGGCCTACTTCAAAAAACGTTTGGTATTTTTGTGGTTTAAAGTAAACCACTTCTTATCTCATGTAATTAAGTAGAGCTAAACCAACGGCCATAGCGTTTTTCTTACAGCAGTATCTTGGACAAGTTCATTACCCTGCAAAATCCGTTTAAAATGGCGGCAAGTCAAATTTAAAAAAAAGTCTGAAATCTTTTGAACTTATAACTTTAATATTTTAATCAGCGTTAAAATCTGCATAAATTAAATTACCATTTTAAATTCCTTTAAAAATACTGTCGAAGTTCTTTTTCGTATTTTCAATGTATTTTATAAATATAAAATGCTAATTTATGTTAGTTTCAACGCTGATTATGATGGTAGAAGTTTCGTGCCGCGATATTTTTCTGCCGCACAAGGATTGTACACCATAAACGTTTTCGTGAACAGTGCCCTACTTACGATTTATTTTTGTTATTGCACCCTAGACAGTGGGCAACATATTTAAATAATTAGGATTATTTACATTTTTAACTCACTTCGTAGTGACTACCGCGGTTTCGAACCTTCACTGTTACATTTTCAGGCTGTGTTACAAAAGGTCAAATCCCTCTGTCCAAGTCATCACAAAGTTAACAAAACATTGAAAACACACGTCACAACACTAAGCACAATTATACGATTTTAGTAAAACGCACGATAAGATTTGGTTTGGCCAACGAGTTTTTTGAACTGTAACTGCATACGAGTTACACGGTAGTGTTTGGCCAAACCAAATCTTATCGTGCGTTTTACTAAAAACCGTGTAATTACATTTAGTGTTTTGATGTGTGTTTTCAATGTTTTGTTAACTTTGTGACGACTTCGACGGAGGGATTTGATCATTGTACAACGGCCTGAAGATGAAACAGTAAAGTTGCGAAACCACGGTAGCATTTACGAGGCGAGTTAGATCACTAGACGGAAGAAAATAGACAGTGTTCTTGTACATTTATACTTTGTTTTTCACGCCTGCCAATCAGTCATGTAAATTAGCTTTAGCTTACACTCTGCAAGCTTTCAATAAATTCCGAGAAACAACAGAGTCTCCTCACACCTCACCACTCACCACTCTCCACTCACCAAAATAACACGTGATACATTATTAACAGTCAATTGTATAACTCCTGCTACTATAACTGTACTCTTAAGATTATATTTGTCACAAACAATGTATGAATATGCATAGTTTTTGCGATTAATATTAATGTGATGCCTGTTTTAAAATTTTAATCTCTTTGGAAGCCTTTAAAACAAATATAGTTTGGTGTAATCAGTGAAATCAGCCTTACAATAGATTCTACAATGCGAGTGACCCCTCCCCCTATTTTAACACCCAGTTTTATTTTCTAATTTGTGCCTAGGCAATTTCATTTTCTTTTTTTTTTTTTATAACTGGTATTTTAAAGAACAGTAGACCTCGCAGTATGTCCTTGATTTCTTCGCTACGGTTCCCAAGACAGCGCTCTAAAGTGCTCGAAACATTTTCGCCAATAACCGTAATATTTAGGGGAAAATGTTCCTCGACCACCTTTATTGGAAATTTTATGTACTTTCTTCATGAAACGGTTAAGATTACGACAGGTCTTGCCGTTCAACCAGCACCTACACTCGTTTTCGTTAAATCAGAGGCCGCCGCCATTTTGAAACGGAAATGAACGGGAAAATATCTTAATTCTTCCTTTATACAAGGTACCTTATGAGCAAATTTCAAAACAATCGGTCAATGCGTTTGACCAAAACTGCGTAACAAACAAACACACAAACCAAATGCTGAACGGTTGAGTTGAAATACAGACTTCGCTTCGCTCGGTCAGTAACGAAAACGAGCCTCTCCTAGGACGTCTCAGAGAATAAGTAATTCCTTTTATTAATTATAAAATTCTTTTTACCCAGTGCTCCTTGTAACACGCTTAAAAACCATTTTTTTCTTTTACTTTTCTTTTTATCAATAACAAAAATTGTGTGGATTGCTTAAGATTTTTTGTTTTATTTTTGGAGACGATATAAAGTACTATAAGGCTATCTATTTTATATTAATATTCACTAAAAAAAAGCCTTTATATTATCGTTATGTGACTTGTACGCTATCAAAGTAATTATAATTAAAAAAAAAACATGGCACGAAGGCCAACATCTAATCTCGAATCTTTCTTAAATTGGTTTCCCCATAGGCCTACGTCCTGCAAATAATGAACAGTAAGACTATTCACTAATGACTGCTTTATCAGTTTTTAATTAAAGCTACAGTTTTTCCTTGCGTTTATCAATTTCGGTACGGCTGAAAACAACGTCCAAGGTTTCGTTTCAAATTAATTTATCAAAGTGTAAGGCATAAATTCCGTTGAGAATGTGAGGGCAAGGGAAGATTTAAAAAAACTTGAAGTTCAAACTGTTGCGCAGCTAAAAAAGTAACGAAATGTAAGGACTAAATTAAATTTTGTTTTTGTGAATAAAACATTCTTGTTTATGACGCCAATATTTTTAAAAAGCCGAAAATATCCGGGTGTATTTTTAGGGTCGTTGGCATTTAACGAAGTCGTTGAAAATAAATATCTCTCTGGTTTACAGATGATATCTCAGAACTTGATTGTTAGAATTCTATTTAGCACAAGAAAAAATTTTTGTTTACAACATGACCAAGGATTCTGACGTTCTTCCGGTATTAAATGGTCATTGGAAGACAGGCCAAGAGAAGAGCTTCGGGCTGGTTGAAGCGACGTGGTCTCTGTTTTTGCAATACGGATAACAAGACGAAGGATTCTAACTGTTCTTCCGCAACGTTACCAGTGGCCAGCAATGACAGACCATTGTATTAAATGGTTATTTGAAGACAGGTCAGGAAAAGACCGTCGGACTGGATGAAGCGACGTGGTCTCTGTTTTGCAATACGGATAACAAGACGAAGGATTCTAACGGTTCTTCTAGTTCAATTAGGTTCGGAAGAAATACTGACGAAAAATTCTATGAAATATGAAGATCTACACTGGCCTCAAGTACGAAGAACAGTTTCAACACTCTACAGAAGGAGTCTAAAGTTAAAGCGGCTTTGTCCCGTCTTATAGTCCAACGGCCTTCATACAATTGCTGTCGTAAGTCACTTATGCAATCCTGATGTGGGTATGTGAGGTCTGAGCGGAGGTTGTAAAGAAAATATTTCGCAGAAAATAGATGGCAGTGGTCCACAGAAAAGCAGCGCCAAGTTTAGTTAGCTCGTACATGACAGTCTCGGAGCTTGATAACTGGCATTGCGCTCCATATACATTCTGACGATGGAGAGACACGTAGTTCTCTGAAATAAATGCAAAGAAAACCATCAAAACAGAGGCTTAGAGAAAGCCTCGTGATTTTTGCAGGAAAGATGGGAACGAAATCAATCAAAAGGATGATGGACAACCAGAATACTGTGTAATATTGAATATTGAACCATAGACATACATACATACATACATACATACATACATACATACATACAGTAGCAAGCATATATATATATAAACGATATATATATATATATATATATATATATATACATACATACATACATACATACATACATACATACATACATACATACATACATACATACATACATACATACATACATACATACATACATACATACATACATACATACATACATACATGCATACATACATACATACAGAATCCGACAATGAAACGTTATAATTGTATGTGGCCTTGAGGCAAAGTTGGCAGGTAGTGGGGGGATGGTTACTGGCGCGTTACCTGCACAATCTACCATTTAGTTGCAAAGGATCGTTGGACGGGTTCACGCGGGGCTACGCGGTGAAAGTGTATTATCAAGATGGCGAAATTTTTTTGCAAATTCGACGTCATTTTAACTTACCGCGTAACCAGCCTGTTCCGTCAGATAATGCAATTCGAACATGGATAAACAACCTCGAGCAAACGGGATCAATGTCTTAAAAAGGAGGCAGGAGTGCAAAAACTGTTCGAACACCTGAAAACATCGCAGCTGTTCAACAGGCTATGGTTAGAAGTCCTCGCCGTTCGGCCATACAACATGCCCTTCGAATTGGAATAAATGACACATCTGGTTGGGATACCGGTTTTTGTTTTATAGGGATACCTAAAAACAAAAGTGTTTCAAGCAGATCCACCCACAATCATTCAAGCCATCAAATAACGAATTGTAGATAAGATTGCGGCAATACCTGTCAACATGCTGCGAGAGGTCATGCAAAACTTCCAAACCAGGCTCCAGGAATGCCTTAACTGTAATGGAGGACATTTGGTAGACGTAGTGTTCAGAAAATAGTATTGTACCCATAATGGCTATTCTTGTACTTTCAATTATTTACTAAAAAAATATTATAATTTTTTTCAACAATCAATTACTTTATTTAATCATCCCGTTTCACTGGCGGACCCTGTATATATAAAAATCTCAAGAATTAACGTTGCAAGACACAATGTTTCGTAAACGTTAGTGAGAAAGTTGCGGGTGTAACGCACAGATATCGAGACGAGTTGCCCACGCAGTCTCAAGACCAAACATGAATCACAGGTTTGTTATTAACTTGGGCCAAACAAGTTGAATAACAAAGGCCAAAACGTAGAGGCATGGTGATGAATATTACATCACATGTAGGTTAGTAGAATAAAATAACATTTACATTCAGAAGATACTGAAAAAATATCCAAAGGCAGCGATCAAAATTTGTTTTGTTTTCAAACTATCGAACAGTTGCTTATTATTTCAAACTGCAGTAAGTACACTAGTATATTACCAAAATTTGAGAAAAACTCGATAAAAATTAACATAATGTTAGACTTGTTTTTATTGCCGTCAGTGATTTTTTTTTCATACTGTATGCCAGTTAGACCAATGAGGAAGAGGAACCAGCGTTAACAGTAAGGGGAAAGCAACGGGAGTAACTGCGGTTAGAACTGGTGCGCAGTTCAGAGACGCAGCAGATTGAACGGTGCTTTAGCCTCATCGACCACCGAGTCCTCTTGCCTTCATTTGTGCAAGTAAAAATCATTAAAGCAGTTTATGAGAAAGTTAACAGACCTAGTTTTAAAAGAGCTAGTGCTAAACTTTCAATTGTAAACAAAGAAAAACCTTTTCTAAATTTGATTAAAATCGATCATGCTGTTTGATATTTAAAGTGTTAAAATCTCAATATTGATTAATTGAATAAAAGCTAAATTTCTGAATTTTCAGCCCATAATGATACATTCTTATATTTGTAAAGATCTTTAGTGAGGAAGTCAGGTTAACGAAATGAAAATTGATATCTTCTTTGCAGAGTAACAGAATGCGTATCGATTTGACGTTCACTTTAAAATTTACTTCGAATCTTTTACCATAACGTCTTACGTTAAAAACCTTCTTTTGCAACAATCTTCATGGCTCTCCTGCTTAATTAAGATATCAAATCTGACGCCGCGCACACTTCATGATTGACAGAAAATAACAAAACAAAAGTCTTGAAGCAGATTAATAAAGGTTATCTAATCAAAGTTGTCCACAGAATTAATTATGATATAATCCTTGCTTTTCCAGCATAATTAATTAATTGTTGAAGATAACATTGACATGAAAAATTTATAATCTAAGCTTAATGTAAGTACAATCGTTTATAGAAATACAGTTAACTATGGTTAACATTTCGCCTTGCACAGTTTACATTTAAAATAAACCTGTAAGGATATATGCAAGATGTTCTTGGCAATACTGTCTGGTGTGGGGTTAGATGCGCCAAAAGTTACTTGCGCCGAGGTTAAAAGTCATTGTAAGGTCGGCTGGCCGCGTCACACAGAGACGTTAACTGTCTCGTCACATAAATGAGGGATGGAAGAAAGTTAAGATCACCTCCCGTGTGACTTTTACTGAAAAACAATAACAATGCTAATCATTGGCTCCGACTTATGGGAGGGTGTAGGCCTAATAGAAGGTCTGTTTTGAAATAAACCTCCTCTATCACATGTTTATTTTTTACTTGCCCAAGTGTGCACACTAGTCGGACGTTAAACACAAAAAAAAATTGAATGTAATAGGCCTACACAGATGATTTTACTTATAACCACTTTTATGCCGACAAATCAAAGAAAGAAACTCTCAGGATTGACTCATTACAATTCACAAAGAAAAATGTTTATAACATCGTCACGCACGAATACAAACTGACGCTGCCACTGATAAGCTTCCATTGTGGGGTGAGTAACGGTCAAATTAAAGAGTCATGTGTGCTAAAGTGTTTGTAAACCAAAATAGTGTACAAAACCTTGCAGTAGTACGAAGTATGTTTAGTCTTCCATTTCTTGGAAATCGTGAGTTATGCCTCGTTTCACAGAACTTTATATACACAAATCCCTGATCTAAAGCCTGTCTACAAGTACAAACTTATAAGTTTAGCATGAACACGCCAGGTTTGACAAACAAGATTGTACGTGTGCACAGCAGATATGACGTTTCGCATGAGTAAGTTTGACAGACTAGGAAAAGACTGATGGACTGAACCTTTATGTACTGTCCACCGCTGGTAACTGTGCTTCGGAGAGTGGGGGGATATTATTGCTGTGTTAACTGAGTCACCATAACAAAGTTCAGCTGTGTGGTGATATATTACACACCTTGAAAAAGTTGCACTGTCATGCAGATTTTTTTTTTAAGTCAGACTATTGTGCACACTTGGGCTAATGCAGACGGTGGGATGATTTATAGCGTATGAAAATGCCAAGCCCTGGCCGGGAGTCGAACCCGGGTCCTCGAGGTGAAAGCCTAGTACGCTATCAACTAGGCCACCGAGGCGGTTCTGTCATGTAGAAATCAGACTAGTTAATACAGTAGTGTTCTGAGATTCAACCTGAAGTTACTCGCAAGTAATTGTGAAGTGTTTCTTTTTCTTTTTTAAACAATGCGCTATTTCTAACTTTTATTTTATTTTATTAGTGAGATTTAGGTGTATTTAATTTTTCTTATATGTATTTCGTAATTAAATTATTCATATGTTTAAATAATGGCTCAAAATATGCGTAAGAAAAATAAAGTCGTTCACAGTGAAGCCTGCAGTACATGCAAGACTGACAAGTTTGAACGTGTAGACGGGCGGCTGACTTATCGGTCAAACTTACCCTTCACTCAGTCTGTTTCGTGTCAAAAGTAGTACTAGAACTGACAGACGTCCTCATAACAGAATTCTTTTTCTTTATGTGCGGTGTAACAAGATCCAACAATTTACAATACGTTCCTGTGTCCATACTAAATAATTACGCCAATCTAATGGCTCGTCTCGTAGTTCACGAATTAAATTGACATGCAAGAATTTCTGTCTTCAGTAACCATTTCGTGACCACCGTGTACGCCTATGCACCTTTAATCTAATTCTATTGGTTTGCAACCACAGATACTAACATCAACAGTTCTTCCTCCATAGTTGAGCAAACACTGAGAAATAACTTGAATAGTGTGGACGCGCCATCCAGTTCAGTCTTATTTGTCAAACCTGGCGTGTTTGTGCTAAACTGACGATACGTTTGTACGTATAGACCGCCCTTAAATGGACAGACCAATAAGAAACTTTTACGGTTTTTATTTCCTCCTGATAGGCTAGATAAACAAAAACCGTTTGTAATTATGACAATTGTCAATCAACGCCACGTGATTATCCATTTGACTGTACAATTTGACTTGACGCTGAGCCGCAATATGTACAGTAAGACCCAGACTGTACCTCCGCCACTGAACCTGGCCTAGTGTAGCCGGTTATTAACTTTTTGATATTTTTTAAAATACCGCTTTTCGAAATAACTCACTAGCACATAGACTAACAACATTTCAAAGGTTGTTTTCGTGCAAAAAAACATGCCAAGAAAGTCAGTAACTATAAAGTTAAGCGTTCTCCACAAAAAACTTAATAGTAGACATATAATCCTACTTTCTAATATACTGCGTTCAATCGCTGCAGAAGAAATTTTGCTTGGCCTGGTAAAGTTCAACAACAGCAAAAAGACGCTGAAAAACTGTTTTTTTTAACATACTGCTCTAAAAAATATTGTACTATATAGTTATTAGAAAAATGTACGGTAAATAGAATACACGGTAGGGGCGTATGGCACGGTGGGTATGCGCAATAGACTACCGCGCACGTGACGTCACTGGATCAAACTCTTCACTGCTACTATATGTAGTTTCCCGCTAAACAATTCGATGTTCTGTAAATGTAGTTGGAGATTCGGTGTGTTTATTTAATCTGTAGGTGTTATGTTTTAAATTTAAGGTGTCAACAACAATACTGCACGATAATTTTGTTTTGTGTTCGAGGTTTAATAAATATAAGAAAAGATTTAAGTATGTTTTGAATCCTAAAATGTATTTTGTTTAGTATTGTATAATTGTGCATGCATAACAATGCCTGGTTGCGCTATTGCAAATTGCTATAATAATTATAAGAATTGTAAAGGGAAAGGAATACATTTCATAGAATTCCTAAAGATGAAGACCTGAGAAAAGTGTGGGTTCATGCGTGTAAACGAGCAGATCATTTTAATTTTGTTAATGTTAAAGTCTGTTCACTTCATTTTAATGACGATGATTTCGATAGGGATTTTAAATCCTAATTATTAAACACAAAACCTGTGAAATCCGGTGCCATCTACGTTTTAACATTTTCACCTTTGAAAATAAATGTGTTGATTCTGAACGAGCAACAAGGATTCAAAAATGTGAAAACCAAGAAACACTAAAAAAACGTATTGACAAGTCAGATGGAAATCTACAAGAAAAATCACCTGTAAACTGAAATGACATTGGTGCAATTGTAACGTGTAATTCTGTAAATGAAACCCACTTTCCGTAGTCAGTAATTTTAATACAAATATCGTTGTAAATAATGACTCTGTAGAGGAAATTAAATGTTTAAGAAAGGAAAATTTACTTTTGAAGGAACAAATTCAACTTGCATTACAAGAACTGGCCTCGGTTAAAAATAAAAATGTGGTTTTACAAAGCAATGTTACTAAGTTTAAGAATATTTTTTTCTGATAATCTGACGAAGAGGAGGAACCTTAAATGATTTGCAAGCGAGTGAAGATGATGTGAAGTGTGATCTACAGGAGAACTCTGATCTACTGAAGATGATGGCTCACTATATAGCGTATAGAGTCAAGAAAAAAAATCGTCTCAACTTTTGTATACGGTCATCCAACAAACAAGTGCCATAATTATTAAAGGGATTGGCTGTCAACTTTGTCAATGTGCTATTTATTTATTTACTACCAAATTCCTATTATCTATAAAAATATATACAAAAAAGAACTTAAAGGGGCACAAAAGCGTGTACATAGTTTGGTCCTAAGTACATAGGTTGGTCCTTTGTAATTTAATTTATTGCTAACAGATGTATGTTTTCACAGTCAACCAAATAATTGTCAAGGAACATCCTCAGATACGTAATTCATAGTGTGATGTGATTTTAGCTTTCAAATAAAAAATAACTCTTGAATTTTTCAAGCTATGGACCTATAATTTACTTTAATATTATGTAATATTGTATAAAATAAAAAGTTTCTGTTTTGACAATGAGCGAATTCAATAAGTAAAGTAATTAACAGCATTATTAATGTTATACAAAAGGAATTATTATTGTAATTACTATAATTAGTTATTAAAACTAACATTATAAACTGTTTTCTACTAAACACTACGTATGAGTTTGACCCGATGACGCGCCATAGCCGGCAAGTGGTGGGGAAGACATACGCGTGGCCCATACCTTGTATTCTATATACCTTGGAAAAATGTATGTGTTGTTTAGGACCATGCATATTAAGGTAATAGTGTAATTGCATCATTGCATTAATTTTCGTTTGCTTGTAACAACGAATAAAAGTAAGTGGTCTGTAATAAAAAAATCCAATAGTGTATATAGCCTTTTAAATAATTTTATGTATTCGAGTTAAATAATCGACAATCATGTTTCTTCTTTTTAAGCTATGTCAATGTGAGAAAATACTTGAAGTTTTAACTAAGAAAAGTTTTGTTTTCCCTGCATGACTTAAACTAAAATCTAGCACAAAAAGAAAACAGAAAATTGTGTTACTGCATTTTTCGAAACAGAAAAATTATTTTTCTGGTGTATTTATTGAAAACCTTATTCACAAGAGGTCTAAGGCCTAACTAATCCAGAACTGTTTGGACGTCATCTAGTCATGTATTTCTTGTTCTATTGTCGACTGCGTCTTAAAACGTCTAAGAGCGCTGTTAAATCCTTTCTGCCATGGCTGTTGATACTGGACCGGTTCTCAGGAGCTTGGCATATATTCTGTTACTTCATAAAAGACATCATTTACAGATTTTCTTTAAAGATTACTGTGTTTACTTCGCGCATTGATGTGAGAGAAACACTTCAATGTTACTAACTATCTAGTAACGATATCGTCACGATATCGTGAACGATTTTGTTAGATTAAACATTGTTCATTTTTTTTAAGGCGAAAAGCACATTATTGAGGCTATTATCGCCTCCCCAAATGTAAGTGTGAGTGTAAAGTGTTAAAGTCGTAAGTGTAAGTATGTGTTAGACTCGGGTATCACGAGGGATGTCTAAATCCTCTCAATAGGTGCAGCTAGTCTATTGATCAAAAAGCCAACAAATATATGTAAAAAAGTAATTGATCATAACAAAATATTCGCATATAAAAAAACTAACAAATTAAAAAAAAAATTATCTTGCCTTATCACTCACATGCAAATACCTACTGAAGATACTCATTTAATTAATACAAAATGTCATCTTGTTTTAACTTATAGCAACTAAAACTAAAACAGAATATAACCACAAACTCTACAATACGAGAACAGATAGCGCCAGGACGTAATCTGCACAACTATCCGAAACTCCTCTGATTCGGTGTCAATGTTTCTTTCACTGTCAAATTGTAAAGAGTTCCCTTAACTTTTCAGTCGGTAAATCAGACAATGAATCTATTAAACCATTTGATTTTACTCGAACGAATGCCAACAAATTAAGCACTTTTTGATATTTAAACTTAGCGCGGTTCCATGGTGTTCCTCCACAAACATTATGTGAATCGTAATGTTTATAGAGGAATAGTTATTCGCGACGTAGTCACAGAAAGGAAGTCAGTGAACGATGTGTGTCTGAACAAGAATCTAACCTAACCTTTTTTTCTTGACCTTCGACGCCATCTAGGGACCTATATATATCATTGCATCTGGATGGACGCCTGGTGTTCCTCCTCACTTCAGCATGTTCGTTCCAACTTTACTATTGCTGGTTGTCCTCATCTTGGAATCCTTTTCTTTTTTTATTAGGACACATTTAAAAAAGCCCGTTGCACGCTGCCAATTCTCTTTAGAGCTTATCATTGTATCAACCAGTGTCTCAGGTGTTAATAGACTGTTCAAGCTTGATCTCAGCTCTTCCCGCTGACTCTCAAAGGATGCATTCAAATATGGTTTGTAGTGCAGTGGCCTCAGCCCCATAGTATGTACAACTTGGCGATTCTCGTAATTTGTATTTAGCCAGGTAAGCATTAAATTCTCCATGTCCAGTGAGAACTTGGGTTTTTCCAGCGATTTGGCCACTTGATGTAGGTGTTCCACCTAACCTAGCCTAACCTGACCTAACGTAACCTAGCCTAACTTAATCTAACATAACATAAAGTAACCTAACTTAACCTAACATAGCATAACATAAAGTAACCTAACCTAACCTAACATAACATAAAGTAACCTAACCTAACCTAACCTAACATAAAATAACCTAACCTAACCTAACATTGTTAATTGTCTTACTTACATTTATCATCTTACTTACTTACATCATCTACAGCATCATCTTACAGCATTTACATCATCTACAGCATCATCTTACAGCATCTACATCATCTACAGCACCATCTTACTGCAACTAACAAGTAGATGCTTACTTGAATTTTTATTTCTATATGTAGTAATAAATTATGTAAAGTTAATTCAACATACTTTGTAAGTTAACGTAACAGTCTTCTTACTATAAGCATTTTCTCCTATGATAAAATTCAATCTCTGACACCAATAATTCTTATGAAGTCGAAGCCTAAAACAAGTAAGCAATTCCAGAGAAAATTAGTGAGGTTAGGTTTTTGTTTTAATATTCTTTAAAATTCTTTCAACGGCTATACTTAAAAGGTATCGACAATACTCGTTAAGTAAGGTTTAACAGAATCGATCTTCTAAGTTGAACTTTTTGGGACAACGCGTGTATACAGTTCCATTCACATTGTCTCGTTTGAAATATGGACGCCATAGAGCGATACTAAATGAAATCTGTTATACATTCCATAAATAAATTTCAAGTATAAAAACGAGGTTTAATTTGAAAATGAAATCATCAAACAGTTAGTCTAGTTCAACGAATCGTATGACAAAAAACTTTATCTCAGATTGTGCTTTGTAATGACTATATTGTTAAATATAAGTAAGCTGTAAACCTAGATTAGATACATTATCCACCTGCGAGCAGATCTAGTTGGCACCGGTAAGTCTACGCATTAATACCACATGTGTTTTAATAAACGCTTGGATGGTTTTTATATTTATGTGCCAAATTACAGATGATTGTACAATCCATTACAGCTTATTATGCTTGTTATTATAAAGCAAATATGTCCTGAGAATAGCAAACGTACTCGAAACTTATAACAATAATCTGCATTTGCGATTCAAAATAATACAAATCTAGTTAGAATGTTGATTTGTGTGAAACAAACAAGAATATTTGTGAAAGTACAACCGATTGAACGAAACACACATTTTGTCGTTCATACAGACAAGTATATTTAGAGGTTAATGGATGAAAATCCGTGAAAAGGAAAATGGCATTAACCTTGAAAACAGGTGATTTGTGGATTTCGAGTGTAAAAAAAGATTTGAATATAGGCTCAAATATAGTAGCTAAAATGAGTATTTCAATACATTATGTTTCTGGACTATATTGTCGAGCACCATTTTGTAATAACACCAAGTAGTAATCCGTATTTTTCTTTTACTTAATAAGAATTTAAAATTAGGTTTTGTACTTATACTCATAACCATTTTTGTTCCCGATAAATTATAAGAAATCAAAATTACATACATACATACATACATACACACACACACACACACACACACACACACACACACACACACACACACACACACACACACACACACACACACACACACACACACACACACACACATTCTAGGAAAAAGGAAAAAATTTAAACAGAAAACAATATTCTTCTCCCTCTCCTCCTCTTCCTCCTACTCTTCCTCCTGCTGTTTCTTCTCCTCCTTTCCTCCTTTTCCTCCTTCTTCTCCCATCTCATCCTCCTGCTCCTCCTCCTACTGTTTCTTTTCCTTCTCTTCCTTCTTCTCTTGTTTCTTATCCTTCTCCTCCTCCTCCCTCCTCCTCTTCCTGTTCCTTCTCCTTCTCTCTTATCCTCCTCCTCCTCTTCCTCCTGTTTCTTTTTCTTCTCCTCCTCCTCTCTCTCTCTCCTCCTGTTTTTCCTCCTTCTTCTCCTTCTCCTCCTCCTCCTTCTTCTCCCATTTCATCCTCTTGCTCCTCCTCCTACTGTTTCTTCCCTTCTTTTCCTTCTCATTCTCCTTCCTCCTCCTCCTCCTCCTGTTTCTTTTCCTTCTCCTTCTTCTTCTCTTGTTTCTTATCCTTCTCCTCTTCCTCCTCTTCCTGTTTATTCTCCTAATTTCCTGTTTATTCTCCTCCTCTCTCTCTTCCTGTTTTCTTCTTCTTCTCCTCCTCCTTCTACTTCTCCTCCTCCTCCTTCTTCTTCTCCCATCTCATCCTCTTGCTTCTCCTCCTCATATTATTTCATCCCCTACTTTTCCTTCTCATACGTTTTCTTATCTTCCTCCTCCTCCTCCTCCTGTGTATTTTCCTTCCCATCCTTCTTCTCTTGTTTTTTATCCTTCTCCTCCTCCTCCTCCTGTTCCTTCTCTTTCTCCTCTCCTCCTCGTCTTCTAATCCTCCTCCTCTTCCTGGCTCTTTTTCTTCTTCTCTTGTTTCTCCTTCTGTTTCTGCTTCTTCTCTTGTTTCTTCTCCTCCTCCTCCTCCTCCTCCTCTTCCTTCTCCTGCTCCTTCTCTTCCCCTTCTCCTACTCCTTCCCTTATTCTTCTTCTTTTTCTCTTCCTCCTTCTCCTCCTCTCCTTCTTCTTCTTCTTTAACCTTTAAAGCATCCAACTCTGGATTTAGGCTCCCTCTAGACCCTTCCGTTTCTGTTCTGTGATAAGCGTTTTCATTGCTATCTCCTTCAGGCCCATCTCATCTAGAGGCGCCCTATTTCTTTTTTTCAGCCATGGTCACCATTGTTGTGTGTGGCAACATGTTCTGTGGCACATTTTACTTTGATAATATTACTTACCCAGGTGTGCCTGACGCCTACCCATTGGTCTTTCTACTGACTTCAAGTGCCCTTTATTTTTTCCATACTCGTTTTCTCAATTTCCAGGTTTATGCGACGAACGTTAAAATTAGAAATATTTGGAAAAAATATCTGAAAAACAAAATCGTTTCTTCTACGATCACCATGTTTTATAGAATACGTATTAGAACAGAGAGAAAAAATACTACTGGTGAAATTACTGGTGTAGTTTCTTGTTGTATTTATTTAAATTATTTAATAATTTTAGCACTTTAAGTTGGATGTTTACTTAAAGCGGTTACCGAAAATAAATTTATGAATTATTATGAATTGTATATTAATGTAGCCAAAGTGAATGTCTTCGTGTGGTGGGAGATTTTCCATACAAGAATTATTTAATACAGCCACGCACAGCAGCCTGTGCTCCATTGTTACAATTAAGTAAAGTTAGTTAACCGGCTTCCAGCATTTAACCTCGCTTACGTAGTTCAGCTTACGTCAGAACAGCTGTTGGCATACACAGATCCACGCGCACTTATTGCAATTATGTATTTTATTTTATCTAATTTTTGTAAACACTACTACATTTTCAACAAATTTCCATTACGACATAAACTGTGTTTCCCACGCGGGTGATGCAATTATTGAATTTACTTCTTGGTCACAACTTGTAAATACTCTACAAACTTAGTTTTTTTTATAGAAACTATGTGGCCCGAAGCTTCAGATGTTTATGTTTATGAAAAACAAAACGGTATATCTATAAAAAAACATGTTTTCCAACAAACGTTATTGGCGTGACAACATCTTATAATTTCAGTCCAGTTCTGGACGTGCACACTAAATTGTAAGATTTTTAAATCATCCATAACTCTGTAATATAATTTATTAAACTAACTTCTTACCAAGGTATTGACCAATAGTGCCATTTTTATAAAAACATTTCTTTAGCCAAGAAAAACGAAAACAGAACTTTCAAAGGTAATCTCAAAATACTATTCAAATATATTTGTAGTTGTATTTAGCTATTATGAGGAGCCGTTAATTTGTGTGTGTGTGTGTGTGTGTGTGTGTGTGTGTGTGTGTGTGTGTGTGTGTTTTGTGTGTATATATATATATGTGTGTGTGTACATGTGTGTGTGTGTGTGTGTGTGTGTGTGTGTTTGTATGTGTGTGTGTTATGTGTATGTTTTGTGTGTGTGTGTGTGTGTGTGTGTGTGTGTGTGTGTGTGTGTGTGTGTGTTAGCGTTTTTACGTCCGCGATTTTGGTCCGATTTGATTAAAACTTAGCACTAAATTCGATTTTGGTAATAGCTTGGACAAGTTCGTCATCCGGCAAAATCAGTTAAAACTTTCAAAATGGCGGTCGTTTGAAACATTACAAAATTTCACAATTTAATTCGAACTTGGCACAAAAACTGATTATGGAAACAGCTTGAACAAGTTCTTTACCAATTAACACAAAACCTTTTGGTATTCATTGCCCTCGCTCAGGTAAATCAGTTAAACGGATTCCAAATGGCGGCCATTTGAAATCTTTGAAAATTCTATAGCCTGTTTTATCTTACATTTTTTTTAAAAGAGATTTCACTATCATAATGATCGAGAGTTCCAATATGCATAAATTAACATTTACAACTTTAAATTACATTAAAAATATTAAAATCCTTCTGACGGCGGTCAGGGCTCATTTTCGTAGTTTCAATGAAATTTGAAAATTTAAAATGCTTATACGTATATAGGCCTACAGATTGTAATGCTGATTATGGTGGTGAAATCAGATTTTCAAAAAAAAGTAAGATAACCATAATTATTGTTTGAAATCCGAGATTTATTTCTTTTCGAAAGATTATTACACGTGATTAAAAATCACGTAAAGTACAGAAGCATCAACAATCCTGACACGTGTAACAAAAACTGCGCGATGACTGCATAACACAGGTGGCCTACATTAGATTACAAAGTGGGATGACCTCGTTTTGTGATACGCATAGAAAGATTAAACTGTAACACATAGACAAGCTATTGTATAAACGTATTTCAATAGGATGAGCTATTGTTTCCTTAACCATACTTAAGCCCTGGAAAACCGGATTACACGTCTCTGGGTTCTGAGGCATGAGGGGGTTCAGGTAATGAGGAGGCAGACAGGGATTTGCATCTTAGTTTTTCGGATCTGGGCCGGCTTTAGGGATCTCTCTATCGTTTGCCGGGTCTGCCATAAATAGATGGATTAACAAGCAACACCAGGATAAGCTTCGTAGGCATTCCCGTAGCAAGCTCCTCTTGGGTAAGGTTCTTCATGATGGACTTAGAGTAGCAGCAGACATTTTGCGCAAAGCACAATTCAGGCGCGTTCCAGTGTACTGTAGTCTGAGGTTGCACGTATGTACCACGAAGAAACCATGTGTAGATTAGGAAGTAAAGAGGAGGAGACTGCAGGACGTATAATTCATGATTCTGAGGATCTTGCTAGCAGGAAACTAAGGGTTTTTGGCTTCCAGGACCATAGGGATTTTCAGCAGAACGGGACAGTCAGTGGATTGTTGGAACTTACTAAGGGCACCAGTCTGCTGAACTAGTACTTGAGAGAGTTAGTTGCACCTCTCGATAGGTCAGTCGATCGCACTGCCGAGGGTTGTATAATCTCTTCTTTTAGTTTCTAATCTAACCATACTTACTGAGTTACAGCCGTCACGATAAGAGTGTCGCAAAATTAGCATATAACGAATTCGTCCAACTGGAATCCGGTGATACTTAAGTACAGACCGAAGGGATGACTTTGATGAGGGTCTGACGAAAGCAGGTAAAACTTGTCATGAGCAGGTAAAACTTGTCATGAGCAGGTAAAACTTGTCATGAGCAGGTAAAACTTGTCATGAGCAGGTAAAACTTGTCATGAGCAGGTAAAACTTGTCATGAGCAGGTAAAACTTGTCATGAGCAGGTAAAACTTGTCATGAGCAGGTAAAACTTGTCATGAGCAGGTAAAACTTGTCATGAGCAGGTAAAACTTGTCATGAGCAGGTAAAACTTGTCATGAGCAGGTAAAACTTGTCATGAGCAGGTAAAACTTGTCATGAGCAGGTAAAACTTGTCATGAGCAGGTAAAACTTGTCATGAGCAGGTAAAACTTGTCATGAGCAGGTAAAACTTGTCATGAGCAGGTAAAACTTGTCATGAGCAGGTAAAACTTGTCATGAGCAGGTAAAACTTGTCATGAGCAGGTAAAACTTGTCATGAGCAGGTAAAACTTGTCATGAGCAGGTAAAACTTGTCATGAGCAGGTAAAACTTGTCATGAGCAGGTAAAACTTGTCATGAGCAGGTAAAACTGTCATGTCATGAGCAGGTAAAACTTGTCATGAGCAGGTAAAACTTGTCATGAGCAGGTAAAACTTGTCATGAGCAGGTAAAACTTGTCATGAGCAGGTAAAACTTGTCATGAGCAGGTAAAACTTGTCATGAGCAGGTAAAACTTGTCATGAGCAGGTAAAACTTGTCATGAGCAGGTAAAACTTGTCATGAGCAGGTAAAACTTGTCATGAGCAGGTAAAACTTGTCATGAGCAGGTAAAACTTGTCACGAGCAGGTAAAACTTGTCATGAGCAGGTAAAACTTGTCATGAGCAGGTAAAACTTGTCATGAGCAGGTAAAACTTGTCATGAGCAGGTAAAACTTGTCATGAGCAGGTAAAACTTGTCATGAGCAGGTAAAACTTGTCATGAGCAGGTAAAACTTGTCATGAGCAGGTAAAACTTGTCATGAGCAGGTAAAACTTGTCATGAGCAGGTAAAACTTGACAGAATACATTCGCGTGCAATTTTTAGTGTAGAGCTTAGGGGCCGATTGATAAGGAAGAGTAGAGTTCAAGTATTTTTAAGTAGAGTTCAGTCATTTTTGAAAAGAACATGAAAATTTGCTAAAACCATTTCAGCTGCCATGATTATCAATTATAAAACAGCATAAAACTAGGTAATTCAAACTAAATTTTGTTTCTTTTTTTTAACATCCATACTTTATGACAGTTAGACTAATGTGGACGAGGATCAGCGTTAACTGTAAGAAAGGAACGGGTTGGCTACTCGAACTAAGGACCTTGACGTGCGCAGTTAGACTGAAGCTACTGTGCCCTATTTTAAACTAGAATAGCCTATAATCAATTTTTGTGAGTAGTAAAGGTACATGGTTTCAGGTCTTGTACAATATTCCAGTTATACAACGAAAATGTTTTAGAGACCTGAATTTTTTTGGGTAAAAAAAATTAGGTAAAAAAGCTCACCGTAGGCCTATAAATTATAATTCACAAAAAAGAACTTTCCTTTTTAACTTTCACTAAAAAAATAACGTACTTGCCTATTGCGGATGGAAGGGAACTATAATTAGAAATATACCAGAAACTAACTGTTCGACAATTCCTATTTCAAGCCTTATCAGACCCTCGTCAAACATTGATCCTTCGCGCTGTACGCAAATGTCACATTCTAGCTGTATGAAAATGTCACATTCTAGCTGTACGCAAATGTCACATTCTAGCTGTACGCAAATGTCACATTCTAGCTGTACGCAAAATTCGCTTTACACATGTCTCGTGCATTCAGAGCCACACAGATCGTCAAAACACGTTTAGAGTGATAGTTGAAAATCTAATATATGCTTATATGTGTCTCTAAAATTCGTGATTTTAAATCATATCCGGCGATGATAACCTTAAAGGTTTTTCGCCGGGAAAAAAATGTAAATCATATCACAAATCAGTTGGCACAAGTTTGTTAATAAGCAAGGTAGCGGTCACACAAATTATTAAACAATAACTTTGTTTACCTTTCATTAAAGCTTGTTTAATTCATTTGCAGAGGGATATGAACCACGCTCTGCTACCGTTTGCGGTGAAGGTGAAACTGATTAATAAATTTATAGAAGAATATTAATTATTTGACGAAGCTTTAGGCCTAGTTAATATGTAACTTAATGAACTAAATCGGAACAAAACTTTCAAAATGGAATTAACCATAACTACAGTACCCTAACTACAGTACTGCAATACAATTTACCCAACAACATATTGTATTATCCTCCCAAATTTTAAATACGTTTAATATCTGAAATTATAGACAAAGTACAGGAACTGTTTCGATATCTCGAACAAGCATTTCATTGCGACAAGTTACTGACCGAAGTAAGGAGAAAAGAGAAATTAGATTTTGTACGTAAAATGATAAAATTGTATAGTTATACGCAATTATATTGAACCTAACCTAACCATTGTTTACAAGTGCCCTCTGTAATACAGTTTGATGTAACCTGAAAGAACGTACTGCAGAAGATCACCACAACCATCTTGGACTTATCATTGAAACATAATGCACAAAAATATATTTACAATTTCGTCAACCGCGGAATCAAGGTCATCTCCCAGCTGTTAGCAAATAACAACTCCATCTACCAATAATAAATAATCCATCTTGATTATAAGTTACAACTAAAAGTCACGTTATGGCACATGGTTCAGATAAACTCTTGAATTTTCCTTTTGCAGAGGTTAACCGTAAATTACAGATAAATTACTAAGCTTGATGTAATGTGGTACAAGTGTTGGGAAAACTATAAATAAATAAATAGTTTATTGACTCATTAACTATAGTAATTGTTTTATTCGTGCCAGTAATGATAAAACGTGTTTTACGCACATGTTAGGCTACAAACAGTGAAAATGTTTTCTTGAATAAAATTTGAAAAACCCTATTCATTCCAGTTGGTCCGCGAAGCGGGCAAGGATGTCCTCTAGTTTTATATTATTCCGCGAAAAAAATCAGGAACTTCAAAATAACTTTGCCCGGATTTAACAGACTAATCTTGTGTTTTTTTGTATATCAGTTACAAAATATTTGTTCAGGTTTTTCTAAAAGAAACGTTGTTTTGAAGGTTTAGAAAACGTTCGTACGTCAGCAGTGCTTTATAAATAGAACAGTCGTAATTTTAAATTAGACGACACACCGGTCAGAAGTGGACATCTTGGCTGTTTGTAACGTCATGACGGTTAATTTTATCTTCGATCTGCGGCGTGGGGAGTTCATTTATCAGCAGAAAACACCTTATTGTTGGTTTGATTCATATTCCTTCCGACAGTGTCCACGGTTTCGGATCAGAAAGCAAAGATTAAAATATACAAATTAGTGTGACTTTACTTAGCGCCTAACAAGCTGTCAATTGGTTGTTTATAGTTCTGTAATAAGGCAATCTTTCATATATTCAGTATTAACGAATTTCTATGGGGAAATGAGCTATTAGAGCGACCATTATGGTAAGACCCAGACTTGAAACCATGAAATAAAAGTCACGTTGACAATTTTTATATAGGCCTATGTATGATTTGATTCAAGTAGTGCTGCTTGTGTTCGTTAATTAAACAAAATCTGATCAACCGAATCACAATTGCGATCAGTATGAAATGTTTATAAGTAGGGCCTGGATTGTTAGGCCGGGTGAGGCCACCCAATACGCGTTGAGTGGAGCAGACTACGTATTTATAACCTAACCTATTGTTTTTAGTGCGGCCATTGACAGCATAACGGAGCTGAGAGGAGTCCGCTTTGCTTTCAGTGGCTGCACTTACATTTAAAACAATAGGTTAGGTCCGCTCCGCCCAGAGCAACTCCGCTACGTATTGGTGACCAAGCGGCCTTATTTATTTAAAAATAGTAAAAATTTAAATATAATATTTAACAAAGAAGGCGGAATATTTATTAAAAACGTAATATATTTATTAATGTTTTTAATACATAAAGCCCTAAAAATTATGCAATTTACAATAAACCAAATTTATATTAAAAATAATTTGTTGACACTGCATATAAATGTTTTTTTTTTTAATGATCAAGAGTAAAACTTTTTCGATTATTTTGAAGCAAAGCTTTGTATAGCACAAAGGTTCTTTCCATATCACGTGAAGTAATTGGAGTATTTAAACTTTAAAGGATTTAATCCCAAGAAGCATGTTTCTGACCCGCAATAAAATTGAAAAGTATGGATTTTTTTTTATAGTGCTTCCAATTTCCGGTTGGTTTCTTCTCCTATTGTACTTGGACATGATTTAAATCCCAAGTGGAATGATAGTGTTAGCTTCAAGGTATTTGTAACAGCAACATTTTTTTCCAAGTTTTCAATTATCGTTGAGACTTTTTTAAATTAGAATTTATTCGGGCAAAGGTCATTTTATTGTTTTTAATTTTGGCAGTTATTTAGCTTCACTGATGGTAAAAAGCAGTTAATTGCGTGTTCAATAGAGTTCGGATTTTCAGCATAATAAAATACAGCTGACGACCGTATCAGCTGGGGCTGGTCATGATTGGTTGATGTGGTAAAAGCAGCCCTGGATTGATTTCTGTGAAACATTGAAGTTTTCTCGGTGCCTCTAAAAGAATCCTCTTCGTGCTTGATTTTTTTTTTTTTTTTTTTTTTTTAACGTCCGACTGTTGTGCACACTTGGGCTAATGCAGACGATGGGATGATTTATAGCGTATGAAAATGCCAATCCCTCGCCGGGAATCGAACCCGGGTCCTCGGGGTGAAAGCCTAGTACGCTATCCACTAGGCCACCGAGGCGGCTCTACGTGCTTGAAATTAAATCGTTTATGTCTTTGAATTCTGTCCTTACACTTTCAGTCAATCGCCTCCCTGCTTTTATCGTTTAAGGCGCAGTGTCATTCACAAATAAGCGTCGTTATTGTATTTTATTCCGCTCTGCCATTAAGTCCATAAAGTAGGCCTGATCAGTTATAACATCGGTTCATTGAAAAATTGTATTTCCATTCATATTGTCATCTTAGTACATTATTTTTTACTAAGATAATTAGAAAATATTGAATTGTCTTGAAAATCGCAAAATATTTTATTTAAATGAAGATCCTGATCCTATTTATAAGTATAATACGACAGTTTATTTTTTTAAATTATGAATGTCCGCCATTTTTAAAGGATTAACGAATTTTATTGGATAACCAACTTTTTTACGCTATTGCCAAAATTAATTTTTGTGCTGTCTAATTTTTGTTCGTTTGCTGTGTACCACAATTATAAATTCTTCTCGATTCTTCCAGGGTAAGGTCAAACAGTTCTAATACACATTTTGCTTTACAATTACGTTCCTGATATTATCACGTGAACCATTAAATATTCATACAGTAGTGCATATATTTGTACTGAAAAGAGAATGATTCCAATTATTATATGTTTATTAAATTCTTCCAATTGTGATACTTGTGATGGCTTGAGATCTCAAAGTTCTTCCCTTACTGATTTTAAATGTATCAGTATCATCTGTGCTGCATTACAATTGTTTTTTTGTATGGATTACGTTACTCGATCCAGGAAAGAACAGGAAGCAGAAAAATGATAAACTCTTCGACTGCTGTAGAACAAATCTAGTGTTTTCTATACTAAATCTTTACTTGCTAAGTTGTCAACCTAGATAACAATGTTTTTATAGTTAGACTTTACATGACAACAATGCAGATTAAATGTTAAACCATTGGTTGTTACGTAAAAATATCTATTTTGGCTTTAGGTAAATTAATTATTTAGGTAATGTTTAATTTTTTTTTTTTTTTAACGTCCGACTATTGTGCACTCTCTTGGGCTAATGCAGACGATGGGATGATTTACAGCGTATGAAAATGCCAAGCCCTGGCCGGGAATCGAACTCGGGTCCTCGGGGTGAAAGCCTAGTACGTTATCAACTAGGCCACCGAGGCGGCAGGTAATGTTTAAAACTGGTTTTTCGTGATTAGGCCCATATGGGTATATTTGGGGCTTTTCCTCCATGCTTCTGGGAATCGTGCATAAACCCTACAAGGCAGCTCAATAATGCAATTATTCAACCCCAACTAACATGTGGGATTGTATTTGGAGGGATGAAATCGTAAAAATGGTGCACAATAAGCTGTATGTAGTGGAATTCAGTAGAATCCTGGCCACAGTAATTATAATTTTAAAAAATTCCAACTAACTGTAGTCTTCTAAAACCTTTTACGATATCTTCTCTCTAGACTTTTTGTGATAAGCAGGCTATTACCCCCATGACGTAATTGAGACAGACTCAGTTTGGTTGAAATATTATAAATGACCCGGAAGCTTATCGTACACTTAATGTTTACCTTTTCCACAGTACAGCTGTTTTCGTCACGCCTCGATACAACACAACAATGGCTGTAGCTGTTTAAAGACGCAAGTACTGTTTATTCTGGCCAGTTTTAATAAACATTGGAGGTGTGGCTGATTTTATTTTTAGGATAAAACCTTTATTTCAAGGTCGTGCGTGACAGTACTCTGTCCTAGTCAGTGACTCGGTTTCGATTAAATATATAATAGCGGCACGTAGCTGTCTCGCTGACGTGATTGAAGCGAATCTTAGAAATATTAACAATATCACATCACAAACTAAGTGAAACATTATTTCCGTTTAGGAAAAAAATGATCCCTGACCGCCGTATCTTACACTGATATGAAAATCTAAAAAAAAAATGTATCGAGATCTTTTACACTCATCAAATAATAATTAAAAAATACCTCCAGAACAGTCGTGTTAAGACCAAGGCTGTTGGGGACTGAACATCGCTTAGAAATGCAGAAACCTTGTAATGAAGGCTTCAAGGTCAAGCTTCCGGGTGATTTAATCATAAGCGAGTCAGCTGCGTGATAATTTACAGCGCAATTTGTGCACATTAAAAACACATGTATAAGAAACTGCATGCACTCTCTTTCTTCGTCCTGTGTGTTCACTGGCTCGCTCAAGAACAATGAAATGTACTTATGCTAAACATCTCGTTCTATATTAGCATCTCGTTCCACATGCTGACGTATTGTATTGACGTCAGCATATTGACTTGCCATTGTAAAGAGACCGGCTTCCAACCTCTGTATTATTGCAGTGTTCTGACCAAGACTTCCTAATTGAAGTAGGCGCAAAATGAGAAATTGATTGTATAGCTTGAAGTTTAGCTTGCTTTATAACATACTGAAATTATAATTATAGAGTGGTAGCCTATATTTACACAATTAATTGAGAGTACAGTCGGGAAGGACGCCCGGACACAGTTCTTAATAATTCGAGCCAATAAATCTTATTCTAATAGTTTTATGAATAAGAATTGTCTAAAACTAGGTAGGCCTTAATATTGATATAATGTTGTCAAAAAAAAAAAAATAATAATAATTCAGTAGCCTTTATTCTAAGCGCATAATACGAACTACGTTAAATTACATTAAAACCCTTACGTTAAACTACATTAAAACCCTTACGTTAAATTACATTAAAACCCTTACGTTAAATTACATTAAAACCCTTACGTTAAATTACATTAAAACCCTTAAGTTAAATTACATTAAAACCAAGAGGAAGTGATAATACAACCCCAGGTACTGCGATCGACTGACCTATCGTGTAACTAAACCTCTTGAATATTACAGTTCAAATTGGTGCCCTTAATAAGTTATAAAAACCACTAACTCACTCTGCTAGAGATCCCTAGGGTCCTGGAAACAAAAACCCTCTAGCCTCCTGTTAGCTAAAAAGCTTCACAATCAAGAATTATGTGCCCTGCAATTTCCTTTTTCTTGCACAACCTACACACGGTTTTTCCGTGGTACATACCTACCATGTTCATGTGCATCCTCAGACCACAGTGCCCTGTAATGATCCCCATGATCTTCCTGAGTTGTGCCCTGCCTAAGACGTTTTCCGCCCTCTTTAAGTCCTCCAAAAGGAGCTTTTTTAAGAGGCGCTTACTACGGGAATTCTTATAAAGGTTTTTTCATCTTGCCTGGTAGCTACTAATAGCAGACCCTTCCAACGACAGGGAAATCCCTAAAGCCGAGTTAGGTCCAATAAAGGCAGATACAGATCCCAATCCAGCTAGTCGGTCTGCCTCCTCATTACGCTCAACCCTCTTATACTCCGGAACTCAGTGAAGAGTAACCCGGTTACCTAGGGACAGAGCGTTGAGGTTCTCCAGACCAGCTTTGACCGAATTGTAGGACCCTAAAGTGCTTCTATTGCGCTGCCTGATTATTGGTATAAAGGTGAATACGAGCTTTCTTGAAACTCCATTTCAAATTCTCCCGAACACACTCATTATTTCAGCCTGGAAAACTGTTGCATCCTGACTGCAAAAACTGCCACCTAACACTAACTGAATTCTTAAATAGCACGCGTTCACTGCACACTGCCATTTAATATAAAAAGACTAGAAGCTCAGCCACCATTATAAAAAGCATGCTCGGTATTAGCGGTTAAAGTCCAAGTAATTGCACTACCTGCCGCTACAAACGCTGCATACGCAAAAAAAGGAAGTGGAGACGTTTGAGAAAAAACAGTACAATTATCTACTGTACTCTGCCGCAAGATGCGATCAGCAGCGAGCGCTCACAAAGCTCTCATAAGGGTCATCATTCTAGAGCGTTTTTGGTCAATGACATTGTATCACGTCTGATATATAACTGAAAACTTGGTCATTTCATTGCTTCTAAGTTCCCTTTGTTGTTTTGCCGCACAACGTTTTCTTTTGTGCGTCTTTTGTGATAATAATTGTCTTCATTGTCTTGTTCTCCATCGTCATCATTTACATGTTCAGAAGTGTTAATCAAGCACTGTACGTGACACAGTGACCTTGGGAACGCTTTCTAATAATAACTGGGCACAGTTCGCGAGTATTGGTCAACTTTTCTTTATCTGTCCGAATTCTTTTTCGGCAACTATTATTTTTCGAATGAATTAAGTCGATATTTATCATTTCCTGGTTGCTAAAATAGGAGTTATCAGCCAAGGAGAAATACTACAGTTAGA
Source organism: Callitettix versicolor (assembly GCA_022606455.1). Classification (NCBI taxonomy): domain Eukaryota; kingdom Metazoa; phylum Arthropoda; class Insecta; order Hemiptera; family Cercopidae; genus Callitettix; species Callitettix versicolor. The sequence goes on from CM040184.1 coordinate 63,414,073, forward strand.
GTCACTCAATAAACAAAAACACCGCTTAGTACACACCTTTTACGGGGAGTCTACTCTAGATTCTAGTACACACCCAAAGATGCGCTACTGTAGCATTTGTAACGTATTAGTCCGTATCACGTGTATTTCACATTTGTAAGTTTAAATAAGTAAACATATGATTGTATTTTAATGCAGCTTCGTAAGAGATTTTAGAATTTATTGTTAATTTATTACACCATTGCATTGTATAAGAATATTTTTTAGTTTTTAGTACTCTTTATACTATAATTTTCAAAGTTATGTAAGTATATGTTTTTAGCTTAATGCAGTTTCATAGCTGGTTTATATATACGTGTATATATATATATATATATATATATATATATATATATATATATATTGTGTTTAACGTCCGACTATTGTGCACACTTGGGCTAATGCAGACGATGGGATGATTTATAGCGTATAAAAATGCCAAGCCCTCATAGGAATTGAACCGGGTCCTCGGGGTGAAAGCCTAATACGCTATCCACTAGACCAGGGGTCTCCAAACTACGGCCCGAGGGCCACATCTGGCCCGCGGACAGATTTTGTCCGGCCCGCGGAGAGCTAGCATACTTGAAAACTCCTTTTAGAGAACATATTTTTATAGCAAATTAAATTTAGTTTACTGAAGTATTCTAATTTTATGTTGAATAATTATTAATATGACACCTACATTGATATGGTCATGGGCTAACTACTCATAACATTGTTGTAGGCTTATTGTTATTGTTTTTGTGATAAGTTGGATAAAGAAACACAGAATTGTAATGAGTAAAGACATGTATAATATTCAGAAAATTTAACTTCAGTATGTAATAACTAACAAATTATTGAAATGAATCCAACTAACATTTTATACATTTTAAATAAAAACATAACTTATAACAAGCATAATGACATATGAAATACTAATGAGATTTATGTAATTGAGATTTTCCACTGACAATAGTTTGTAGTTGTGGACTAATTTTACTTGTACCAATTATTAAAAGAGATTTAAGATGCTCATCAGTTAAATTAGATCTGTAAACATTTTTTGTGTACTTCATTTTGGAGAAGGTCTTCTCACACAAATAAGTAGTACCAAAAACAGAAAACAGCCCACGAGCAAATTTATGCAAATTATCAAATTGTGTCAGTGGAAGACTCCTGTAAAATTCCACTGTTATAAAAAAATAAAAAAAACGTTGCGTACTTTTTCGGACTTTTTTTTCATCAGTGGACTATTTCACTTTTTACCACCGGCAACAATGATAATATGGTTTTGGCCCTCGGAACTTACTGGAGTAATCAGTATGGCCCTAAGGCTGGAAAGTTTGGAGACCCCTGCACTAGACCACATCGAGGCGGCTATATATATACACAGTGGAAATTGCTAATAGTAGACACCGCATAAAGAAGAAAATCGTCTACAGTAGACAAAACCTTCGGGTCCCTTCGAGTGTTATGGAGATAATGCATACAAGGATAAAGTAGACACCGTGTAAAGTAGACAAATCGCGTACAGTAGACGCTAAGAGAGGTTTGTTGGGAGCAAAAAATCGGATAGAGTAGACTCTCAATGTTTGTTTGTTTTGATTACTCATCAGTCCCTTTTCAATACCTCCACTTGACACCGGCCTGACTCACTTTTAGATTAGTTTTAGCCAAGATGTCGAGAATAACACAACTTACCATAGAAGAAAAATTCGCTGTGATTTGCCGTTTTGAGTTGGGTGAGAAGGCCAAAGATTTGGAAAGTGAATTTAGTGTTTGTTATGCTGCAATTTATAAAATTGTGAAAGGAAAAGACAAAATTATTCAGCAGTTCGAGAAATGTGAGAAGAAGAAAAGAGTTGGAAAATGAAGAAAATGAGAGAAAGAAATGTTTTCATCACCCTGAGTTGGACAGTGCATTATTATCGTGGTTCACCCAGCAGCGAGGGAATAATGTACCGGTAAGTGGCCCATTACTTCAGCAAAAAGCTAACCGTCTGACGATTCTTTTAAAAATTGAAAATTTCAACTGTAGTTTGTCTTGGATACAACGATTTCGCTCTCGTCACAACATTATGTTTGGCAAAATTTCGGGTGAGTCAGCTAACGTCGACCGTGTTATTACAGGGAACTGGCTTTTAAATGTTTGGCCGAAAATCAGGGATGGTTAATACAGACAATGAGATTTATAATGCTGATGAAATGGGATTGTTTTTTAGAATTCCTCCTGATCGTACGTTTAAGTTTAAAGGAGAGAAGTGCAGTGGGGGGAAACTGTCTAAGGAGAGGCTCACTGTTTTGGTAACAGCTAACAGGACAGGAACTGATAAAAAAAGATTGCTGGTAATTGGAAAATCAAAAAGCCCTTGTTGTTTTAAAAATGTTCGAATCGTTCCTGTAGATTACGATTTTAACAAAATGGCATGGATGACATCATTTATTTTTGAGAAGTTCCTCAGATCATGGGATTCTGACCTTGGGAAGGAAAAACGGTGAATATTGCTGACCGTAGATAACTGTCCAGCTCATCCCCACATCGAGAAATTGAAAAATATTAAGCTGGTTTTCTTACCCCCTAACTCAACCTCCGTCCTCCAACCAATGGATCAGGGGATTATACGTTGTCTAAAATTGTTCTTCAGAAAAGAGTTGGTGTATAAAATCATTCAGAAATTGGACAGTGGCAATCACACGCAAATTAATGTTCTGGAAGGTATCATTATGGTATCAAAAGCATGGAATAATGTTTGTATGGAAACGATTGCACATTGCTTTGCTCACGCCGGCTTTTCATCCGAAGTCCAAAGTGCAGCACCTGCTAAAGAAGATGAAGCTTATTTGGATCTTCAGACAGCAATCGGAAAATTCAACACCCCTTGTCCACTGAAGGGTCATTGTCAATTGAAGAATTCTAGAATATTGACAATGACATTGTATTATGTGAATCCTTGACTGATGAAGACATCGTGGATAACGTACGACCTCATCAACCTGTCGACAACGAGAATGACCATGATGAAGAAAACGACCAGGAAGAAAGAAGTTTTGGTGAGCCTCCCAGTACAGTTGAAGCATATGCTGCTTATCAGATTCTTCGTGCATATCAACTAACCAATGGGAAGCCCATTAACGGAAATTTTGACATCTGTACGGATATTGAGCATCACTTTTCCCAAGAAGTGATTGCGAAAGAGAAACAAACTTTAATAACCCTTTACTTCAATAAAAATTAATTCATGTTCTCATTTTGTCATTATTACATACAATCTTCATGTTCGAGTATATACCGAGAAGGTAATTCATTTACACATTTTTAAATGTACATACCTATTTCACAAATAAAAGCTTTTGAATTTCAGTATGTGTGTATTTTAAATTGTATGAGCCCCTGTTTGTGCGCAACGTTTACAATAGACTGTCAACTATGTATAGGCCTATATGAATTCTATCACCTATAGTAGACTGTCAACTGTACATGATACATCGCATTAAGTAGAAATCGTTTATAGAGACGAGATTTCCCAGTCCTTTGAGTGTCTACTATAAACGATTTCCACTGTATATATATATATATATATATATATATATATATATATATATATATATATATATATATATATATATATATATATATATATATATATATATATATATATATATATATATATATATATATATATATATATATATATATATATACATTGCTTTCTGACATGTAGAATAATATAAAGTGAGTACAGTATAACAATTACAATTACAGCACATGCTCAAGAAGCCGCAGAGGTCGTTTTGTCATTGTTGCAATTGCGAAAAATAATTTCAAAACTTGATCAAGCAGAGGCAAAGTTTAAAATAAACCAATACATTGTTATACGACATTGAACTGAAACAACTTCAAACAGGCTCTTCAGATTCTGGTCCTATTTTAGCTTCTACATTACGTCCATCAACATCAGATTCTTCAAATTCTTTCGAAAAAAAAAGCTTCTATCTCTCGTCTATGAATATCACATTCTTCAGATTCTCCCCCAAGTTCATAGTCTACCTCTCCTTCATCAACTTATGGTTCTTCAGATTCTCGCCCAAGTTCATCGTCTACCTCTCCTTCATCAACTTAGAGTTCTTCAAATTCTCCCCCTCTCCTTCGTCGATTTATGGTTCTACAGATTCTCCCCCAAGTTCATCGTCTATCTCTCGTCCTTCAACTCCAGGCTCTTCAGAATCTCGCTCAAGTCCATCGTCTATCTCTCGTCCATCAATATCACATTCTTCAGATTCTCCCCCAAGTCCATCGTCTATCTCTTGTCCATCAACTCCAAGCTCTTCAGATTCACGTCTAAGTCCATCGTCTATCTCTCATTCATCAACTTATGGTTCTTCAGATTCTTGCCCAAGTTCATCGTCTACCTCTCCTTCATCGACTTAGAGTTCTTCAAATTCTCCCCCTCTCCTTCATCGATTTATGGTTCTATAGATTCTCCTCCAAGTTCATCGTCTATCTCTCGTCCTTCAACTCCAGGCTCTTCAGAATCTCGCCCAAGTCCATCGTCTATCTCTCGTCCATCAATATCACATTCTTCAGATTCTCCCCCAAGTCCATCGTCTATCTCTTGTCCATCAACTCCAAGCTCTTCAGAATCTCGCCCAAGCCCATCGTCTATCTCTCGTCCATCAACTCCAGGTTCTTCAGAATCTCGCCCAAGTCCATCGTCTATCCTCCTTCATCAACTTATGGTTCTTCAGACTCACGTCCAAGTTCATCGTCTACCTCTCCTTCATCAACTTATAGTTCTTCAGATTCTCCCCCTCTCCTTCATCGACTTATGATTCATCAAGATTCTCCCCCAAGTTCATCGTCTACCTCTCGTCCATAAACTTATAGTTCTTCAGATTCTCCCTCTCTCCTTCATCGACTTATGATTCATCAAGATTCTCCCCCAAGTTCATCGTCTACCTCTCGTCCATAAACTTATGGTTCTTCAGATTCTCCCCCAAGTTCATCGTCTACCTCTCCTTCATCAACTTATGGTTCTTCAGATTCTCCACCAAGTTCATCGTCTACCTCTCCTTCATCAACTTATGGTTCTTCAGATTCTCGTCCAAGTTCATCGTCTTCCTCTCCTTCATCATCTTACGGTTCTTCAAATTCTCGCCCAAGTTCTTCGTCTACCTCTCGTCCACAAACTTATGGTTCTTCAGATTGTCCCCAAGTTCATAGTCTACCTCTCCTTCATCAATTTATGGTTCTTCAGATTCTCGCCCAAGTTCATCGTCTACCTCTCCTTCATCAACTTATGTTTCTTCTGATTCTCGCCCAAGTTCAGCGTCTACCTCTCCTCCATCAACTTCAAATTTTTCAAATTCTCGCCCAAGTTCAGCTTCTACCTCTCGTTTACCAACTTCAGGTTCTACTAATTCTCGCTTCTTAAAGGTTTGTTTAATTAAGTACTTTTTGTGAACTGTTTGCATTAAACTCTTGTTTATCATTCACCTTAATTAAGGCAATTAGTGCATCACACATACTAATGTCGTTCAAAAGTAATTTTTTGTTTGGGCGTCAAATACATTTCAAAAGCAGCACTTAAATCTGCGCTACAAGCGTTACTGTTCGCGTCGCGGCAGTGCAGACGACACATAAGTCAGCTGATCCGTCTTATCAAGGATTTCAGGCTTTCAATTTTTTCAATATTTGATTGTGCAGACACACTACGGAGTTTACTTTATTAAGTTATTAGTGAAGTCGGGAATGTCTAAAGTTTTGACGTAAACACTGAAATAGAAACTCTTTCTTGGAACGCGAAACATCTGTTTACACAGTATAATTAAGTGGCATGTTATAAAACAAAGTTTTAACGGCTTTTACCAGTTAACGTTTCATTAATCTAAGCATCTTATCTAACTGTAAACAACCCTATTATTTCGTATCGTTTTCTCATTGACTGAAGGTTAACCGCCCGGCTATTACAAAACTGAACCATCGATTCATTTAGTTCCCACTAATCTTAATATGTTATTCTTTCTTAGTACTTCCTCAATGTAAAAGACCTTCAAATACGTAATTATTTTTGTAATTAACAACAATTAAACAACATTATGAGACCTAAGAAAAAGTAATTACAATAAGTAATCTAATCGATGGAGTGGTTCAGAGATTCGAAACAACGAGAAACTTGAATTTATTTTGAAAATATAAAGAATTAAATTTAAAACGTCGAATATACTTTGTCCTAGAAGACATGTACCGTACTATCTGAAAACACTGGTGGATTCAAGAGGTCTGGAGGGGTGCAACCTCCCCTTTGGAATTGGAAACGATTTGAAGAAATATGAATTTATTTGTTACTTAATTAAGTAAAATAAAAATTTCAACTATTACTCTTAATACTAAAACAGGGGTTCTCTGAATCCTGCATGAACAGGTAGAGCAGGGCAGGGTTAAATATCCTTGAAGAAAAAGGGGGGAAGAAGGAATACGTACGCGCATACATTTGTTAGTCAGGACAAGATGGACAAGATTGTGTACAGAAAAAATCGAGCAGAACAAAATTGTTGATGAATTTGGGAAGTTGAAAAGAGAAAGTTAGATTTTGTTATATGAAGTGAATTATCAGTTAAAACTTAGTAAAAATGTTTATAAAATGTATTTTCATTTATTTCTTTTATAATTTTTATTATTTTCCTTATTTAATTTTGTTTTTTATGTAACAGTGACGCCTTAAAATAAACCTATATGTGCTACAATTAATAATATATTTTTTTTTAGATTTTATCATAAAGTTCTTTTTATATTCTTCTTCTTTTCTGCTATATTTTCTGCTTTTCATTATATGTTCAGTATAATGATCTGCCTTCCCTAGCTTCGTCAATTCTACTTTCGTTGACGCGTTTTGGAGAACCTCCATCTTTTTAAACTATATCTATACTATCAGTATAAATCTAAACTATTTATCTGAACTAAACTATCTGTACTATGGATAAATAGTATAGATATAGTTTTTGAAGATGGAGGTTCTCCGAAACGCGTCAACGAAAGTAGAATTGACGAAGCTAGGGAAGGCAGATCATTATACTGAACATAGTTTATCATAAAGGTATAATTTATTACCCTGAAGTAGATCTAGTTGAAGTAGTTCAAGAATGTAGGCCTACTTGTTTCCATATGGAATTTTTGCATATGTACCTAAAACTATTGGAAATTATATTTTGTTGATTTACCGGGTTTATCCTTAAAACATCCCTCCTCCTTTTTAATTTGGCCGGATCCGCCCACGTATGATAAGCAGACACTCAATATGAGTAATTTATTTACATTTAGATAAGGGATAATAAAACATATAACTATTTAAAAAAGAAACCCTGTCACTTATGCTAATAAAAAAGTGTGTGATAAAAGTATAGCTTCTTATTTTCCTATTTTTTTTTTTGCTATTTGTATATTGTAGCGAAAAAATGAATCCAAAACAAAAACAAAATTCTATTTTAGAGCATATTTTTTGTTGCCTGACTTCAAGGGTGCAATCATTGAATACAAACGGACTAAATGTTCAGCCACCATTATAAAAAGTGTGCTCGATATCAGCAGTTTAAGTCCAAATAATTGAACTATCTGCCACTATGAACGCTGCAAGCTGCAAGGGCAGGGTGTGCAGACGTTTGAGAAAATAAACAGTACTATTATCTGTTTAACTGTAGTTAAACACTTTGCCGCAAGATGTCACCAGCAGAAAACGCTCACTAATCTCTTTTTAAGGATTTATCATTCAAATACGTTTATATACAATGTATTGTATACTGTTATCTATAACTTGGTGTTTCACCGCATCAATTAAATACACTCATCCTGTCCAGCCACTGTTAAAAATCCAATCCTCTTGACTTCCTGCCTTGTTCCTTTGCCTCGGATGGTACCAATTTCACAATTTTTCTGTATCTTATCATTTCAGTACTGTACACATCTTTATTGGAATAATCTAGCTCACACATCTTGTAAAAATTAATTAAGAAAGTTAAGTTTCTTTTTTATGCCAGCCTTTTTGCCAGTTAGACTAATGGAGACAAGATTTGGAATGATCGCTTTTTTGAATATATTTTGCAAGTAAGTAACTAGTCTTTTACCGAAATTTATTTTTATTTCAAATAATAAATCGCTAATAACAATTCTTCCTATGATATCCAGCAGTGGGTGAAGACTAGCTGCACCTATTGAGAGGATTTAGACGTCCCTCGCGGTACCCGAGTCTAACACACACTTACGACTTTAACACTTTACACTCACACTTACACCTAGGGAGGCCATAATAGCCTCAATGTGCTTTTCACCTTAAAATAACAACAAATCTTCCTATGATTATCGCTCAAACAGACCATTTTGCTGGAAATCGCTTCTAAGCCTAATAGCCTAACAGTGTAATTTACCAGTTTCTTATTCGGCTTTATCGTTACAATTATATCATTATGAAATGTTTTCTGTTTCATACCATGGCGGTCTTGGATTTTCCTGACATTGTTCATTCTTTAAAAACGTGGAAGTTTAATTATTTATGACACATTTCACGACAAGATGAAGCTAGACACTGTGGATAGTAAAATATTAACTTCTTGTTACAAAAAATAGGCTTGTCTGTGAGCTGCTTGCTGTGCCTCAGGGCTAGACCTTGACTACGTCTGTAGGCCTATACTACTGGAGCTGTGGTAGATTATCTACGGCTATCTGATTACATAGCCTACCTCATACCTGATTACATTTTAAAAACTTGCTGTAATTAGTTTTGAAAATGAGCTACAGAATAGGCTCTGTGTGTGGGGGGGTGCACATGCGTATGCGTGTGTGTGCGTGTGGTGTGCGCGCGCACGCGTGTGTGTTTTTGTGTTTGTGTGTGTGTGTGTGTATGTGTATGTGTGTGTCTGTCTGTCTGTCTGTGGGTCTGTGTGTGTGTGTGTGTGTGTGTGTGTGTGTGTGTGTTTGAATGTCTGTGGGTCTGTATGTGTGCGCGCGCGTGCGTGTGTTTTTGTGCTTGTGTGTGTGTGTGTGTGTGTGTGTGTGTGTGTGTGTGTGTGTGTGTGTGTGTGTGTGTGTGTGTGTGTGTGTGTGTGTGTGTGTGTGTGTGTGTGTGTGTGTGTGTGTGTGTGTGTGTGTGTGTGTGTGTGTGTGTGTTGGCTAGTGCGCGTGTCAGTACTCATGTTCGCAATTTTGGTCCCATTTTATTCAACCTTTACACAACAAATGGACCAATTATATTATTGGCATTACCTTGGACACATTTTATTACCCAGCAAAATCCGTTCAACAATCTCAAAATGGCAACCGTTTCAAAATAATGAAAAAATCAAAACTTTTTTATTTCACAATAATTTGAAATTTTTGATTCCACATTATCAATTAGCATTGAAATCTGCATAAATTAGCATTAAAATTTACAAAATCCATTTCAATTGAGAACTTGTAGTTTGACTGTAATTTAAATGTTGGCGAAAAATCTATTTTAATATCAGCTTGGACAAGTTTGTTTTTGACCAAAATCTCATTTTAAAATACGATAATTCCAAAGTCTTAAAAATATCATCACTTTTTTGACTTGCAACTTTTTTCAAAATCTGATCTGACCATCGCAATCCGGTCACGACTTGTATTTAAATTTTGTTAAGTTACAAAAGTCAATCTGACAGCGGTCAGGGTTCATTTTTCATATTTCAATGTCAAAAACACGTAAAACATCAGGTATTACTGAAGGAAATTCGCTTCCATCATGTCAGCGAGACAGCTGCGTGCGGCGATTATTCTTTTATGTATCATATGAAACCACATGCTAAAACAAGTATTGGTTGTCAACTCAAACCGCCAGTCTTCAAATTGTTGTTCATGGTAATGAATACAGTCAGAATGATTTAGCAGTCTTGCATTTATGTTCGTGTGTGTGGGCATAGTGCTTACACTATTATAGGTGCTTAAGTACAAATAGTTCGAAACGAAACTGTTATATAGCAGCTACAGTTGCATTAACAGCTTCTGTGTTTCAATTCAATTATAAAATCAACTAATAAATAATCACTGCATGCAGCTTTCTCGCTGAGGTGATAGAAGCTAATTTCCAAAAGTATTTTTCTTTCTTACCTTTTTTAAAATTCTGATTTCACTATTATCAACATTAAAATCTGCATGAGTTAGTACTTTCAAATGAACCACGACTGCCGTTAAATTAAACTACTTAATTTCAATGGGATTTTGAAAACTTAAAATTGCAATTTATGCATTTTTTCACGCTATTTACGATGGTGAAATCAGATTTTCAAAAACATTTGAGACAAAAAAAAAGATTTTTATTTACTGCTATTTTGAAACTTTTAAAGGAATTTTTATTGGTTAACGAAATTCTCAAATTACGAAAATAAATTTGTGTGTCAAATTTTTGAATCATATTGCGAACGCGAGCGTAATAAAACACACACACACACACACACGCGCGCGCACACACAATCCTTTCGAAATTCGCTTCTATCACGTCAGAAAGACATTAGATTATTTCAAATTACACTGGATTTTTAGAAATCAAAGACTGGCCTCCATTAGGTCTTTTTTCGTATTTTCAAAGGAATTTTTGTATTTTCTATAAAAAAAACGTTTTAAATAAACGCCATTTTGCAAGGAGGATTTAGACCATACAGAAGCTTCTCTGACTAGATCCTCACACTTAAATTAATTATGGCAAATTTCAAACTATCAAACAAACAACTTTTTATATCATTTATTGACTTCGAAAAGGCGTACGACTGCATTCACAGGCCGACATTATTGAAGATTCTAAAGAACTATGAACTCCACCCAAAACTCGTGAGAATGATAGAACTAACTCTGACGGAAACGCACTCGCACTCAACGGACTATCTCCCTTATTGTTCAACGTAGCATTAGATTTCATTATCAATATATAGAAACAAGAAAACCCGGTTAAAACTAAAATAGACACAGGGTCTAAGGCCACTAAAACAAACATCATAGGATTTGCAGATGATTTGGAACTACTTGCCCTTAATCTACAGGAAGCAAGAGAACAAATAATTAGCCTTGATAGCATTGCGCAGAAGTTAGACTTAAGAATATCATATGAAAAAACAGAGATCATGGCCATGGACCCGCTATGCGTAAATAAAGTGAACATTAACGGAAACACCATAAAGCTCATGGAATGTTTCAAATATCTAGGAAAAACCATAACATACAATCTAGACGAAAAACCCGCTACTCAATAGGGTAGCAAAAATTAAAAAAGCCCAGCTACTAACTTGGCCAACATACGAGAAAAAATGCCTGTCAATAAAAACAAAAATACGCCACTACAAATCAGTGGTACTCCCAGAAACATTACATGCCAGTGAAACTCTCTTCCAAATCAAAAACAATAACAAGACGGACCCGCTGCTTAAGACAGAGAGAAGGATCATCAGAACGTGTCTCAACAAAAGCTACCGTAAAGACGGGACCTGGAGAATAGCCACCAATGAAACAGTATACAAATATATCGACCCAGTTCTCAGTGTAATGAAAAAACGAAGAATTTTCCACTTCTTTCACATATTAAGAATGCCGGAGGACAGAATCCTGAGACAACTGGTAATGAGAAGCATCAACAGGAAAACACAGGGAATATACATCATACAAGTCCTCAGAGACCTCAATGAAATAGGACTGAAAATGAATGATTCAACAAAAAAATGTAAAATAACACGTATTCTTAAGACTAATAAATTTAAAGTGGATAAACCGAAGAGACACAAAAAGGTGGTGATCACAGATGCCGCCAGGAAGCAACGATCTGATCGAATGAGGGATTATTGGAGAAAAAAATTACAGCTCAATGTTAGGAAGAACTGAAACTTAGACTAAAGTGGTCCCATGAGGCCAAAAAATTTAAAAAACGCCATTTTGAAAAGGTAAAACGTTTCGTGCTGAGAAACTAACTTGTCTTTATCTTTTACTAAAATCGATTTTTGTCGCATTTGAACCATACTGCATAAACAATCACACTGAACTTTTAAATTACATTGAAAATACGAAAATGATCCCTGACTGCCATCAGATTCCCTTTTGTGTTTTTTTTTACGGAATATGAAAATTTTAAATGCTAATTTGTGTAGATTTTTAATGAGAGTGATTACGATAGTGGAATTAAAATTTCAAAAAAAAGTCTGATTAACACTAACGATTTTTTTAGTATTTGAAATTTCCGCCATTTTGAAACTGTTGCACGATTTTTAGCAAAAATCAATCTCTCAAAACATGATTTTAAAATCATGATTTGCGTTTATTGTTTGGTCCCTGGTGTGGATCTTACCATATAGCTCATTTTCCAGTGAACATTCGATAATAATTTATCGTTTTTGTATGAGCGTAATGCACGCTTAAATAATGCTTACCGGTAGCTTTAACCAAAACAGTTCTACTCTTTCAATAACAACTTGTGTTTTTTGTTTCAATTTATTTTAAAAAATCAACCTATAAATAAATATAATTGTTTATATGATGCAACATTACATCAGCTGTCAACAAGACGTGTTCTGACCAATGGCGAATCGTGGATAGGCCTAAATCTGAAAACTGTAGCTCATTGTGTGATCTTCAAAGAGAAGATATCACGTGAAATTTATGTTACAGACACTGTAATAGCGAAGGACGCTAATTTCTGCGCCTTAACTAATTAACGCCAACACTGATAATCGGTTTAGAAGCAATTAACGAGATTACCGTTCAAAACGGAGAAAACCATTGATTAACTGGCTGGTAGGCGTATTTTTTTAGAAATAAGCGCCTCACAATGTTGCCGGATAAATGGTTTTCTGAATAAATCTTTTTACATTTTTGGGTACGGATATTGTTTATTACACTATCGTGAATCAGTTGGAAGAAATGACTTTTAACATCCTGTTATAATGAAGAACAATTAGTAACCTTATAACCTTATTTGTTTAGTTTTCAGAAGGCAGTGATCCGGATATCCGGTAGTAAATATGAAGTTAAATGATCATGAATATACGTTGTGTAAACAGCAAAAACCTAAAAGAAGAAATGTAAAACAGAAAGACTGTAAAATTATTATATATTTGTTAATAAGTTACTTCTCTATATTATTAAAAATCAACAATATGCAAAGATTTGAAGATAATAAGCTACTAATGGAAAGGTTAACCGCGAAACCATATAATGAACTGATTTTTCAATGTGTGATTGTTTAAACAAAAATGTCCACGTAGAGTTTCATTCTTTTGGTATTATTAGTTCCGGAGATAATGAATGTCAGAGGAGCATTCATATGACAGTGATATTTTACAACACAATATCTTGTTACTTTATTTGTAAGTTTTGTTATGAACTGCATAATGGGAAAATTGGTAGTATTTGCATGTGAATAACCAGTTATCGTAAAATAACTGCATAAAGTAAAATGCAATTACGAGGTGTGGCTATTAAATAACGAGACTGACGCTGCAGCGGAACAAATGCGCATGCGCCAACGGCCATTGACCGACAGCTGTTTAGTGTGAAAATTTCTCTTCAGAATGCAGTTAGTCTCGTTTGTGTAACCAACACTGTTTAGTCATAACCTTCACTTCCGTTAGTGTTGTTATTTTGTTTTGCCGGAAAAAATGGTTAGTGTAATAATACAGCAACGAATTGTTGTTAAATTTCACTTCAAACTTGAAAAAACCGCTACTGAAACTTATAATTTACTGAAAGAAGTGTTTGGCAGTGAATGTTTATCGCGGGCACGTGTTTTTGAATAATTTAAGCTTTTTCAAGATGGCCGACAAGACGTTGAAGATGATTCACGGCCAGGTCGCCCTTCAACGTCAAAAACGCATGAGAATGTCGAAAAAGTTGCTAATTTGATTCGGTCTGACCATCGATTAAGTATTCGTGCAATTGGTGAAACTGTAGGCATTGATAAAGAATGTGTACGGCAAATTTTACGTGACAATTTGAACATGCGAAAAGTGTGTGCCAAAAATTCTGACGTTTGAACAACAAGCAGCTTGCAAAAATGTTTGTACTGATACTTTGGATGCCATTGAAAATGACCCAAATTTATTGGAAAGGATAATAATTTGTGATGAATCGTGGTTTTTTACGTACAATCCGGAAACAAAGCGCCAATCCATGCTTTAGAAGACCCCAACTTCACCAAGAGCCAAAAAAGCAACACTCAGCAAGTCAAAATTTAAAGCAACGATGATTGTTTTTTTCGATATTCATGGGATTGTGTACCTTCACTGGGTTCCTGAAGGTCAAACAATTAATCAATATTACTACCTTGAGGTACTTGGTAAACTACGTGAAAGAGTAAGGAAAAATGACCCAAAATGTGGAAAGACAAATCATGCGCCAATTATGGAACCAAACCAATGCGCCAGCTCATTCCGCTTTATCTGTCAAGAGGTTCTGGCAAAGTACAGCATCCCAGTGTTAGAACATCCACCTTACTCACCAGACCTTGTACCATGTGACTTCTATCTGTTCCCTAAGGTGAAATCTGCATTAAAAGGGACGAAATTTGAGTCCGTGGAAGCTGTAAAAGTGAAAGCGGCAAGAGTCCTGAAGGAGTCGACAGAAGATGACTTCCAGCACTGTTTCCAACAATGAAAAATTCGCATGGAGCGTTGTAGGGATAGAGAAGGGGTGTGTATTGAAGGCGATAATAAGTAATTATGTATAAAATGAAAATAAAATTTTTTACAACGTCAGTCTCGTTATTTAATAGCCACACCTCGTACTACAGACCATTAAGGAAAACTTAACAGTGCTTGCAATGTATCTTATATAATACGTTTTCGTCGAAGTATTACCTCACTTAGCTTTGCCTGTAAATAATGCAGTTTGAATACCTTCAATTTTGACGTTAAAACGTCTTTAAAATCAGTGCTAAGTTGGGTAGGTGATCACACCCAAATGGGCGACAGTGTCTGACAAATTTCAAGCTGTAGTAACTAGGTGAAAATCAAACGTAATACCACTGTTTTAGCCTCGTTTTAAATAAGAAAGATAAATTTTGTCACAATGATTAATTGGAATTTTTGCAAAAAGAACTCACTACGTACATATTTTTTAAATTTCAATATGCTATACAAGATTGTCCTTGTTATGAAAAAAATATAGCGGTGTCCGACACTACGTAGCCATTTTGTTTGCCGAATGTTTTTGTTTTGCATTTGTAAAACCGAAAGAATAGTTTCCTTACTGTAATATTGGTTTTAAAATTTGTAAGTACAAACTATTAGAGCTATAATACACGCTTAAAGAACTTCACTTTGAAAAACTCATAGAAGTTATAAAAATGTGTTTAAATCAACGTCCATATATATATGTCAGTCGTACAACAATAATAAAAACTACGACTTTTAGGATTAAACTTGAACTAGGTGTAGGTTTACCTAAAAAAAAAAACAATCAAATTGTTCAAATACACCACTGACGTCAATTAATCTGAACGTTTTTAAGCTTGTTCTTTAAATTTTAAGAAGTGAAGTTAGTATAGCATAGAATATTTTTAATTAATGCTGGCTACAATTTACAAAAAAATATAAATTAATTCGTATTTGTAATGAGATTAAGTATTTTTGACTTTAGCTTCCAAACCAACACTTTCATGTAGAGATAAATGGGCATCCTACAAGGTTTTAAAATGTTGCGAGAAAGTTTATGCGGTTTGCGGCTCCACTTTCATTTTCAAAACAAAAAATCTTTATCTGTTACTTTTAGAAACACGTGACCTACAAACAAATCTAGTATTTACGCCTACTGTTGTATGAATGGCGAAATCATGTACGTCTTGGTTTAAACAGCTGACTTGAATAGTCAACACTATGGAAATAACTTGTGTTGAGGAACCAGCCCTGCCGCCGCCCAAACAAACATGGCTGGCCTGACAGGAAGTGCGATTAATTTAAAAGAAATGTCGGGCGAGGACATCTAACATATGCGAAACAAGTTTTGCGCTTCTTTCTTCGACATTTGCGCAGCTACGGTTCTGCGCACAAGCTAAAATCTCATCGCACACGCTCGTGTTAGCGCGTGATGTATGGTGGCCTATCAATAAATGTATCTCTGTCAATATTTCAATTTAATTACTTTTATTGACAAAAAACAGATTATTAATGCACGGCAATTCTGTGTTCAAGGAAACAGTTGAAAAATCCGCTTTAGATATAACAGTGCAAAGTACATACGAGTAGCCTATATTGCAGCACTGCTAAATTTTCCGTTCCAAAGCTATAAACAGGAAAACCAATCTAGAAGGCCATCAAAAGCATTGTAACATGTATCATATTTTACGGCTGTTTGTGATGTTAGATGCCAATTTCATGCGATGCATGCCAATTTCATATTGAATATAATAGTATATTTAGCGCGTTGCGTGCAGTTGTATATATTGGTAGTTATAGTAAAAGATCAGTTGTTTTATATTAATTCGTAACGATCAGCTGATTTTATTGAACAGCTGATAGGATATTATATGTTTTAGGTTGATGTTAAAAACTAGCTATGTTATAGTAAAATATCAGTTGTTTTTTAACTATCAGCTGATTTCATTGAACATCTAATAGGCTATAATATGTTTTAGGTCATGTTGTTAAAAACTAGCTAGGTTATAGTAAAAGATCAGTTGTTTTCATTGAACAGCTGATGGGCGATAATACGTTTTTGGTTATGTTGTTAAGAACTAGCTGTGGTAATTTGTCGTTTTCGAATATGATTAAAGTAAAAAAGAAGTGAAAACATGATTGTGATTTTTATTTTTGTTTCAACAACAGGAAATTAACATTATTTTATTCACTCCTGAACCGTTGATTTTAACTTAACAATTTGGAACTTATTTTAGTTAAAACACTTTAATCTGACTGAAATTTTAGGCCGGTTTTCCACTTTTCGTCAATTGCTTCTGAATCAACATTTTTATGGAAATACCAATATAAAAGTTGTGGATGAATACTTCAACAAAAATCGTAAACGTTTGAGGTAAATTTTATCAAAATAGTTAGACTTTATTTTGAGCAATTATCGATTTTAACTAACAATCTTGTTCAGTTTCGTAATTTCAAAGAAATTTAAAAATTGAATTTGCTAATTTTTCAGATGTTATCGCAGATTGTGTAGTGAAATTTGATTTTCAAAACATTTTACAGCAAAAAGTTAAGATTTTTATGACCACCATTTTAAAACGGTTGTACGGATTTTTCTTAATAACGATCTTGTATTCTACGAAACGTTTTGAATCAAATCGGACCAATATTAACGACCCCTCAAACAGTGTTCTAGAGATCAGAAACGCAAACATTTCACTATCCCAGGAATGGGTATTACCATGATGGCCACTCAAAAGCTATTTTTCTGATGAAAATTCGCTAAAAAATGGTAATAATATGTGCCATTCTATTGGTAAACTTGCATCAAGTTGCATGCAAACGTAATCAAAATCGGTTAGTTTGTTTAATTTTAGAACGATTTTAACACTCCCAGATTTTAACACGAAATAAACCCATGTTTTAGATTCAGGGCACTAGAAAGGAATAAATCCATTAAAATCTCATTATATTTTTCCACTATCTTTCTTTATTTGGTTTCACCCAACTTTGGGGTACACCAAATCAATCACTTTTTGATGTTCTGTGCCTTCCTCGTAGCCCAGTATTGCTTCATTCGTTGTGATCTTGCTTTTCTTTCTTCGTCAGATTTGGATCGTTCGCTTGGATTTGACTTTGCCTTGGAACCGTTGCTTCTTGTCCTTGGTTATTGTTTTGGCTGTTCTGTCCATGAGCATAGTGTCAGTGATTTGTAGAATCAATTAGTTTAAAATTAAAGTTTTCCACTATCGTTGTATTTTATATAATTTTTATATACTTTGGAGAAGTTAGAAAATAAAAACAAATTGTGGCAGTCGCTTAAATAAATGTAGTTACATAGGCTCTAATTTTAAATGCTATAATAACCTTGAAGTGTGAGCTGGGCATGTACTACAATAGCGTTCTTCTTCTTTTCGTTTCACCCTCTTTGGGGTACGCTGAATTAATCATTTCTTGCGCTCTGTACTTTTCTTTGTTCCCAGTAGCTCTTCATTCTTTCTGATCTTCTTTTCCTCTCCTCTTCTGAAATGATAGGTTTAGGTTTTATTTTGGTTTTATCTTGGAATCTTATTCTTTCGTCTTTGGTAATTATCTTAGCAGTTTGGTCAAGCAGTGAACTTTCTGTAATTTTTAATTCTATTAGGTCTTTTTCAATTTCTTTAAACCAGTTCGGTTTTGTTTTACGATTATGGAAAAAATCAAACACTTGGGACCGGCTTGCGGCGGTGTTACAATAGCGTTCATTAATACTTTAAATAATACTTTATATTAAAAGACAATCATGTACAAATTATATGTACGACATATTTAAAACTATTAACGCTCAAACAATTTTGTGCCAGCTGGGCTGGTATGTAGTGTAATGGCGTTAATTACAATTTAAATATTATTTTTGAACCTAATTGCGTACATAATGTATTAAAATACCAAATGTAAAAACATTATGCAAAAAACATTTAACTGAAATCGCTATGAACAGTTTTGTGCAAGATAGGTCGGGTATAGTATAATGAATGGCGCTAATTATATTGAAGCGAAACGTTTAATGTTAGCTTTAGAAAAAAAGTCTGTCTAACAGAAGAATTTAACGGAAACGAGCAAACGAATTTCGTCTCTCTATTTCTTCTTCCTCCTTTTCGATAACAGTACACGCGTATTATATGAAAACGTTGTGTTGCTTTGGTTTCGGTAATTTTCCATAGTTGAAGATCACGTGCACGTTGTAACCGTTTATAATCATACGAAATTAATCCAAACGTATCTAATAATTGTTGTTAATATTGCTAGTTTTTAACAACATAACCTACAACGTATTGTAGCCTATCAGCTGTTCAATGAAATCAGCTGTTCATTACGGATTAATATAATACAACAGATTTTACTATAATTACAGTAAATAATATCTAAGCTAGGTTCACGTATTTATTCAAACAAAACTAGATATCTGTAAACATATCTTCAAAGTAATTATATATTCAACAAAGATATCATTAACTTTCTATCGGTAACTTCACGAGTTCCACACGTGTACTTTAGTTAAATATTTATTGTTCAACTTCTTTATGTACATAATTTTAAACAAATAAGTATTTAATGTAAACAAAAATTAAATCAATAGCGGATTTTGAACTCACGTGTTTTTTGTGACGATGAGTCAGCGTTTTATCTGACATTAGTTCACAGTTTTTTTTCCATAAAAATTCCAGTCAGACATACAAAAATAATTTTCACTTCAACAAAAAAGATTGCGTGTGTTTCATAGTGAAAGAGTTGCAAAATTATATTGTAAAATTATCAATGGTACATTGATTACTTAAATGAACCACAGGTTCAACATTGCGTGTTACAAAATTAGGGCGTAGGGTAGGCAAAATGTATACACCCCCTGCAGGCAAATCACGGATTCATCATTGCAGATCGCATTACAAAATTCAGGGCGTAGGTTAGGCAAAATGTATACACCCCTGTAACCAAATCACGAATACTCCGCCTAAGTAATATCCAATAACACTGCTATGTTGGCTAAATTTAAATGGTTTAAAGTCATTTATTGCGATGGTTTTTGTCAAGCACTGTATCTGGGCTCAACAATTCTTTTTTTTTTTTTTTTTTATACGTCCGACTATTGTGCACACTTGGGCTAATGCAGACGATGGGATGATTTATAGCGTATGAAAATGCCAAGCCCTGGCAGGAATCGAACCGGGTCCTCGGGGTGAAAGCCCAGTACGCTATCAACTAGGCCACCGAGGCGGCTGCTCAACAATTCAATATTGAAAGAGCATAAGAGGATGAAAAAGGAAAATTGCTATAATGGCTGTTTTAGTAAAAACCATTTTCGTATTTTAGCCTTTTTCTGTTGCTGCTCAGGCCATATTTTTAGACCGATCTTACATCCACAGTTAACGAATGTGTTTGCTGATACTAAATAAGAATACTGCAGGTCTCCTGCGCTCCTATTAGTATTCATTACAATACTAGTGTATGGAACACAAGACTACACTCAGGAAAGCTACTAATGTCGGTCACGTGGTAGATTCGCACGTGGTCTTTACTCACAAGGGTAAAATCTGAGGGGCCTGACTATTTTTTTTTTTTTTTTGCGGGGTGATTAACAGTGATTTTGGGGCCCCCGGCAAATCAGTTTAAGAGCTTTTTATATATACCCCTATCAGTGTCGTGCTCCAGAATTTTGTATCAGGTTGAAATCCTGACATGGTTGCTGAGATCCAAAGAGTCTCCTTCTTCTGACCTTTAGGACCTCGCACTCAAGGAATATGTGTGCTGCTGTTTCAACACCCTGACAGCACAAACGACACTCAGGCGAGATTTGTTACAATCCCACCTTATGTAGATGATTCCGGATGTGGCCGTGTCCAGTGATCATGGCGACGACCTGCCTCAGTGACCTCCTGTTAAACTGAACAAGTGCCGTTGTTAGTTACAGGTTCTGGTCCCGACAGAAGGCGTATCCCCAATCTTTGGCCAGGGAATTGTTTCCACCGCTTGATGTGTTCATCCCTAGCCCATTTCCTTACTGCTCCTCTCGCAGTTGTGTGACTAATGCCGCACGCGGGCTCTGTTCCCACTAGTCGACCAGCTCGTCTCTTGGTCATCATGTCTGCTCTTTCATTTCCCTTAATCCCGTAATGCCCAGGTACCCATTAAAGTCCTGACTCTTAATACATCATGTGCCCGAAACAGACCGTGGTAGATGAGCACACGAGGATGTTTTCGTTCTCGGGATTACGCCTTCGCAAAAGATTGTGATTCACATAATTTCGGTTTAAATTTTATATTAAAACATGTTGTTCTTTCTGATATATTTTGTGAAATTTATATGAACAAAATCAAAATATTTTTTAAAAATACGTACTACAAACGAATTTCGAAATTCTTTATTTAGCACTTGTTAGGAAATATGAGCGTAAAAATTAAACTCAATATTGATAATAAACTCGATTTCGTTGTTACTGACTTCACATGCGACGTTCTGTATCAAGCGCGGTGGGCGTTTCCCCAGAAGCCAACATCCAACATCTCTGGATTCATTTAACATTTCAACCAATGCCTTTGGCGACCTGTAAAAAACAATAAATAACACAAAATAACATAAAAATAAAAACACAGAATAACAAAATAATTTAAAAAATTTTAAAACTTAAAAAGTCGTATTATTATTAACAGGGGGCTATGCGAAATTTTGCAATATGAAAGTTTTAAATAAACACAGCCTTTTGAATAAGTTGTCGTTGGGGTGAGGGCGGTAGTTGGAAGGAATGGAAAACATGTTTAAAAAATAAATCGAAATGCTATAGGCTTGAAATAATAATCACAAATTTATTGAGTCACTGTAGTTCAATACGGATAATTGTTTTTAATAGAAATTTTTACAGGGCATTAAAATACCTCGCAAACTATATTTGATGTAAGAATGTAATCTTCTTGTACTTCATTTTCTTTAATGGATACAAACATGTTAGTTGATTTAGTTACCTTTGAAAATGCTACATACAATTGCCCGTGAGTAAATACGTCATTTGGTAAATACAATACAGCTCTTTGAAGTGTTTGTCCCTGCGACTTGTTTATAGTGATAGTAAACGCGATTTTAATAGGTAACTGTTGTCTAGTCAACTGAAAAGGCATGCTTGATAACCTCTAACTGTATTTTGACATTTTAATTTTACTTTGTATTTTATGATGACCGTATTAACAATAGATAAATGCACGATGGAAGGAGAAATCACAAATATATTTGTGTAAAAACAGTGTCCAAAACATGTGTTTGGTATTCGAAATGTTTTTCCCAGCTTGTACACAGGCAGGGATAGGGACTGTCAGTAGGGCCACATAACCTATAAGTTTAATGACTTTTAAGTAAATATTGAAATTTTTCTGAGCAAGTTATGCAAAAAGTGTTATTTGTAATGGGATTGTCTATTCGTGATTAATAAGTTAGCTTCGTAAAACATACAAAATATTGTCTGCTTTGTGATGCCGCGCATGCGCAACCATGATGTCATTTTTAAGTGTTAAAGTGTTTAAGCGTTAAAAGTGTTTTTCATGTTAAAATTTTCCACAAACAGTAGTTTTAGCTCAAAATCGTTTTGCAATGTCAGAAGCCGGTTAAGAAATCTTTCTGAAGATACCTCATTTATGGCTGTAGGAATAGTGTGTGCTGAGAAAAAGGAATGGTGACTCGAGAAATAATATATATGATTACAATGATATGCTTGCTGCGCTGTAATATTACCAGATTGGATTTGTATAATAAAGCTAACTCATTCAAATGTTATGCAAGTGGCTAGTACAATTCTACTACTGTATAAACTAAAAACATTTCAAAGTCTACCAATGGAAAACGGATGGGAAACTGTAAATTTGTAATGCTTTCGCAATCCTTTATTACATTTTTTTTTTTTGAATTAACTAAGACATTTTAGGTAGTCACACATAAACTTGTGGTACTCTTGTTTATTTGAGTTGGATGCGATTCCAAGAGCTGTGCACCAACGACATCATCTGTTCTACCTGACTCTGCAAACAAACCACTCTGTCTTGCGTAACTGCTACCAGGCGTATCAGGAAAGGCTAGGTTCTAGATTAAACGCTATTGTGTGAGAGCTAGTCTACCTGTTCAGGGTTGAAGGATAACTATCAGTGACGTACATGTACGCAACACAAGGGCATGTCCTTACCTCTGGTTATTAACTAAAACAAATAATATTAACTAAAACAAAAAATGGACAGAATTTTACACAAAAAGATGAATTAATACAAACTGTTTTATTACCGCGCTTGTATTTTACGTAAAATGAGTTATTGAAGCGACATCATGAAATGTGTTTGATTCTACACAATTTAAGATACTTCAAAGTTCATTAAAAAACATGTATTAAGTTGTATCACTCTGTTCGAACTTTCTACGAAATCTATTTTTTGTAATAGCTTTGAAAAGTTTAAATCATAACCATTAAAACCTTCATTTATTAGCATTACCATTTTTTAAAATTACAATGAAAGTATGAAAATGCACCGTTTTGTTGTCTTGTGTTCAACGGAATAAAATGCTAATTTATGTAGATTTTTAATGAAAATTTGCTAATAAGTTGGTAGCACTGTATTCAAACTTTACACAAAACTTACAATTTGCCAACGTTTACACGTTTTGTTTGCTCAGCTAATCATATTACCAGTTTCAAAATTACGGCTATTAAAATTCGTATAGAAAGTATAACATTTACGTATTATTCTACATGAAAACGTAATGCACTTTTGTAATCTATGTTAAATTAGTACATTCAATTTTCGTACTGTATTTTCAGTTAAATGAAGTTTAAATGCTAGCTTACAAAAAATGTGGAATGAGACTTCCTGTTCTGATGCGCAGACATACAATATTTTTTTTACAAATCTACTGTGACGAAATCAATTTTTCAAGAGAAAATTTAAAAGCTAAGATTTTTTTTTAATTTTGACTGGAAGCCATTTTGATACTGATAGAGCGGTTTTTGCTCGAAACAAATTTTTTGCAAGCTGTTACTGAAAACAATATTTGTGCCAAATTAGATTTTTGAGTGTAAAATTGTCCGTTTAAATAGCCTAATATTATAGTTTCAGTTTTTGAATTTCCTTTTATTTCATGAAGAAGACATCTATGTACCTCTTATTATTAGTAAACTAAAATTGGAGCTGCCATCATGGTAAGACCTATACCCAGAACTTAGATATCGCTTTTTAAATGGTCATTGAAAACGTTATAACCTAATATATTTCGACAAAAAAATCAATTTTGGTAATAGCGTTGTTATGCAGCAAAATCCATTCAACAGTTTCAAAATGGCGGGCATGTTAAAATTTAAAAAAAAACTTGAAAATACGATTTCACCATATTGCAATCATCGTTAAAATCTGCAAAAAATAACATTTTAAAATTTCGTAAAAGAACTAATTCACAGAATTTAATTTGATTATAATAGTAGAATCAGGTTTTCAGAAAAATGTACCATATCTTAGAAATCACGGAAGCGAGACAGCTCCGATTATTTTGCATTGTCATTGGTACTTCATTCTACTATGTTAAGTAATAAACAACTTTAAATCACGCAGTTTAATACACGCAGTTTATAACAATAGATTTCTATCAGTGACGTCACACTTCAAGTGACACTTGAGTTCAATTTTATGTTTTTTATAGTGTTGCTGACGCAAAAGCTTTAATCATTGATACGAAAATCAAATTTCAAGTACAATAACAACATTGTTGCAATAAATAAATATCAACACTGTACAAGGTGACTAAACCGTAGATAATTTAATCTTTTAAAAAAATTTACTACTTTATAAATAAATAAATAAATATATATATATATATATTTATATTTATATATATATATTTATATATATATATATTTATTTATTTATTTATTTATATATATATATATATATATATATATATTTATTTATTTATTTATATATATATATATATAAAACAATTTTAAATAAAATCAAAACTAACGGGTTAGTACTTTTCCATAGATACTAACCTGTTCACGAGCTAAAAGAAAATCCATAGAATACAATATAGAAAGTTTACGAAAATTATTGACCGAGAGAAGCGAGATGTCTGTTTCAACTCGACGTACGGCATTTGGTTTGTGTGTATTTTACTCAGTTTTGTCCAAACGCATTGACCGATTGTTTTGAAATTTGGTACGGAGGTGCCTTGTATAAAGTCCGAACGATGTACTGCAAGATTTTTCCTGTTCACTTCCGTTTCAAGATGGCAGCCTCTGATTTACAATAACGAGTCTGGCAGTTTTAGTCAAACGCATTGACCGATTATTTTCAAATTTGATACGACGTACCTTGTATAACGCCTGAATGACGTTAGTCTAACATTTCTTTTCCTTTTTACTCCAGTTTCAAGATGATGGCCTCTAATTTAACGATGACGAATGTATATAGTTTTGGCCAAACGCATTGACTGATTGTTTTCAAATTTGATATGGAGATACCTTGCATAGTTCGAAAGATGTCAGTGTAACAATTTTTCCCATTCACTTCCGTTTCAAGATGGCGGCCTCTGATTTACAATAACGAGTGTACGCAGTTTTAATCAAACGCATTAACCGATTGTTCTGAAATTTGGTACAAAGCTATCTTGTATAAAGCCCAAATGACGATAGTGTAACATTTTCCCCTCTTTACATCCGTTTCAAGATGGCGGCCTCTGATTTAACGATGAAAAGTGTTCGCAATTTCA
Source organism: Callitettix versicolor (assembly GCA_022606455.1). Classification (NCBI taxonomy): domain Eukaryota; kingdom Metazoa; phylum Arthropoda; class Insecta; order Hemiptera; family Cercopidae; genus Callitettix; species Callitettix versicolor. The sequence goes on from CM040184.1 coordinate 63,439,454, forward strand.
ATCGAACGCATTGACCAATTGTTTTGAAATTTGGTTCGAAGGTACCTTGTATAAAGCCCGAAAGACGTATGTAAGATTTTTTCCCATTCACTTCACTTCCGTTTCAAGATGGCGAGCTCTGATTCAACGTTGATATTGTAGTTGCTTGTTATTATAGTTATATTGGCTGAAAGGCAAAGCTATGATAATGTTGACTGCATCATGGAGAAATTAATTGAACCCACTTCCTGATGGTTGATATCCTCGAAAACCTCTTTGCCAAATTTCCGCTCTGCCGCTTTAGAAATAGGCTATTATCATGGAAGCCTTACGGTCACTCCTTCGGCGATTCGATTATAGAACTTTAAGTTCGTGTAGAGTTTTTTAAAAATTTTTTTCAACGGTTTAGCTGAAATAAATCTGTAGTAAATATATTCATCGTATTATCGTATTAGGTTGTAATTATTTCTGTACTGTAGAAACACTCATACAATCATTCTATGAACTTTTGGTTCCTTTAAAAATACAATAATGTTGAAATTCGTTTTACATTAATTGTGTTTTAGGTTGTTTATACTAAGTTTCAAGGTACAGAGATAAGGTTTGTTGTACCTAATTCAAAATAAAAGTTTCCAGTAAAACGGAAACACATAAAAATCTTCACCGCTGGTTGGTTTCGTTTGTTTTTTAATAGTTTTATTGCTTTGAAGAAATAAAAAATCAAATCGTTAAAACTGTTTCATAGAAAAAATATGTAAGTCTACTATTGAAAGGTAATGTATAAAAAAGTAGGAAATATAATCATTGAGTAAAAAAACGGAGTAAAATAGATTTTAGACTAAAAATAGGTAAAGGCTTATTTTAATTTCAACTCCTTGGTGCATTACAGCTTCCTACCGTGTAGAAGTAAAACAAAAAGTAAAGTCAAACAGAAGAAATACTTAAATACAAACTTACGCCACGGGTAATTTTAGCCAATGATTCAGTGTAAAAACAGAAAGCATGGCCAAAATATTATCTTCTACAAAGTGGTCTATTTCCAAGAATATTTGGCATGTCAGACAACACTTCTTGTAAGATGTTTTATTTTGTACTTCAAGATGCATTGTAGCCCAATGTCAGTTACTTCTGTCAGTCATAAGAAATAATAAAATTATCTAATTCAGTTACTCTACATCTGACTGGCACATCACAAAGGCTTCCTTGTTCGTCGAGATAACTGGCGCAAAACAAAAATTGAAACAATAATGATCTGAATCCAAGATCTGGTTTCTTAAAGTAGGCCTAACGGGTTCATTGAAATTTTCGTAATTTGAGATTCATAAGTCAGTCAGTGCAACGAGTTTAGAAAACAATAAACCCGACAACCTCCAGGGTGATTTTGTCTCTTCTTTCTTCGGGGCCTTTCATTTCTTTTATTTCAAATTGTGAATTAATCATCGTATTTTTTTATATTACGTGTACTTCGTATTGTAACACGAATCATTTTATTCGTTCAACTTTAATGACACACGACGATGAATCAGTGATTTATGTTTAGTAGGCTTACGTATATTGTTTTAATAAAAAAACAACAGTAAGTAGGAGAAACTAAATTATAAATTTTTGTTTTACTTACATGTACGAATGGAATATTTTAATAATAATCTAATTAATAAACTTTCAACAATATGTGCGAATATTATTGGTAAACAAACTTGAATAAAATTAACCAACATTTAGTTCTTGACTTTGCCTGACCCATTACTACAAGAGTGGAGAGAGTATAAGGACTAATACGATTATACGATTATATACGGTAATCTTCTTAACACTATGAGAATTAACTGAAAATAGTTCTACACAATTCAATTTCCCATAGCTCACATTATAAATATAGCCTACACAAATGCCAGATAATACATTAATATTTAATGCGATATCCGACTGGATATATAGGCCTAAAATGGAAAGAGCAAGTGAAAAAGCATACAATTTTATTATTGAACTAAAAATAAAAATGACGTGTCATGTTTCTCTCCCTTTTTTATTTTAATTACGATAATTTGTTCGAAAACACGACAAATTAACGTAGGTAGTTTTTAACAATATAACCTGAAACTTATTATAGCTTATCAGCTGTTCAATGAAATCAGCTGACCGTTACGGATTGATATAAAAAACTGATCTTTTAATATAACTACTAAAATGAAATAAACGATTTATTTCATATACTTAAATCGATCGAACGTCTTCGTTGTTTGCGTAGTGTAGTGATTATAGCGTGTGCCTCACAAACGCAGTGTCCCCGGTTCAATTTCGGAGGAAACACAGAAATATTTCATTATAATTAATTTAATAATCTCTTCGTAAGTCTACTCTCCGGTAATCGAGTTAGGTGTCCAAAGAAGGCCAGTCTTCTTTTCCTAAAAATGTTAGTGAGCTGCTCGTTGCTCCGATACAAGACGCATTCGGCAATAGTCTGTACTGTCCCCCCACCAAATGTTTCTTATTAATTAATGTTCGGAGTACTCTCCTTTCCATTCTCTGGAGCTCCTCCGTTCTATTTTGGTTCTTTAGATTAGAGTCTCCGAGGCGTAAGTTACGTTTGCCCTTATGACCGTGTTATAATGCCTAAGTTTAGATTTTATAGAAAGCGATTTTTTTTGTAGGTGTTCTGGGTCAAATAGAAGGCAGATCTTAATTTAGCTACTCTGTTAAGAACAACTGGTTGAAGGAGGTGGAACAGCACTTTGAGGAACTAGGAATAACCAGGGAGCAATTGGTAGGAAGAAGGGAAAAAACGATCTTAAAAAGTCAGGAAACCCAATTACAGTTTAGGGAAAAACGTCCACGAAACGTAGTATATTCGGAAGAACTCACACTTCAGAGACCAATAAGATTAAAAAAATACTGAGAAGAACGCAAAAAAACCACAAGACTTAATTAAATTGACTGTGTGTGCTCCAATGTGGGCTTAATTATAAAAAAAAATAATTTAATATGAGACTTGCGTCCCACAAAATCCAAAATCACAACCAGCTCTAAAACATGGCACATGATAAAAGGTAAAATTTAAATATGCACTTGGAAAAATAAAATGGCTACTTCGGAGAAACTCAGACCTACACCTTCAGAACAAATTAATGTTTTATAAGCAAATACTGAAACCGTTATACCGGAATACAGCTGTGGGGCTGTAGAAAGAAGAAAAAATGTAAAAATCATGCGGAGTATTTTAAAGGCACCGTGGTTCATTCTCAGTGACAGTCTTCATTGTGATCTCAAGATGAACACTGTCACAGAAGAAATCAGAAGTATGCAGACAGAGGACGATGCTTCCTGTTAGACAATCTTGGCGAGACGCAAAGCTTGGGAAGAACTTGGGAAGAAGCCTTTGGAACTTTGTTTGAGCAAATGTAATTCATCCAGCAAACTGTGGCCATTAACATGTAAAACATATTTCTAGATAGACTTTACGACCGGTAGTATTTAAGGTAAGATTGATGAGTTTATTTTCAAAAAAATAGCATTTTTTAATTAACGTTAAAATAACACGCACAAGTCTTGACAGTTAAAAACACTTTTGCAATTTTAATCCGAATTTATTTCAAAATCGACGACAAAAAACGATTTTGGTTATAGCTTGGACGTGTTTGTAAAACAGTGAAATCCAATTAACAGTTTCAAAATGGCGGCATTGCGTATCTTAAACAAATCTTACCTTTATTCTTTCACTTTTTTTTAAATATGATTTCCCTATCATAATCAATTTTAACAACTGCATAAATCAGAATTTTAAATTTTCAAATTCAGTTGATTACATGTGTAAAGAAGTCTGACGGTGGTCAGGGTTCATTTTCGTATTGTCAATATAATTTTAAAGGTTATGCTAGTTTAAACTGATTTTATTGGCACAAAAATTGATTTTAATAACAACATAGTCAAATTCGTTTCCAGTGAAATCCGTTTAACTGTTTGAAAACAGCGGCCATTTATTTATTATTTTTTAAGTGAGTTAGTCAAATTTTCCTCCTATTTTTTTCTTTTTTAATCTGGTTTCACCATTGTGATTATCCTTTAAATGTGCATGAACTAGTATTTTAAATTGTCAAATATACAAATTTACATATGAAGATAGACTTACTAGATATACCTCAGATGTAACAATGTAAAAATAATAAAAAAATATATATACAAATATCAATCCGAAGTCAATTGGAGTTCATTTTCGTAATTCCAGTGTTTGAACGTTTAAAATTTTAATTTTCTGTAATTTTAACACAAATCGGATTTTAAAAATAACTTAACGTAAAGAAATTATTGTGATATTATTTTTGGTAATGTCATCACGAGACATGTGTGTGCAGTGATTATTTTCGACATAATTTCTAATTAGCGTGTCATATGGCCTTGCTTACTTGACAGGACTGCAAGGGTAACTATTGTCACGCGAAAATATGCAACGCTTACATTTTTTGAAACCGTGGGCTGCTCCACTTGGAGTAAATTTTATAGCCTCTGACGTCACAAATAATATCTGAATCAAGTGTCCTCAAACTTATCGTTTTATATAACGAAATCAATTGAAAATCACTTACTGCAACCGTGATTACACTCTTAAGATCAAAGTTTACATGGCCAAATACAGTCGTACGATATTTAAGTCTAGACTCTGGGCTTACGTAAGACGTACAGATTGTGCAAGGCTTGCTATAACCAAATTAAGATACTTAGCTGAGATTTTTAAACACAAATCAATAAAGAAATGAATATAATAAAGGTTTATATATTATATATATAAATATTTTATATAATTTTAATAATAAAGAAATATATAATTTATATATTTTGAATATATAAAGATTTATCAATCTTATATATTATTTCTCGAGTCAACATCCCTTTTTCTCAGCACATACTATTCATGCAGGCACAAATGAGGTATCTTTAGAAAGATTTTCTAACCGACTTCTGACATTGAAAAACGATTTTGCCCTACAACTTACTTTTTGTGGGAAATTTTAATATAAAAAAACACTTTTAATTGTCATAGGCAACACGGCATCATGGATGCGCATGCGCGGCTTTACAAATCAGACAGTATTTTGTATATTTTACGAAACTTATTAAACACGAATAGACTAACCCATTACAAGTGTGACTTTTTTGAACAACGTGTTTAGAACAATTTCAGTATTTACTTAAAAGTCATTAAACTTACAGATTATGTGGCCCTACTGACAGTCCCCTAGCCCTGCCCGTCGTACAAGCCGGGACAAGCATTTCGAATACCATACACAGGTTTTGGACACTGTTTTTACACAAATATATTTGTGATTTTTGCTTCCATCGTGCATTTATCTATTGTTAATCGATCGCTTTTCGATTTATTTTAAAACATGTTTCCAACTACTGCCCTTATCCCACGACTACTCTTATTCAAAAGACTGTGTTCACTTAAAACATTTATAGTGCGAGATTTAACACGGGTCCCCTGGTCTACCTTAATGCAAGTTTTGATAATATAGTTACCATTAGTAACACAATAAACACTTTTTTTTAAATTGTATAAGAGTAAAAAAATTAATTAACTCTCGTTTTTACACTACTATAAAACAAAAAAAAACCTGTAAAACAAAAATTAATGAAACACACAAAAACCACCAAAAAAGCTTCAAGTGGGAGAACAATACATTGAGATAGTCAAAGAATTCAAATATCTTAGGGAATGGATCAGCTGGAACGCCCTAGAGAAAAAAGCTATGGAATCTAGGAGAAATAAAGTTGAATTAGCCTTCCAACTTACCAAAGACACATACAACAAGAAGTCCCTCTTCTGGAATACAAAGATAAGGCATTATCATACGGTAATTAAACCAGAAGCCTTATATGCAGCTGAAACATTATCTCTCACAACCCAGGGCCCACTTGAAAGGCTGGAGATCAAAGAAAGAAAGATATTACGAAAAATCTTAGGCCCCAAATTCCGTAACAACCAATTACTCCACATCAGTAATGAAACTCTTTACCAAAAAACTGAAACACTATCAGACACAATAAGAAAAAGAAGAATTGATTTTTATGGGCACATCCTCCGAATGGACAAAAATAGACTAACCAAAAAAATATTTGACTACTTTCGCAATAAAAGAGCCAAACCACTTTGGTTTAGAGAAACAGAGAAAGACATAACAGAACTACAAATCACTGACACTATGCTCATGGACAAAACAGCCAAAACAATAACCAAGGACAAAAGCAACGGTTCCAAGGCAAAGTCAAATCCAAGCGAACGATCCAAATCTCTGACGAAGAAAGAAAAGCAAGATCACAACGAATGAAGCAATACTGGGCTACGAGGAAGGCACAGAACATTAAAAAGTGATTGATTTAGTGTACCCCAAAGTTGGGTGAAACAAATAAAGAGAAACACACACAAAATTTCAATAATTTAGCGATGACAAGTGACATTACGGAATCAGAAACTAAGGAAAACAACGAATTGCTGAACAAACACAACTTTAAAAAATACGCAATAACCTCTAAGATAGCAAAAGGAACAAAAACAATTCCGTTAATTAATAAAAGTGTATAAGATAACTTCAGCTTAGTAATGACGGAATTACCTGATTGTGACGTCACTCAATGCTGGTGAGTTTTTTGCACTTGTTAGTTTATTCAACACTAGGACGTGAAACATTTAAACTGTTTTCCAGTTAATAGCGAATTTCATTGGTAATGAGCCAAAAAGGGCCATCATGGTAAGATTCAGACCCGATACTGCGAAGTGAAGTGACGTTACACAACAGCCTAATCGGCGATAAAATCTGGGTTGTGATAAAAAAATCAGATTTTCAAAAAATTTTAAGATAAAAATGTTATTGTTATTTTATATATTTTTTGAAAATCGTTTTCATTAAGATTATTTTTCGCAGTGATTATTTTTAATTTTCATTTAAATTCATTTTGTTTCCTATTTTTCAAATTATATACTTTAAAAAACTCGATAGCATTGTTAAAACTAAATTATTTATTTATTATTGGGTTTATATATACATATTTCTCCGTAAGGAGTACATATATCCTGAAGAGAGAGGAAGTGCCTCTCTGTGCTCAGGAGCCATAGCTTAAGAACTAAGAATTAAACACTAAAACTTAAAAAAAGAAAACTAAAGATTTGTATATATGTACACTATAGGTTTATGAATCGTTTATTGATTATACTTAAAGTATTTCAATATTATTTTCTTTTTTTTGTCAAACACTTTAGATCATTAGGTAATAAATTAAAATATTTTATTGCAGTGTATATACAATTTTTTTCATGTATGGTTTTTTTATGTTTTGGATATGCAATGTACTTGCTTTTTGATCTGCTGGTAGAGTTACACAAAATGGTATTTATAGTACTAATATTTATTTTCAAATTTCCCTCAAAAATTATACAATATAATGCAAAAATATGAAGGACCTGCAGGCGACATAATGCTCGTACATTTGTTAAAGTATAGTATTTATAAGTATTTAATATAATATAAGTATTTACATTAATAATTAAACATTAATTATTGTTAATTTTATATAAAAATAAATACTGTAAGCAACAATATCTGATTAATTTAACTTCAACAGCTGTTACTGTAAAAACTAATTGATTTTATACAAAACTGAATAAAATACTCGAGGACTCTACACGATTTAACTTGTGAAATTTACTACTTTGAAAGATTTTGATTGAACACTACATCTTCAGCTAATCTAAAACCTCTCGGAATATTTTTGTGTAGCCTACTTGTAGTATAGAGGTCATAGTGTTTTTCTAAACCTCACCTGAGCGCGTGTTACAGATACTTGAGCATATTATACAACTTAACCTCGTGCTTTCAATTAAAACAGCCCGGATGTTGTTGTACACTTAAAGAAAATCAGTCCAGACAACGAAAAAAATGTGTTAAAAACTTAGATAATAATTAGGCCAACTTAGTCTGTTTCCCTCTAAATATACTAAGTGAACTTTGGTGCACGTACTGTAATCTACATAAAGAGGGTTTTTTAATTTAAGAAACTCTCAAAAAGGACATTTCAAAAAGAAATCGGTACGTTGTATAATTTTTCCGGTTATTTAAAGTTTTTTATAATAAAAACAATGTAAAAACAATTAACATATTCGCGGTACGCACAGCATTAAAATTAATTTTTAAATTAGCTCTTCAAAAGCATTGACAAAATTTAATTTTGTTTCTTAAATTAGCATTTTAAACTTTACATTTACATTTAGAATACAAAAATGAACCTGACCGCCGTCAGTTTATTTTGCTTCTTTTCAACGGGCTTTAAAAATTCAAAATGCTAATTTATGCGGATTTTTAAAATGATTACAATCGAATTCAGATTTCATAACAGTGCAAAAAATGTTATAACATGAAATGACAGCCATTTTAAAAATTTTTTAATAGATTTTTATGGGTAAGAAAATTAAGTATTACAAAAATTGACTTTTGTGTCACGTTTTAATCAAATTAGACAAAATTGCGAAAGTTTTCAATTACCTCTCAAAACGTGGCTCAGATCGTACTCATTTCAAGGTCATGTGTCTTTCCATGACAGCTTTCATGAAATTCCCTAAAAAGACTTACTGTCTGTTTTATTGTTTTGCTGATTGTAATATATGCAATATTGTCGCTTAGTTTCCGGTATAGACTTATAGATAAATTCCCGTATGTAGCCTAAATGGTAAATCTAAATGTATCGATTTAGAGAAACATAATCAAATAATAGTAATTGGCATTGTGTATGAGCGATTTTAAATCCATCCCTTAAAAATTAGCTCTACTTTGATTAGTCGATTACTGTTTGTAGGTCATGGAATTAATCCGGCCTTGAGTTGCATTTAGGTCAATTGGTGATAGTATCTAGACGGCATGGCAAGGATTAAGTTGCAAATCCAAATGGCTCCGTAGGTTCCTATAGGACAATTAGTTAAATGCCCTGAAACAAATGTATCACCTATAATTTGAGATTTAAAAAGTGAAAGTGTTCCAAACATTTCTACATGAGAATTACTCTTTGATGTACTTAAATATACAGTCTTCCGGAAAAGATTTGAACTTGCAAAATTGTATTAAATGTTCACTTTTTTACTTAGAAAGATTTCCAAAACTTAGTTTTCACTACAAATGAAACTGGGTTTCATATTTCATTAAGATATATTGTATTTTTGCTAAGCCTATACTAATTGTCTGTATAAAACGCTTAGTTAATAACTACAGTAATTCAACGATCAGCTGATGTGGATGAATCAAAGCGTTCATTGATTCTGTGAAACGTGACGTCACTTATGGCTTTGATTAGGTTTTCCTGAATGAAGTCGTTTTACTATCGTTAGTCTGGCCTACTATGTTCGGTCCAATTATGAACAAACTGCCGCAGGGAAAACCGTAATCTTCTCGGAACAGACAATTTGTGTGATTTCCCATTACAGTTCCATCGAAATCGTTAGGTCATTTATTAATCGAAATTTAACAAGAAACTTATGTAAGACAGTAATTTTAAAAAATTGTTTTTAAGATGTACGTTATTACCTTGGCCCAATTCTTTCACGTCACACACACTTCTGCGCTTCGTCCTCTCTCGTACACGGAGTAGGCCTATATCCGTAAACCCTTTCTATCTCCTTTTGTCTCATAACCACAAGTTTAGTACCCTTCTATTTTTCTTTTATAATTTAATTCGTAATGTTCTTCTTCTTATACAATTACTCGCAGGAATCGGACAGTGTTGCGTCAGAAGAAAAATCCTTATGGCCCCAGCAGACTACAGACTAAATTATCGGCCAGACGTAGGTAAGATAACAATGTTAGAGGAAGGTATTATAAAACCCCAGGAACTGAGATCGACGGATCTATTGTGCATCTAATCCCCTTAATCTAATCCCTACTAGTTCAGCAGATTGATGCCCTTAATGAGGTCCAGAAATCCACTTGACTAGCACATCCTGCTGGAGGTCGTCACGGTCCTGGAAACCAAAAACCCTTAGCCTCCTGTTAGCAAGAGCTTCACAATCACAAATTACGTGCCCTGCAGTTTCATCCTCTTTCCTGCATAACTTACGCACGGTTTCTCCGTGGTACATTCCTATCCTGTACAAGACCACAGTGCCCTGTAATCAGCCTCATGGTTTTCCTTAGTTGTACGCCATCCAAAATGTCTCATTCACGAGAAACCTTTCTTAAGAAGCTCTTGCTACGGTAATGAGGGTTGTCCCACCTTGCCTAGTGTTGCTCCAGACCAACAACAGAGAGATCCCTAAAGCTAGCTCGAGTTTAATTAACTCAGATGAAAGTCCTAAAGCAATCGGTCTGCCTCCACATTACCCTTAGACGCAATGAAGAGTAACCCTTTTCCCAGGTACAAAGCGACACTTACAAACCATCTTGGACTGAATTATAGGATCTGCAAATGCTTTCATTGCTGTCTGACTATCGGTATAAATAAGAATTCGAGTCTTCTTGAAGACCAGTTTCAAATTCTCCTGAACACAATCATTAATGGCCATTACATCTGCCTGGAATACAGTTGGATGGTGTCCTAGAAAACAGTAACAACTCTCTTCACGCTAGGTCTCAGGCAGTTCATCCCAGAATCAGCGCCTGTCTTTGTTTTGGAGTCATCTGTATATCATACCAAGTCTCCACAGTTTCCCAATGAATCTTCCTCCCCAAATTCCATCTTTACATGAAAGAGTCTAGAAACCATGTGTCGTTCTGACCATATGATCAGTCCCCATCATTAGAATCGGATCTCTGACCTTTATCGGCTGACAGTGTTTGTACCCTCGCATATCAAGCAAAACAGTTTGATTATAGTGGGTGCGCAGATTGTGCAATTAACCGTCCGATTGCGTTGTTACACCGACAGACTTCAATTGGATTGAACGGTTGTGCCACTAACGGTGGTAGAAACGAAAAAAGTACGACAAAAGAAAAGGTTTATTGAAAACTGCTATTATTGCTCTTAGTACAAAAAGAAAGGATAATACTAATAAAAAGGAAAACCGAGGTTATTGGGTGCTTCCTATAAACAGTGATATATTAATACGAAAGAAGATTTTTTAACTGGTTCCATCCTAAACTATTGAACAAACTGAATTTATTTTGCTTTTACAACAAAAAATGTTGTTCAATTAATTTCTTCACATACTTGTTCTCGTATGTTTTCTCGACATTTACATATGAATACAATACTCTTTAAAACTTTTTTTGTACAGTGCTGATCGCTTCTCGATCTTTTCGATTACTCTTTCGATCGATGACTCTGCAATAATTAACAACATATCGAAGTTCAGAACAAACTGAGTACTTCAGACAACATCGATTGGACAGTCTGCGCATTCACATTGTACGACATACTGATTAAACAGTCAACCAATAGCCTTGAATATACTAGGAAAAAACCCTTATGAGAGATGTGAGCGCTCGCTGCTGTTGGCATCTTGCGGCAGTGTTCAACTACAGTTAAACTACTGTATATTTTCTCAATCGACTCCACCCCTGTCGATTCGTTCGTAGAGGCAATTAGTCTAATTACTTGGACTTTAACCGCTAATATCGAGCACGTTTTTTTTATAATGCTGTAGGCCTACTTCAAGTCCGTTTACATTCAGTGCCGATAGTTGGCAAACTGTAATTGAACTATCGAACTGTGCTTACCAGGATCGACTATTGGACAACTTCAGCTGACTATTGCAAAATGTTACTGCCACCTGGTCGGGCCTGATATACTAAGAAGTTAATATCTTACCACTTTTCAAGAAAACAATAATAATTACGGAGATATAGCTTCAGTGCCTACCAGCAACACGGGCCTCATGATAAGATGATACACTAATCTTATCAGTCTCTGACCAACATATCAAATTGATAAGTTGTTATCATTATCTTCGACGTTTCCTAAACAAAAATTACTGTATGTTTCAAATTTTCTTATTAAAATTCATAGAAAATTTAAATCTATCTGTTTAAAAAGAACCGCAAGAGTATTTTACGTAGATTCAATCAGTATCACGTCACATTATTTTGTTGATCGACGCAGTTTCAATTAATTGTAAACGAAACAACGAAGTTTGTATAATGTCCTGTATATATCCTGTCAATAACCTTACACGACGCAAATTAAAATGTCATTTTAGGTACATGAAAAACAATCTAAAAATAAAATGTTTATGCTTATATTTATAATATTGTAGCCTACGTCAATTAGCGTTTTAACGAGAAACCTATAATTGACGCTGTTAATTAATGACGAAAACTCGTACGATCTGTAACATAACTTTGTGGTTATGTTGATGACTTTGTGGTCCATTCTTAAGTTACAGTAAATAACATTATACAGAGTAGTCGCAAGGACGGATTAAATGAAATTCAAAAGATCCTATTTTGCTTCTATAAAACGGAAGTTTAGGCCTATACATAAGTTTCGAGGTGGAAGAGTTATCTGAGCCCTCTGAGGGCACATTATCCTTTGTCAGCTTTGTTGTGTGCGAAACGTTTTACTGAAGTACATCTATGCGCTTTGTACCGCTTTATACTAAGGGAGAAGACGGGTTTAATCAATTAGATCTTTTATGTTGGTTCTCTATTCTCTTCTCTTTTTCCACTATAAAATGATTAAAACATGTGGTTGAGAAACTGTAGGGAACTTACTGAACTTCTTTTGCTATATATATATAAAGTCTCGTTGTTGGGAGTCTACTGAAGTGTCCATAGAATTGAAGCCTCCTTCTTCTGATATTTGCTGCCAGGTTCGATATTTCTCTGTGGTCTTCCGGGAGTGCAACCTGTATCAGTCTTCTGTTAATCTTGGGCCAAGGATCTTCCTCAAGATTTTGTTTATATATATATATATATATATATATATATATATATATATTTGTTTTGTTTAACGTCTGACTATTGTGCACACTTGGGCTAATGCAGACGATGGGATGATTTATAGCGTGTATGTATATATATATATATATATATATATATATATATATATATATATATATATATATATATATATATATATATATATATATATATATATAGAGAGAGAGAGAGAGAGAGAGAGAGAGAGAGAGAGAGAGAGAGAGAGAATTATAGATAGATATATTGAAAGAGTGGAAAGAAAAAACAATTTTCTTAAGTACAACTTTTGTTTCAAAATGAGCGACATTGTAAATAAATGCATTGAAAGAACTTAAAATATTTTTAGGTTAGGTTATTTAAAGTGCGATGACAACATGCACTATACAGGAAACATCATCTTATATATATATATATATATATATATATATATATATATATATATATATATTATTATTATTATTATTATTATTATTATTATTTTTTTTTTTTTTTTTTTTTTTGCGTATAGACCCTGTTGGATCACGCAAAGCACTCCGACTCATGTCTTGCTCCTTCTGATCCTCCACACCTCCCTCATCCTGTCCCCTTAAATCCTTCTCCGCTCCTCCGTCCATTTTACCCCTGCTCTCTTTGGGATTTCATTCTCTGTGATTTTCCACCCGAGCATCTTTCTCCTGTATGCGTTCCTATTTTCAATGTCTGTTGAGTCTATTTTTGCGTCATATAGGTCTATTCTGACTTTTGTGATCCACGACGTTGTTGATTTGACTCTTTGGATTCTGTTAGCAAGTCTCGTTGTTGGGAGTCTACTGATGTGTCCATAGAATTGAAGCCTCCTTCTTCTGATATTTGCTGCCAGGTTCGATATTTCTCTGTGGTCTTCCGGGAGTGCAACCTGTATCAGTCTTCTTTTAATCTTGGGCCAAGGATCTTCCTCAAGATTTTATTTATATATATATTTGTTTTGTTTAACGTCCGACTATTGTGCACACTTGGGTTAATGCAGACGATGGGATGATTTATAGCGTGTATATATATATATATATATATATATATATATATATATATATATATATATATATAGAGAGAGAGAGAGAGAGAGAGAGAGAGAGAAAGAGAGAATTATAGATAGATATATTGAAAGAGGGGAAAGAAAAAAACAATTTTCTTAAGTACAACTTTTGTTTCAAAATTAGCGACATTGTAAATAAATGCATTGAAAGAACTTAAAATATTTTTAGGTTAGGTTATTTAAAGTGCGATGACAACATGCACTATACAGGAAACATCATCTTATTATTTGCGTATAGACCCTGTTGGATCACGCAAAGCACTCTGACTCATGTCTTGCTCTTCTAATCCTCCACATCTCCCTCATCCTGTCCCCATGACTCCTCCTCCGCTCATCCGTCCATTTTACCTCTGCTCTCTTTAGCATTTCATTCTCTGTGATTTTCCACCCGAGCATCTTTCTCCTGTATGCGTTCCTGTCTTCAATGTCTGTTGAGTCTATTTTTGCGTCATATAGGTCTATTCTGACTTGTGTGATCCACGACGTTGTTGATTTGACTCTTTGGATTCTGTTAGCAAGTCTCGTTGTTGGGAGTCTACTGAAGTGTCCATAGAATTGAAGCCTCCTTCTTCTGATATCTGCTGCCAGGTTTGATATTTCTCTGTGGTCTTCCGGGAGTGCAACCTGTATCCGTCTTCTGTTAATCTTGGGCCAAGGATCTTCCTCAAGATTTTGTTTATATATATATATATATATATATATATATATATATATATATATATATATATATTTTGTTTAACGTCCGACTATTGTGCACACTTGGGCTAATGCAGACGATGGGATGATTTATAGCGTGTATATATATATATATATATATATATATATATATATATATATAGAGAGAGAGAGAGAGAGAGAGAGAGAGAGAGAGAGAGGGATTATATATAGATATATTGAAAGAGGGGAAAGAAAAAAACAATTTTCTTAAGTACAACTTTTGTTTCAAAATGAGCGACATTGTAAATAATTGCCTTGAAAGAACTTAAAATATTTTTAGGTTAGGTTATTTAAAGTGCGATGACAACATACACTATACGGGAAACATCATCTTTACTTTCCTTCCGAAGAAGGGCACATTTGCTGATTTATACTCGCATTAAAAACCCCACAATCATGTGCCGTGTTAATGTGCTAACTACTACTTTACTAGCACTGCTATTTTCCTAGTGTTATTTTTAAAGCAAAAGTATGTATATTTAATAATTTAAAGCTAACAAAACGCAACTATTAACAACTTACATAATATTAATGTATTTTAAAAGTAATTTAATGTGTATTTCAATATCTTTTTATTTGCTTAGCAGTTATGTTTTGATTAACTCTAATAGAATTTGTGGTTTTTATTAAAATTATGTAAATGGAGTCAGTTTTGCAAAAGTTTTAAAAACTAGACATCTATAGAAATCAAGTGACTTTTTTTTATCTAAAATAGAGTACATTTTTACACTTATTGTATATCAGTTCTAAGTCTCAAAACAGCTTAACAATACTAGTTTTTCAAAGACAGTATATCAAGAACTTTCATCTTCCAGGGTGGCCCTACTGTAAGTTGGATCTTCCACCCAACTTCCTTCACCAAAAAAAAACCACTATTTCGTCAGTGGATGGTCTATAACACTGCATATCTTACAAAAGTAAATATATGTTTAGAAACGATGTTCTAGGGGCGTAATAAGTTATTGTGTTTTTCTAATAGTAAATAATTTTCTACTAGATATTAGGGACGATGTATAAACATCGGATACCTAAAGCTTGTTCTTCACTTTTCTGACATATCTCTAAAGCTGTCTAACTTAATTATTTCCTTTAAATATCCGTATAAATTGCAAACTTTAAAGCCATTTGTTTCAATAATAAGACACGCACATAAGTAGTTTATGTTAGAGCGTGCTCTGGGATCCATTACTTTCTAAAACGAAAGTTGGAGAGCTTTCTTCCTGAAGTATGAGAGGCCACGTGTCTTGTATAAGCGTTTGTTTTATTTTTATTTCTTGTTTTACTTGTTGTCTTCTAGTTCACGTTAATATAATTACAGTTAGCATTGTATGTTTAACACGATAAAATGTGAATTTAAATTTTAAAAGCATATGTGTATTTCTTGGGCAGTACTTAAATCTATTAAAATCTGTTAAAATCATGGGCGTTGACCCAAGGATAAACTAGATAACTCGTAAAATATTATCATAATTTCGAATAATTTCATGCACATATGCAATAATTCAACACGGGTAAAAGTACATTCTTGATCTATGTCAGGGTAAATTAAATCTAAAATAAGAAGGAGACTCTTTGGATACCAGCAACCAGATCAGGAGTTCAACCAGAACACCTTACGCAAGATTCTGGAGCTCGTTAAGGGCACTGGAGTCGGTTAAATGTGAAGGGACTGACGTGTTGGGGGCCACAGAGCGCTGTCAGACACCAAAAATTATAAAATAAATAAATTAAATGTGTACGATAAAATCTTTAAAAAAATATTATTTATTGTAGAACACATAGGTTTATTTTGGAGAGCCTCTGTCACATGGAATACATAAAATTAAAACTATAAATTAAACTATAAATCAAAATTATAAAAGAAATAAATACAAGTATATTTTATAAACATTTTTTTCCAAAATTCATTATTTTAATTGAGAGTCACTTTATATCACGAGTTTTCTAACTTTCTTTTTTCAACTTCCCGAATTCATGAACAATTTTGTTTGGCTCGATTTTTGTCTGTCGTCATCCGCTGTGTCCACACATCCGCTCCTAAGTGCGCCTATTTATTCCTTCTTCTCCCATTTCTCTTCAAGGCTAATTAAACTTTAACCTCTTCCGCTGTACCAATGCGTGTAGGATTCAAAGAACTCCATTTTAATATAAAAAGTAAAAGTATGCCAATTGTTGGCATTTTTATTTCACTTAATTAGGTAACCAATAAATTCACATTTCTTCGAATTGTTTCCAATCCCAAAGGTGACTGCAGCCCCTCCTCCGGATCCGCCAACGATTAGAAAAACAAATTTTGAAAACCAGTTTTGTATCTTCAGCATCTGTAAATGAGTGATTTATTTCTTAAAACACTCCGAGTTGAATGACCCGAAAGGCCAACAAGTAGGACAAGGTTTGTTTGTTTACTTGTGAAGGTGTTGTTATTTACACAGGCAGGTATCACGAGATTTATAGTTTATATATTTGTATCCGCGTAGCATACTACGCCCAACTTTGGACAGCCTCCGGTTGTTTTTGTCTTCTTGTAACTGCGACTACTATGTTCCAAAAAAAACTTTTCAATAATTCATATCTTTATTGAATACGTAGATCTATTTAGATACAGGATTAAATTATTCCTTCACGTGATGCTTTTCAAAGTTTAAGCTACTGGTAAACTCCCTCACTTAGGTTTTTTGAAGAAGCTTTTAATGTTAGCTTTGGTGAGAGGAGTGACTATAAAAGTGTCCCGAACCTTTTTAATGTATCGTAAATATGAAACGGAAAGGAGCAACCAAATTCTGTCTCTATTTCTCTATTTCTGTATTTTTATTTTTATTCCACTTTTTCGATAACAGTATACGCGTATTATATGAAAACGTTGTGTTGCTTTGGTTTCGGTATTTTTCTTTAGTTGAAGAACACACGCACGTTGTAAACGTTTATAATACATTCGAAATTAATATAAACGTTTATAACTGTTGTTAATATTGCTAGTTTTTAACAACATAACCTAAAACGTATAATAATAACCTAAAACAGCTGTTCAATGAAATCAGCTGATCGTTACGAATTAATATAAAACAACTGATCTTTTATTATAACTACAGTAAATAATATCTAAGCTAGGTTCACGTATTTATTTATTTAAACAAAGCAAGATATTTGTAAACATATCTTCAAACCAATTATATATTCAGCAAAAATATCATTAAGAAAAAATTCGCTACTGTCGGTAACTCCCCGTGTTTCACACATCTAGTTTTGAAGCGTTAGCTTCTTATACCGCGTTGTGCACTTTGTATTTGTCACCATGGAGTGATTTGGTTTCATAGAGTAGGCTTACGAAGCGTAAGTAACGCGAGTAGGAGAAGTATTACACAGATCCCCTCCAGTTCTCAGCTCTTCTCCTTTCTTTCGTCTGCCGGTTCCGACTGAGTTGGTCGCGCGTATGTATGTTTTGTGCCTGTATGTACATACAACGTGTATGCTTCTTTCTCTTTCTTTTCTCTCTTTCTTTCTCTCCACTTTTCTTCTTCTCACGTTCTCGTCGCGCGCGCATGTAATGATGTTGTGTACATTGTGTATATTGCCAGCAGCAACAGTTCAATGGTATACGGTTTATATTCAGTAATAACACGTGCGATTTTATTTTTCCTATATTCTCGAGAAGTTAAATATCTTATATTTATATTTTCTATATTCTCGAGACGGCATATATATATATATATATATATATATATATATATATATATATATATATATATATATATTAAGAAGCTAACGATTCTGCCGACAGTCCCAATAACTGTACAATTTTTTTTTACGAACTAGACGTACCTCCACTTCGGACAAGATAATATTCCAGTAACTCTTCGAGAAATTATTTTGAACTTTATTCACAGTTGCGCTGCTAATATCCGTTTTAGAGTTGTCACAAGAAATAATACATGGACAGTGATCGAGTTTATGGACATAGTTTGGCAAATGTTATCAGAAAAGATGATAGATCATCCTCCTCTCCTCTCCTGGCCTAGTTCCAACTGTCACCAGTCACGAGCCGAGACTAATTGCGCCAACTGTGGTTAGGGACTGGATAATAACATCTGGTTTGAGCGCCGCAAAAAATATTTTACGAACTAAAATTCATCTCAAACTTGGTTTTTAGCTGTAAAAACATGTTGCTGCTGCAATGCTCTTTTTTGCGTGTAAAACAGCAGTATTCGAAAGAATATACGCGTTATATTCTTTGATTCGTTGCCAAAATAGCTATTTGACAACGTGTTTTCTCCCGAATGCTTGCAAATTGAGCCAAAACCGGCCGGAAATTTATTCATAAGGCCTGGCCGAACGGCTGCGATACTCAAAGGGTTTTAAAACAAAAATATGTGTCTTGAAGCAGACGTGGAATGAAATCTGATCCTGGCAATACCATAATAGTGTGTTTCCAGCCTTCTGCAAATACATGTTAAACCAATCAGTAGACCTTTCACGGAAAATTTTCATCATTATCAGACAATAATAAAACTATCCTTGTTGGTGAATTTCTACTGGAGCTGCCATCGTGGTATGACCCAGACTCGGAACCTTGAAATGAGCGCCCATTTTAACCTCTAGATTACCTTTTGAAGGGTAGTTAAAAATTGTAAATATTTCCGCAACGTTGATCCGATTTGATTCAAACTTTTTTTGATCTTTTTAACTGTTTCAAAATGGCGGTTACTTTTTCATTTGATAATTTTCAAAAATCTGATTTTACCATCGTAATCAGATTTAAAATCTGCATAAATAAGCATTTAAAATTTTAAAATTCCATCGGGATTTTGAAAATAAACCTAACGGTAGTCAAGGTTTGTTTTCATGTTTTCTATGAACAGTAATTTCAAAGTTTTAATGCTAATATACTCAGATTTACAATAATGCTGATTTTGATGTTTAAGCAAGATTTTCAAAAAAAACTGTCAGATAAAAAACCTGTTGGTTCCAACACTTCAGCAAAAAAAATTGTTCTAAGATTACCTTACTTTCGCTTATCTTTTAATCAGATTTACCTTACACCAGCTAGACTGATAATGGTTGAGGACTGACGTAACGCAAAGCTAACTGCAGTAACTAAACTCGAACCTGAGTATAAGTCAGAGTTACAGCACTTCCTTGTCATGCTATATTAAAACTGTTCGTAGCCCTTGTATATTAGGATGGATTTACAGAAACATGAAAGTCAAACAAACGTGTTTATTGTTTAATACTACGGATTTAGGTAACACCACTGACTGATAAATGGAGCTGAAAATGCTGCAGCTTCCTTTTGGAAATTGGAAACAATTTGAAAAAATATGATTTTTCTAGTTAATTAATTAAAATAAAAATACACTATTGGTATATTTACTCTTTATATTAAAACGAGGCTTCTCTGAATTCTGCATGTTCAGCCGTACAGCAGAACAGATTAAAGTTTACTGTTCTTGTAAAGAAAGGGGGGGAAGAAGAAATTAGTAAGCGTACACATTTGTTAGGAGCGCATGTGTGGACATGAAGTGTGAACAGAGAAATAGCAGACAAAATCGACCCAAACAAAATTGCTGATGAATTCGCGAAGTTGAAAAAACGAAAGCTAGATTTCGTTTTATGAAATGAATTATCAATTAAAACCACGAACTTGGTAAAAACGTTTATAAAATGTATTTTCATTTATAATTATATTAATTTCTGTATTTAATTTTATGTATTCCGCTTTTGGGTTAGGCCCACACTGGAGCACATTCAGTCAATAGTGAGGTCTCATCTTCTTGGCGCGTTGTTCCTCCCAATACCTCTTCAGCCTTTGTGATCTCCTTTTCTTAAGTTCTTCTGAGATTGTCATGCCCTTTCGGTCGCTTACTTTTTCCTTGTCCTTGAGTATGGCTTTCTCCTCCCCATTCCTCAACTGTTCCTCGGTTATCCCTAGGTCTTCCAGGTCTTGTTCTATCTCCTTGAGCCAATTATTTTTTTATCATTGTGCTCAACTGGTAGTTCAGTAATTTCTTGATGAGCCTTTCTTCTGGGAGTCTGATCAGGTGTCCGTAAAATGCAGGCGTCTCTTTCTGAATACGTCGATAAGATGTTCGGTCCACCAGTGCTCCAGGAAGCAGGTTGCGAAATTGGTGAAATTTTTAAATTTTGATTTTCTGAACTTAGTCTTTGAGATCTCTCCGACTAGATCGTTATTTCTTAGGCAGTGCCACACCGAATCCGAATGGCACCTTTTCTGCAAATTCTTAGCCGCAGACGGTGGTAGTTTCTTCCTAAAAGACCTCTCCATTGTGACTATCAGGTTGTCAACCGAGTGGAGCCAGGCTCCAATTGTTACATACGGAGGTGATCCGTAGAGGGATTCGATTTAGTTTTCCGAGAGTATGTCGCCTCATACTTTTCGGATTATCCAGCCGCACCGCGTGGAGGCACGGTACCACTTTCTGTAAGATGTAAGGGTGGCGAAAAAGAAAAGTGGCACCCGAATCTATTACGGCCCTGTTTACTACAGTAAATAATATTTTTTTAAGATTTAATGTATTACCCTGAAGTAGATTAAAAACGTATTTACGCCCATGTGTAATTATTGTATACTTGTATGAAACTATTGGAAATTATAATATTTTATAAGTTTATTTTTTTGTCAGTCCATCTCTTTTAAACTGGCCCGCTTATAACCTAACTTTACTGTCTGAGATACGTTAACTCTTGCTATCTGGTAGACTACTACACCGACCAGAATGGTTGTCAAAAGACTTCTGAAAAAGTTAGATGTTTTATAAAAGAGACTAACGTTAAAACAGTCCTGTCATTAACGCTAACTTTATCATTATCATTCCTTATCAAGTCAGCAACAGTTTAATCTTATCGTTATCGTTAATAAAAATCATCCATTTATATTAAATTTAGGTGAGTTCATGTAAATTTCTGTCTAAACTCTAAACCAATTGTGCCAACCCTCTACAAATAATATAAAGTGCATCCTTGACGTATTTTTGTCTCCGTTTTAATTTCACTCCCTTAAACGACAGTGGCGTTATCTAGTTGTTTTTAAAACAATTTATTTACAAGTTGAGAGGCTCGATCTAGAGATACTTGCAGTGTATTTTTGTTTACTTTTTGATAGTCGAGCTTAACGAGATAGCTGTTATCGCCCTTGTTTACCAGGATTTACGTCATTTTCCAACCTTGTAACTTGTAACGGTGGTTTTCCATAAACAATTGAAGTGTATTGTTTACATCGCTTGAAGTGGACTTGAGCGAAAACACCTCCGCCGCGAGGTTGTAAGGAGTAAAAGCTATTAAATACGGTTACTGTTTGTGGACGTTGTGCTGAAATATTTAGGAAAATGAAGATTCAGAGATCAGTTTACTTTGTGAGTTATGGAATTTTAAAATTTGCAAGACAAAAACTGTCGTTCAAAAATAAATATACACTTTGTTACAGGATCACCTTGCATAATACAATTGGGAAACCAACGACCCACTGATTTTTCACTGGATAAGATTCATTTTTTGTTGTTTTTTTGTTTTGTTGTTTTTTTTTTTTTTTTTTTTTGGTGTTTAACGTCCGACTATTGTGCACACTTGGGCTAATGCAGACGATGGGATGATTTATAGCGTATGAAAATGCCAAGCCTCGCCGGGACTCGAACCCGGGTCCTCGGGGTGAAAGCCTAGTACGCTATCCACTAGGCCACCGAGGCGGCTGGATAAGATTCAAGCTTTTTGTGAAAATATATGTAAACTAGAGAAAGAATTATTTGATGTATAATTTTATTAAATAATTTCTATCTTAGTCCATCATCATACATTATATCACCAAATTGCCTTTTTACTTATACGAACAATGTCGTTCAGCATACCCGGCAGGTTATTAAATTTTTGAACGCTTTTATCACATCGTCATTGTTCAAGGTTTATTACACCAATCATATTTACCTGTACATACAAATGCACACAAATCCTGACGTCGCGGTTCATTTTTGCATTTTTATTTTACATTTTATTCTCATTTAATGCAATTTTAAAGTTTTAAATGCTAATTTATACAGTTTTTAACACCGATTACGATAGCGAAATCAAATTTTTGTAGAAAGTATCGCGTAAAAAACTTACAAATTTCACGGCGTTTCATTTTTGTATTTTTATTGTAGAACTAAAATTTAATGTTTGTATTTTAAAACATTTTAAACATTAAAACATTAAATATTTTAAACATTAAAAATATTTAGGAAATTCGCTTCCATCACGTCAGCGAGTAGCGTGCTATGATTACAAATACAAGTTGGAATAGGCAAACTACAATATAAGTCAAAAAGTGACATTTTGTAAAAACAGAAAAATATAACGCATGATTGTGAAGTTCTGTTTCGTAAACCGCATAGATGTCATAGTATATAGCCAGCCTTGAAATAAAAATGCCCAAGTAAGCATAAGGGCTGGTAAGGCCTGCAGTCATCGAAGGAACCAAGAAAAGTATGGAGCATGGAGGGGTACCACGAAACACAAAGCGACTGGAGGGAAAATGTTCAACTATCAAAAACAGCCCCTAGAGCGAGAGGCCTGCGATCTAGCGGACAAAGTTTGTTAGCAGACGTGATCGCACAACCTTAAATTAATCGTAATGAATCATACTACCAAAACAGAGACAGACAATCCTTTTGGCGGAAAAACATTCAAGACTGAGAATGAATGAGTTGCCTTTCAAGGGTTAATACTGCACTGCGACCTTGTAGATCTATTGTGTGCCCTTTCTACATTCCTGAGATGCTCAGTTAAAGCGCCTTCTCCAGTACTAGTCTGTTCATAAAGTCTAAGATTTGGAGAGGAATCAAGGTGAGTAACTACCCCACTTCTACTTGGTAACTTCCCAATTTATTATGGAGGTACAGATACTTGCTTTACTAATTGCCTTTCAATTTCTGCCCCTTACTGTTGACCCTTATCATGGACGTTGTGTCCATTTGTCCAGCTTTTTGTTGTGCTGTCAGTTCCTGTTTATTCTGTTTACATTCTTACTCGTGGGAGCATGAGTAGCTCCCCCACGAGCTATGTCCGCCCACACAGAGCCCGCTTGCATTGGTAAGCCTAAGGTACACTGGGAGGTTGCCAGTTATCCCAGGGCTCCTTTTGATACACCGTTAGGCCGGTGTCATACACTCCATCAGCACGGGTCGCTTTACACTTTAGAGTTAGCCAGGTTATGTTGAGTAGTGAATGTGTTTCTTGGGTAGACAAATAGAGTAATTTGAGCTAGAGGTAAGGTGTGATCACTAAACCCATAAGCTGCTCATTTCAGCTGCCTCCGCCGGCATCAAGACGTTAAGAAAAAGATAATCCGTGATAATGATGCACTCGATGGAAGAAACATTAAAATAGGACGTTTGGAAAGAGATTAACTTTATAAAATTTCTGTTAAAAATCACAATGAAAAAATTATGTAGCAGTGTAATGGAGACACATTTATTTTTAAGTTTGAAACAAGGATTGGATTAATCCTGGGCCGTAAAGAAGAAGTTTCCTTTTTCTTCCTTTTCTTGTTCTTCTTTTTCTTTTTCTTCTTTTTCCTCCTCCTCCTCCTCCTCCTCCTCTTCTTCTTCTTCTTCTCCTCCTCCTCCTTCTTCTTTTCTCTCTTCATCATCATCATCATCATCATCTTTTCTCGTTATTCCACTTCTAGACAATGACGAAAAATGTCTTTTTGACTGTTGACGCAATGAGTATCAGATCGTACAAAACCTACATTTATCTACATCCTCACCCCAAACGTATCTTGTACGTTTGTTATGCACTGTCAGTTCATACTTTATCTTGTTGTTTTACACGTTAGATATTCCACTTACGATTGTTAGATTATTTACCAACGTGCCATTTCAAGATTTGAAAATATTAATTCATCTTCGTCAACATTTTGCACTTTTTGATCTGATTAATGTAACCCACACCAAAAACTATGCTTCTACAAAACCCAATTCAAATCTAAACACGAAAATAAAAATTGAAAATCATTCTAAATAGTAACATAGAACAATTTTTAAATTGCAAAGAAACAAGAAAGCTTGAATTCATTTAAATTTGAATGAGTTTTCATGAAATTTCGTTTTATAAATACAAATAGATGAAGTGAAGAAACAGTATCGTGAATTCTCTCTAAGCACCTTTTGGTAAGAACAAAAGAAGAGTGCTTTACAATAGCCAGAGCGGGATACAGGAGAGATTCAATTTATATTTTTCTAACTGGAAGAACAAGAAAACACAAAAGAACTCCGCAGATGTTTGCGGCACGTGCAATAATGAGGCACTCGGTATTCAGTTTAACCTTGAAAGCTGAACGTTTAGTGTTCACAGTCTTTAATTATGATAAGCGTTTTTATTAAAACTGTGATAAACGAATCGCGTAATTTCTAAAATAATCATTATTTCAAGAAGTGTGACAGGCGACAAGTTCTAATCAAAATAGTTTAGGCATAGTTAAAAAAAAAGTTACGAAACTATTTCTTATGTAAATTCACACATTTTTTCTACACAAGTTTTGTATTACGATTAAAAGTGTTATGCGTTGGAAAAATTAATTGTATGTTGTCGCCGTATTTCTACAAATATTTTGTTCACAATTTCCTGGTAATGAAGTTTTGGCAAACTCTGCCTTTAGAACTGAAAAAAATATATTGGTAAAAATCATAGCGTAAAATATTTCAATTTCAATTAAATTATTTTTAAAAAAGGCTAAAATTACTCCTTTAACAAAAATATGATTTATTTTTATTTTTATTATTATTTCCGAAAGTTCTGATTCGGCGAAAAAATCAAAAACTTAAAAAATCTGATTTTCTGAAATATTTGTCTTACAAGGATTTTTGAAGCGTTAGCTTCTTATACCGCGTTGTGCACTTTGTATTTGTCACCATGGAGTGATTCGGTTTCATCGAGTAGGCTTAAGAAGCGTAAGTAACGTGAGTAGGGGAAGTATTACACAGACCCCCTCCAGTTCTGAGCTCCTTTCTTTCGTCTGCCGGTTCCGACTGAGTTGGTCGCGCACGTATGTATGATTTCTGCCTGTATGTACATACAACGTGCATGCTTCTCTCTATATCTTTCTTTTCTCTTTCTCTCTCACACACACACTTTCTCTTTCTCTCTCTCTCTCTCTCTCTCTCTCTCTCTCTCTCTCTCTCTCTCTCTCTCTCTCTCTCTCTCTCTCTCTCCACTTTTATTCTTCTCATGTTCTCGTCGCGCGCGCATGTAGTGATGTTGAGTACATTATGTATATTGCCAGCAGCAACAGTTCAATGGTATACGGTTTATATTCAGTAATAACACGTGCGTTTGATTTTATTTTTTATGTTCTCGAGACGTTAAATATGTTATATTTATATTTTCTATATTCTCGAGACGTTTTATATATATTAAAGCAAGACTGCTTTAATGGAAATTCGCTAAAACTCACTTATTTACTCGAGATAAAAGTACAAAAGATAAGTAAATAAAAAAAAGTTCCGTTATCAACAATTTTTTACGACTGATACAAAATATTGACTTTTGTTGTCACAATGTGTTACATAATAAATTCTATCGCGCTTTTTATCGTGAAAACGTCAACACAGATAATTTCACACAAACTGTTATTTTGTTTATCGTAAACGTGCAGTTTGTATCTATTGCGTGAAATACGAGCTTTGCACTTTGTTGATTTTGAAATCTTTCGACCGCACAAATCGTGACGGTTAAAAGAAAATGTATTCTAAAAGTAGATCACTATTTAGGCGAATGGCGAAACACAGAGATAATTTTGGAACTTGTTTGGGGAAACAGTTTTGGACTGCGTACAGTAGTTTATCTTTACTCGAATACAAACAGTAACACAAAGTACAACATACGAACAACCAGAGCAATAGTTTTACCGTAAATGCGTGGTAATAGTGTATACCACTAACACAGTCTTATTGAGTAGCACTTTTAAGTGAGTGCGACAATTACAGTGACTTTTATTTATTTATTTTTGAAGTGAAAAAGCTTTTAGGCGCACCTTGATACTTTTGCATGGTACAATACTCTTTTGTATCTACTCTCATTCATCTACTCAAGGCATACACATTCACTGCTCTACATAACCTAGCTAACTGTAAAGTGTAGATATTCGTGCTGATGGAGTGTATGACACCGCCTAACGGTGTATCAAACGGAGCGCTGAGATACCTGAGTGTACCTGAGCCATGCAGGGCTTTGTGTGGGCAGATATAATCTCCCTAACAACTCATAAGGACATGAGTGAGAATGTAAACAGAACGAGAGAGAACTCACTATAAAACAAAAAGATGAGCCTTTGTGATGAGGGTCAAGAGTAAAGGAAAAACTAAGATTAAGATTATATACTAGAGGAAGGGATAATTCAACCACAGGCACTGCGATCGATTGACCTATTGTGCAACTTAACCTCTTAAAATACCTAGTTCAGCAGATTGGTGCCCCTAATAAGTTCCAGCAACCCACCGACTAGCTCACTCTGTTGAAGATCCCTAGGGTCTTGGAAACAAAAAACCCCTAGCCTCCTACTAGCAAGAACCTCAAAATCATAAATTATGTGACCTGCAGTTTCCTCCTCCTTCCTGCACAATCTACACACGGTTTCTCCGTGATACATACCTATCCTGGTCATGTGCACCCTCAGACCACAGTGATCTGTTATGAGCCCCATGATCCTCCTGAGTTGTGCTCTGCCCAGGACATCTGCTGCCCCTTCAAGTCCTCCAAAAGGAACTTTACTTAAGAGACGTTTCTATGGGAATGCACATGAAGGTTGTCCCTCCTTACCTGGTGTTGATTTGTAATCCACCTGTTAATGGCGGACCTGGCCAACGATAGAGAAATCCCTAAAGCCGGCTCAGGTCCGATAAACTCAGATGCAGATCCAAGTCCAGCCAGTCGGTCTGCCTCCTCATTACGCTCAACTCCCCTATGCTCCGGAATCCAGTGAAGAGTTACCCGGTTATCCCAGGACAGAACGTCAAGGTTCTTTCAACACTCCCAACCAACTTGAACTGTATTATAGGACTCGCAAGTGCTTTTATTGCTGCCTGACTATCGGTATGAATATGAATACGTGCCTTCTTGAAGCCCCGATCCACGTTCTCCCGAACACAGTCATTGACGGCCATCACTTCAGCCTGGAATACTGTTGTATGCTGTCCCAGGGTAATAAGTTTCTTTAACCCCAGCACCAGTGCCTGACTTTGTCTTGGAGCCATCTGTATTCTATACTATGTCTCCAGGTTTTTCCAACACACGATCTCTCCCCTCAAAGGCCAAGTTGACATCAAAGGATCTAGATACTATGTGCTGTTTAACCATCTGATCCGTCCCCATCAACAAGATTGGGTCAAAGATCGTGTCTGTGATTCTAGCATGCCTATAAGTAGAAGGCAGCCAGCCGCCACCACCCTGCAGTCTATAAGCTGCTTTACGTACCTCCTCCATGACAAAAAGATCAATAGGGAGAAACCCAAAAATGATCTCCATGGCCGCCGTTGGCGCAGTGTCCATTCCGCCAGTGATTTACAGGCAGGCCAACCTCTGCAGACCAGATACTCTCTGGCCTCCCTCTACTCGACCTTAGTCCACCACATCACAGTACCATAGCACACCATAGGTCTAATGATAAAGAAAAACTACCTCCATAATGAATTTGGAAATCACTAATTAGAATAGGAGAAATTACTCACCTTGAATCCTCTCCAAATCCTAGACTTTATGAAGAGGTTAGGATTGGAGAAGGCGCTGTAACTGAGCATCTCAGGAACATAGTAAGGCACAATAACTTCAAGGTCGCAGTGCTATATTAACCATAGACATTCATTCACTCATTCATGTATATAAATAATTACACTTTTTTAAGTCTGATAAAAGTAAACCATATATGCAAATTTTAATCCTCATTATGATGGTTAAATCAGATTTTTCAAAAAAAATTTACGGAAGAAAAAAATTATTATTGGAAATTCCTTTTCATCCCGTCAGCGAGACAGCTGTGTGCTGCAGTTACCAACATTGTACCGGGATGGTGTCACCTTCCCTAGGAAACGGGATATATCAGCTGATGTTATTTTTCTGGCAAGCAATTCACTTTGAACAACATGCAAAATTTGGAGGATAGCCAAATTCAAGGTTGAAAAATAGCATAAACCCAAGTAAACACCGGCAAGTACTCTTCATATTTCTTATCAAAAAGTAAATAAGTGTTTTGTAATGCAACGTTTACCAAATCGTCTCCAGTCTTCGTATCTCCTGTAAGTTTATATTGCATACGTGTCTGTGGATTGAAACGGTATGCTGGCTATTAGGGGTAAAACGAAGATTGATTAAATATATTTAACAGACCAATAAGATCATGGCTCAAGTAACAGATTGATGTTAAGAAAGCAAAGCTATTCTTTGCACTTATGTGAGCAGTGATCTTTTATACTATGAATTTTTTCAAATTTATTTAAAATAATCCATCTTTATTGGAAAAGTATAGTCCTTAAAAATATGACTAGTTCAAACTATCAAGTATATGATGCTTATATTTAAAAGAAACATTTATATTTTCAATTTTGTTAAATACAACAACAGCAGTATTTCCAAAGGGAACAAGTTATTTTAAAACCATTATTACACATTCGCGAAAGAAATTCAAATATGCATTTGTGCAACTATATCACTAACGGCTAAAGTAATTTTTGTTGCAGTACATTTTCAGATTACGAAATAAATTGTCTTTATAAATGTTTCGTTCTGAAAACATTTCATATTATCAATATTTTTGTAACTTGTACAGCAGGCTAAGTTACTGCATAATAGATAATGCATTATAGATTTTGAGCCTTGGGATAGCTCAAACATTGTCTCAAACACGAAAAAAGTGTCCATCAATGGGCCTACCTCAGTCTAATTTTGTTGTTGCTAAAATTTATCTGAGATTTTAGTTCTAAATTAAAATTTCATAACACCACATTCGGGTGCCGGCATTTAACAATGAAATAATTGTGGCAACCCAACCATTAGAGATATTTTATTTGAGTTGATCTTTTACTGACCACGTTTAATTTAGTTTTAATGAAGCTCTTTATTTAAGGCGGCTTAAGTAACTAAATAGAAATGGAATTTTAAAGCGTTACTCAAATTTATTATTCTATGCTCTGACAGGTTTATTAGAAATCATCGTCTGCATTAGCCCAAGTGTGCACAATAGTCGGACGTTAAACATAAAAAAAAAAAATTTAAATCATCTGACTACTCTGGTTGGTGTAATGGCTACCGTCATGCTTGCCTGATAAGAAAGACTCAGGTTGAATTTGGAGAAGCAGCCTAGGAGACATGTGTTACTGAAGGCAATACACTTTGCCTCATTACACTCGTAGTAAATAAATGGAAAATACCCTGTTAAATTAAAGATTTTTTTAAGTGGTATAATTTCCTTACTAACTGCAATTATTGTACAATAATTTTATTGCAGGTTAATAAACTGTTGGTAAAAATCGACTGTTTTATAGAAATATGAATAAATAAATATAAATTAAGTATGAATAAAGTCCGCAAATTAACAGATAAATGAAATTTATTTGTTAAAATCTGGAAAATATGTTCAGATAACCCTTGCAAAGGCTATCAAGGATACAAAGTACATTATGTAGGAGTTACATAAACGACCTTAATGACCTTAATAACAACAGGAAATTACAAGTAAAAGTATTGTTTAACCTTTAAATATTACATACGTAAAGTTCTATATTGACCTTAAATATTACATACGTAAAGTATGTAACTAGTCATTAAACTTTCATTTTTTGAGAATATAAATCAATTTTGATCTATATTCATAATGATACCTTCATAATGAGATACCTTCATTCGTTGTCTTAGTGAAAAGATATCATTATAAATCATTACACTGCCAGTAAAGAATACCTTCTTTCAGAAATGAATAGGAATCGAAATGCGAAATATATTCAGAAGGCTCAACGATATTGGGGAGTTGTTAATTAAGTTTATAGTTCAGATTTAGAATAGTAGATCGCGCAATGTACTTCATATGCTGATTTTTAAAGATGTTTTGTTAGCTGGTGCATGCTGTCCTTCCCGCTCACCAATGCAACCGTTATAAGTGGAGAACATGCAACTTGGCAACACTGCTCAAATGTGTTACTTCAGTGGCGCAGCCTAGTGCAAGAAGTGAAAGCTTCGTAGATTAACATCATTTACTGTGGTTTGAACATTCTATATATATTAAAATTAGATATTATCCTACACAAATGACAAATACAAATGATGCCAAGAAATCCTCGGGTAGCTTTGCAATTTTTTTTACAACTACAGTAGTTGAAAACTTCGTTAAAAATGGACAGTCCAACTGGTGCATGCTACCTTTCCTCTCGCACCAACACAATTATCAGAGGTGGAGATCATGCAACTTGGCAACACTGCTCAAATGTGTTACTTCAGTGGCGTAGTCTAGCGCTGGAAATTCAAAGCTACGCGATTAACATCATTTGCTGTGAACTGAACATTCTGT
Source organism: Callitettix versicolor (assembly GCA_022606455.1). Classification (NCBI taxonomy): domain Eukaryota; kingdom Metazoa; phylum Arthropoda; class Insecta; order Hemiptera; family Cercopidae; genus Callitettix; species Callitettix versicolor. Next base: position 63,470,652 of record CM040184.1, read on the forward strand.
ATATATTCGAATACAGAAGAAGAAGAACTTTCAGAAACTTCTAGTTAGATCAGCTTAATTTAGAACCCTCTGTGCGAGTTGCTCAAAGATCTATTGAGTGGCGGGTTCTCTTCCACAGATAGCCTACAACCTGAAGGTCACACGTTTTGGCCAGTAATATTAAACTGCACAATGTGTTAATGACGGATCACCTTATTTTGCTTCTCTCCTAGCTTTGACAACGGTAGGCTCGTTACTGATACCAAACAATTCCTAGTATTTTGAAACCTGTTCATAAAGTAGGAAGAAATCCGCAGTTATGGACCGGTTAAACAATACCATAACGTAATCTAATCACGTAGCAATATTCAAGACCAAGTGATTAAGAATCAACAAAAGAATCTGATTAGCACCATTATGACCTCGTTTGACTTCGTCAGATGATCATAGATGAAAACAAACGCACACGTTAATTACGTATTATTAAGAACAGAAATAAACGTTTTCGTCTCGTAACCCTCTAATTAGGCTAAGCAGCTAACAACACACCTCTTGTTAACGTTAGATGCAGCCACGCCTTGTTTATTTTTAGCTTACAACCAGACAAAACCAGTTTGGAAAGTCAGTCGGCAACAATAAACTCCGTAATCCTTACGGTCATGATTGTTATCAGCTCGTAATCAAAATATCTTCGCTTTCTTTTTCATTGTTTTGTAATGTATACAAAAATTGATATGTACATTGATTGATTTTGAGGTCAGAAAAAGTAGACATTATTTTTAGAATGTACTTTTTTTCAAACTTTTGCCATGTTTCAAAAAATGATCAATAATTAATACCACTTGTATTTTCTGGAAAAAAATGACTGATTTTTTTTTATTGAAAGATAGATTGTTAATAAATTAACAATGTTTTATTTTTGAAACATCTCTTAAGTCAAGATGGCAAAAGTCTGGCAATTAAACGATCGTTTCTATAATAATAAAAATAAAAAAATATAGCCTAAATGAGAACAGTTTAGTTTACTATCTGACATAACCTGTATAAAACAGCTGACTGTTTTAGGAAGTAATTCAAGTTGAACAGTTCGAAATTTTAATAATCTAAATATTTTATTCTTGAAAAAAGTGTAATTTGTGTGTTCTCATTTTTGTTTGGATACTTTAGGACTATATTTCAGCAAAATATGATCAAAATCGTATAAGCTGATTTGAAGAAAATTTGCGCAGTAGTTGTTCTAATTGTTGGTTTATTGCCTGACAAGAGACATACAGATTTACTAAACTAAAGTGTATGATATAGTTGGATAATTTAAACATGTAAACCTTCGTTTTTTTATCAATTGGGGCGGTCACAATCCCCAAGCCCATTCTGGATAGGCCTATTTTAACGTGACACACAGGCCTGCATTGCTGAATGGTCAAAACACATTGACCTTATTTGCTCTTAGTATCCAAAGCAAAGATGTCTTGACAAAACATTCAATTTCTGGGTAAAAAACTGAGTGATTGTTTTATAGATCTGTTTTGTTAGTTTGATCTTTACAAATTCATTTCCAACTCAAATGATAGGACCTACAATAACCTTTTAAGGGCAAAAGTTCTGTGCATCAGTAAAGATTGCAGATTGATATTAACAAGTATGACTTACTGGAATGTAAAATATATCTAACTGACCAAAGTGCAGCATAACCTTCTTATCAACTCATTACCAGAATCTGTTGTTAAGTTAATCTACTCCAATTCTAGAAAACAATAGTTCATTTTTTTATTACAGTCATTTCACAATCATTATAAGACATGCACTATAAAATTTATATAATGCACTATAAGACAGATATGCAGTAGTATCAGACCCTGCAATGTAAAATTAAAAGTTGATTAAAACCAGTTTAGTTATAAGATCAAATCGATTTGAAATAAACACGTTAAATTTGATCATTGGTCAGGTTAAATAAATTTGAGATTATAATCTTAATAAATTTCGTTTATAGGCCTATATATCACAATCGACAACTTAAACTGTAAACTATATTCTCATAGTGTATACGAAATTCTTAAATGTGTTTTAATAGTTTTCTAATAACTCAAAATAGTTTTTGACTTCAAAATTATGAATATTAAAAAGTTAATGCACGGGAAATGATTAAATATTGACAAAACTGTTGTGGGCTGTAAAAGATAGCAGATGTTGTATGCAGCATACAGCATAATTTGCAATATTTCAGTTTTTATTAAGCAAAAGAAGCAGATATTGTATGTTGCATACAGCTAAATATTGCGATATTTAAGGAAGCAGCCAGTAGAAGCAGATGTTATATGCAGTAAACAGAATTTTGTACTATTTCAGTTTTTAGTAAGCAGCAGAAGAAGATATTGCGTGCCACATAATTTTGTAATATTTCAGTTTTTAGTAAGCAGCAGAAGAAGATATTGCGTGCCGCATAATTTTGTACTATTTCAGTTTTTAGTAAGCAGCAGAAGAAGATATTGCGTGCTACATAATTGTGTAATATTTCAGTTTTTAGTAAGCAGCAAATATTGCGTGCCAAATAATTTTGTAATATTTCAGTTTTTAGTAAGCAGCAGAAGAAGATATTGCTTCAGTTTTTAGTAAGCAGCAGAAGAAGATATTGCGTGCTACATAATTTTGTAATATTTCAGTTTTTAGTAAGTAGCAGAAGAAGATATTGCGTGCTACATAATTTTGTAACATTTCAGTTTTTAGTAAGTAGCAGAAGAAGATATTGCGTGCTACATAATTGAGTAATATTTCAGTTTTTAGTAAGCAGCAGAAGAAGATATTGCGTGCTACATAATTGAGTAATATTTCAGTTTTTAGTAAGCAGCAGAAGAAGATATTGCGTGCTACATAATTTTGTAACATTTCAGTTTTTAGTAAGTAGCAGAAGAAGATATTGCGTGCTACATAATTGAGTAATATTTCAGTTTTTAGTAAGCAGCAGAAGAAGATATTGCGTGCTACATAATTGAGTAATATTTCAGTTTTTAGTAAGCAGCAGAAGAAGATATTGCGTGCTACATAATTTTGTAATATTTCAGTTTTTAGTAAGCAGCAGAAGAAGATATTGCGTGCCGCATAATTTTAGTAAGCAGCAGAAGAAGATATTGCGTGCCGCATAATTTTGTAATATTTCAGTTTTTAGTAAGCAGCAGAAGAAGATATTGCGTGCCGCATAATTTTGTAATATTTCAGTTTTTAGTAAGCATCAGAAGAAGATATTGCGTGCCACATAATTTTGTAATATTTCAGTTTTTAGTAAGCAGCAGAAGAAGATATTGCGTGTCGCATAATTTTGTAATATTTCAGTTTTTAGTAAGCATCAGAAGAAGATATTGCGTGCCACATACTTCAAGGTTGTCGGTTTAAGGCTCAGTTACTCTGTTACCTTTTCCGCTAATTTTGATTAACCTAACTTGCATATAGTATGAATGTTAACATCTAACGTATGGGGTGCTCTGAAAGAACCAATTTTTAGACAACAAGCCTTACTGAGCTGCGATAGAAGTTTGTAACAGTCGTAAGATAAAAAGTTCAACTCTGTTCCAGAGATATGTATGAGAACTTAATGCTTAGAGTGTAATGGACTTCCTTGTATCTTTATCAAGAGTGTTTCCTTTCTTATCAAAACTCAACCAATTGTGTTCTTCTTAATAACATTTAAATTCATTATTCTTATTACTCTGTCAAGCCAAACATATTCTTTTCTAAATACAAATCAAATATAATGTATTATAGAATTTATTTACACAAGTAATTTGTGTTTGTATATATATTACAATTACCTGTGACCTAGCTGTATGTGTTACATTAAATCTAAAAAACTACCACCTATAGGACAAGAATAGTACTACAATTAACAATTAGTACACTGAATTAATTTTAAAATTTTGAAAAGGAATTATTTGAAAGGGAAGTATAATTCTGAAAAGGATTATTTATGATAGGCACCAATAATCTTCTTTATTACTATTAAGAATGTTACTATTTTGATGAGTACACTCAACTGCCTTTCCTAGCATTGTCAATTTTTTATTTATTGACACTTTTTGGATTACCTTCATTACGAAAACTTACTGCTGTATTCTTGTAAGTACTTACTGCTGTAGTTTTTAGTACAGCAGGAAGTTTTGATAATGGAGGTAATCCAAAATATGTTAACAAATAAAAAATTGACAAAGGTAGTGAAGATAGGTGAGTTTACTCAACTAAATTCATTATTTGGCTAATGTAACCAAAGAAACTCAAGCCTAAGAAGAGATATTAAGTAAAGTTATCTGAAAATATCGGAGTATGACGAAGCAAGATTTTCATTTTATTGTAAAAGCAGTTTTTTTGTAATTTTCTAATTGTCTAGATAAAAGTTCATAGTCCAACACACTCTAAATACATGATGTTGGAGTGGGATTATATAAAGACTATGGCCAAACTTAACCTTTCCTTTATATCTGATTTAGGCCATCATTTATGACAACAATTCTCCGAGTTAGGCAACAACGTCACTTATCCTCCCTCTGAGCATCACTGAATTACTGAAAATAGTGCAAGGAGAGGTTACTTTAAGAATATTTCAATTAAATAAGTATTTGTAGAATTAAAAGTAGGCTACTGCAAACAGATCTTTCACAGACATAATGTAAGAGATTTTACAACAATAATTTTTTTATATTACTCCTTTCTGAAAATCTCATCTTGCCATCATAATCAGTGTTAAAAACTACATATATTAGCATTTAACACTAAAAATACGTAAATGAACCCTGATCGACATCACATTGTTGAAGATAAAAAACTTATGAATTCCAAGAAAAGAATTGGAATGACCACCATTTTTAAACTGTTGAACTGATTTTGTGTGGAAAATATTTGATCCAGTTATTACCAAAATCGATTTTTGTGCCAAGTTTGAATCAAATCGGACTAAAATTGCTAGAGTGTTAACAATGAATAAATATACTTATATATATATATATATATATAATATTTTTAATGACTCCTGAAGATATGATCTAGAGGTCAGGATCAGTGTATGTTTCAAAGTCCCAATCTTGGGTCCTACCATGATGGTTCAATACCTCATTTTCTAATTGGAATTTGCTAATAAAGTTTTAGTAGTCCTATTTAACCAAATATAAACAGTTGATCGGTTAATCAACTTTTATAATGAAGTCAACTGATTATTTAAATATGTCTTCAAACAAACATGTGATTATTATGGTTTAAATTTATGGAGACGCTTTAAAAAAAAAATCTCTCAGACAATCGGTACAAAACCAAGGGTCAAGAACTTGCTAGAACCACAGACTAAGGACTGTTATATTTTTAACCTTCAATTTAACATTAGTGATGTGTTTTAAGTGTATTTATTAACCAAAACATTTTTTACTGTTTTAAATTAAAATATTTTTACAAAACTGGATATTATCTCTAGCCTTCTGCCGGCTACTAAAAAGTGAAATATTGCAAATTATGTTTTTTCATTCCCAAGTCTGAAATTTACCTTTAGTGCTATCTGTTTTTTAATTTGTTTGCAGTTATTATTAATATTATTTAGGATAATAATACTGTACATACAAAATCCAATAATATTTTTGCTTTAAAAAATAAAATAATAATTAGATTACAAACTATGCGACAAGCATTAAGTTCTGTAAAACAAAATTTTGTTGAGTATTAAAGTAGACATTAAAAAATATCAGTTTTAGAAATTTACATTTAAGTGAAATTTTGCTTTTACTATCAGTTGATGAGCTATTACTTTTGGTGTGCAAAAAACCTTTTTCCACCATCTTTAGTTTGACTCAGAGGGAATTTTGCCAGTTTGCTAACTCATAAATTAAACAAGAAAACCAACATTTTATACTTAAAAACTTAAAAAAAAATAACACAAACCTTCAATTTAAAAAAATAGTAATAATAAGGCACTAAAAAGATAGTTTTTAAAACATAAAACAATTAATTTATATACGAAATAGTTAAACATGTAGTGTCATATATTTTGAATTACCCTCTTTTTAATGATATACTTCACTACAGGTAGATACTCAGTAATACAGTAACTTGAAACCTTTAACTTTTATCAATCTGGGTTTGAGAAAGAAAACAAAAAAATATTATAATCAATATTGAAACTAAAACAGCCTATAACTTGGTCCTGTTTTCAAAACGCCAAACAAATTAAATATTCTGAGTTGAAAATTATGTTAATTTTATTTCTGAAATCTTAAACCCAAATTTGACCTGAAAGATAAAGTTTTCAATGACTTGAAATATATAAAATTCAGACTTGATGCACATTTCACAATTCCAGACCTTGCTCATTTCTCCCTAATAAAGAATTTGCGTCAACACAAGGCTTAACTCCACTAAAATATTTACAGTCCAAAGATAAAAGTGATGGAAGTTAATTAAATAAGTGGTTTCACTGTTTTATTATTATAAAAACAAGGACAACAAGGTAACAACAACAACTGATAAAACAGATAACACAGTGACATGAAAAGTTAATTACAGATAGGTAAACAATTTACAATGTTCAAAGTAGGCTTTAATTGTGAGTAGGCTATGGCATGAATAAAAAACGGCACTTTTAAAGAAATAGGGAAAGACAGCATATTAAGGGTTAGTAAATATATTTGTAGTTAGGTTATATCAGGTCTTTCTGTATGATGACATCTTGCACATATTGGGCACTAAAAACCATATCAATTAGAAGCAGTAAAATATCAACAAGATAACAGAGAACAAGAAGTGACTGATGAAACTTGTCCTACTTTTTCGCCGAAAATTTTACAAATCAAGACTTTTTTTATTGGATTATTTTTATCGCATAATGCTCCAAATATAGGGTATCTGAAGAAACTTGTAACAGGCTTAATGTTTTAATAATATGAGATATTCAAATTCTATTTGCTGCATATTTTTTTAAGTAAGAGGATCCATCTAAAAAACTCTACAGAGGGAGCCAAAACTCGGCTTATGCAAAGTTGCTTAAATTTGATTTAGGGTGGTTTGAATTATAAATAGACTGAATAATCAAACAAAGCCTGATTTTCATAAAAAATATACTGAATTTTGTATAAGAACAGTATTTTTTTTTAAATAACTTTTTTAATTTCAAAAATTAGAAAAATAACTTGTGTGTTTTTAGTATTTTTACAGTACAATAAAAAATACAGCACTGTATATTATGTAGTATATCTGCAGTAATAGATTATAATGAGTAGTTTCTTAATTGTTCTGTATTTTAAATTACATTACGTAGTACATTAATTAAAAAAAACATTTTTAGAAGTTTCAGATAAGGAGATTCAACTGTTCATGAAAATTCCTAATTCAAGAGAGAAAACCAATTTATGGTAAATCCTAATTCATCAAATATTCATATTATATCAATTTTTTTAAATGTGATGAGTAAATATTCATAATATAGTAGTTTCTCTATTAATGTAAACTACATAAATCAATAATATAAAATTAAATTACAGTAATAAAATCAAGAAATTGTAAACATGTTTATTTTGGTAGCAGAAATATTCCAACCATATGGTTGGTTCTCTCTGGTTCATTAAACTCTAATTCATGAGTACTTTAATACTTTCATTTCAAAAAATTAAATCACTGGAGTCAAATTTTCAAAAGCACTGATGATTTTGGCCTCAAGAACTTCCTGTTTTATTTTTTGGCATAGGCACATTATGTTCTATCATATTTTTTTTTTAGAAAAAAAGAAAATTTTGTATTGTGAACTTCCTTATAATTTTAAATTCAATTTTTTTAAAGTTATTGTGTCTGGTAAGCTTAGATTATATTAACTCTCCAGAAATATTGCTGATAAACCAAAATATCTCTAAATAATTATCTTTATTAAGACCACCAGACCACAATGCCAGATTTTATTGGAATTCTGAATGAATACCTTGTTACAAACAGCAAGAATGATACTGTGTTTCTACTAAATTCAATTTTATCAAATCATTACAGTTAGTAAGATGTAAATTATGTTTCCTTTTTAATACAAAATATTGCAGATGTCTACAAATTAGAGATCATGCTCACAAAACAATAATTTTACCAAATATTTAATAATTGGAAAATTCATACTTTTTGAAAATTCAAAAGTAACTGACTCTGAGTGTTATCACCACTGTATTGCACATGTGATCAAGGTTAGAGGTCAGCTGACAAAAGGAATGGCACCAAACCAGCTGTGTTCCCTTTGACCTTGAACCTCAACTGTGTGTAAATGTGAATTAATTAATTTGTTGTCTTGACTATTAGGGCACTAACAAGACCTTAGCAAGTACATTGTTGATAACTGTAATTGATATTGTTGTTTACTGGTTTAAATGAAGCTAATACATCAGATAACAGAGTATTGAAGAATTTCTCAACAGCTATTCTAGCCATTGAAATAATTAAGAGCGATTTGTATTTGGTACCTAGTTGCTGAATTTCTAAATTGGTGGTTTGGTTTTAATAAGAAATACTTGTGTGTTTGAGCATGCAAAATTATTCATCACACTTACTGTGCAAAAAATCAAAGATTGAGTGCCGATTTAGAATAACAGATGATATCAACTATAATGTAAGATGTAGTTAAACTTGTCTTTAAACCAAAATTTTCTTGAATCATACCAGTATGAGAATGACTTTAAAAAAATACACATAGAGTAAATCAATGTGTAATATGGATGACTTGCTGTACAAAATAAATGAAAGTCTTTTTTGTACTCTAAGAGGAATGATTGGGTCAAACATCATTGTAATTAGAATGTAATTCTGTAAAAAACAACAACTTCTTATTACCTTTGAGCAATATACAGCAGAATATGAATTGTAGACAAGATATTGTAATAGTTAAAAATAAATTTTCCAACAATTTATCAAAAATTATATAATATAGTGTATGAAAGCATTATAAAAAAGTTTTATAAACATTATTTTTAAAAAATAATGATATAGATCACATAAATGATGTAGAAAATAAAAATAAGAGAAATTGAAAATGTAGTGTGCTGGGAAGTTTAGCGTTGTAAATGAAGGTAAATTATAGGACTTACTTTAATATCAGTTGTTTTTTTTTTTTATTTTTTAAGGCGAAAAGCACAATGAGGCTATTATTGCCTCCCTGAATGTACATGTGAGTGTAAAGTGTTAAAGTCATAAGTGTAGTGTTGTTAAGTGTAAGTGTGTGTTAGACTCGGGTACCGCGAGGGACGTCTAAATCCTCTCATTAGGTGCAGCTAGTCTGCACCACCCTACAGGGTAAATTACTAGTACGTAGCTTGCAAACTGTAATTATGCTAACAAAGGCACTCGTTTGAAACAATAATTAATTTCAAACTACACACATAAGAATATAACATTCTCTGATAAATTTTATTTGATGAGTAATTACTTTTAATTTAAAAAATTTTTAATTTTAAAACATTTGAAAAATGAAATTTTGTTTGGAAAGGGCAAAAATTACTGTTACTATTTAGACAATACAGATGTTTTATTAATAAAAATGATGTGTTATTGATAAACGTGTGTGCTCTTAATCATGTGCATGTGCTGATAAACAGGTGTGTTATTGATTAAAATGCATGACATTAATAAACAGGTGTGTTACTCTTAAAAGGCATGCTATTCATAAACAAACATGTTGTAAGCAGGTGCATTATTCATAAACAAGTGTGATACCCGCAAACAGGTGTGTTGTTAAACAGGCATGATACTGTTAAATAGGCGTGTTATTGATAAAAAAAGGCCATTAGTGATAAACAAGTTTTATTGATAAACAGGTGTGATCTTGGATTAACATGAGTTATTGATAAATAGATTTGATATTGACAAATATGTATGTTATTGATAAACAGGTACATTATTGGTAAACAGATATGATGTTTATTAACAGGTAAGTTATTGGTAAACAACTATATTATTAATAAGCATATGATTAAACTGTTGTGTTACTAATGAACATGTGTTATCCATGACAGGCATTATTAATGAATAATGTGTTATTCATTTCTAGGTATGTTTTTTAAACTTTGTATATACGTTTGGAAGTGGATAATTTGAATCATACAATTAGTGAATTAAAAACTGTAACTTTGTAATAGGCCTATAAAAACAGCACACTACAATGAGACAATTGTGCATTCAACATTACTTGAATTTTTATTTACATAGTTTTGCTGTAAAACTAGAACAAGGACACCTTGTTAAAATACAATTTAAGCCTACTTTAATCTTATCACACGAGTTTAAAAGTCATATAAACTTTTCTTCTAGCTATGAAGGTGTTAATTTTAAGCTGTGTTAACAATAACAGGTTTTATAACAATAAATTTCATTGATATCACTGTTAATGATTAACATACCTAAGATTATGAAACCACTCTTATGTTTTCTTTTTTCTTTGTACATGTATACATTCTTTTTCTTTAAAAGAATGTATACATTCTTCCATCTGTTTATACCACTGGAGACTGGAAAAAATTGAGCAATGTCCTTGCAATTATACTGTGTGTAATTTGCCTATGTATCAGAACGTTTTTTATTTTTTTAATTATTATTTAATGCCATAAGAAAACTTAAAAGTTTTAAGAATTAAGATTATTTTTTTCTCAAAATTATCTTTAAAATTCTTGTTCAAATGTCGTCCTTAAAGGTCAGCAGCCAGTCATGCCTGAACAAATTGTATGGATCATTGCACCTAATAAATGTTGTTTTGAAAGTACAGCATTGTAAAAAATTAGACATTTTCTGCCTAATTTCTTAGTCGGTTCAACAGAATTTGTGTTGTATTTGAAAAATCTAACTTAGGAGGTCAATTTAGCAGATTTGAAGTACAGAAAATTATGGTTTGGGAGTGAATAAAAATTTTAAAAATTAACTATAACTATTTGTAGCTACAGAAACATTTCAATTTTTTTTCCATTAAGCACATTTTTTTCTCCTTAAGGATCCATATTCACAATGTGTTACATCATAAGATTTATGTTGTCAACAGTGGATGAAATATTTGTCCTGTTTGATACATGAAGGACATTATAGCATTACGGTCATATAACCCTAAAAAGCATGGATTGCAGGACTATAAAAGGTTAGAGGCAGTTTCCACTTTTCTAATAGTCAAATATATTTGCTTTGTTCATTTAATTAGGTGAATTCTGACACCCGGTTTTTATTTAATAAATAAGGGTTAAAACCTTCTATCTAAACAATTTAAAACTTAAAAATTGAAAGATTTGTATAACCAAGGTGTTAAATCAAATAAAAACTGTAATACTACAGAACTATATAATAAAAAAATAAGTTAAACTAATTCTATTCATAACAAAAGAATGAAAAATAATAAGCTAACACTGAAAGAATAAAATTAGGAATAAATAATAATAAGCTATACATATTAAGAATATTAAGCTAAAATCATAATAAAAGAATAATAAGCTTTAAATAAAGTAGTAAATAAAAACTTTAGGTGAAAATTTAATAATCATAGGCAGCAGCTGTTTTGCCAACACAAAAGAAGTGAATTTCCAAAAATATTTTTCTTTATATTACCCATTTTGAAATTTTGATTTCATTATTGTAATCAGCATTTAAACACACACACACACACACACACACACACACACACACACACACACACACACACACACACACACACACACACACACACACACACACACACACACACACACACACACACACACACACACACATACATGAACACACACACACACACACACACACACACACACACACACACACACACACACACACACACACACACACACATGAACACACACACACACACACACACACACACACACACACACACACACACACACACACACACACACACACACACACACACACACACACACATTAGCATTTTAAACTTTCAAATAACATTAGAAATATGAAAATGAACCCTGACAGACATCAAAAAATTTTGTATTTAATATGGATTTTCAAAATTTTAATTTATACAGTTTTTAATGCTAATTATGATAGCGAAATCTTTTTTTTTAATTTACAACAAAAAAGTTATGAATTTTTAATATTTGTCATTTTGGAACTGTTGAACAAATTTTGCTGGTTAACGAATTGTCCAGGCTATTACCATGATCGATTTTCATGCCTAATATTAATCAAATTGGGTCAAAATTATGAACATGATTGCGCACGCACATACACACACATATGTGTGTTTTGTTATTTAAAGGCGAAAAGCACATTGAGACTATTATCATCTCCCTAAATGTAAGTGTGAGTGTAAAGTGTTAGTCGTAAGTGTAGTGTTATAAGTATAAGTATGTATTAGACTCGGATACCGCGAGGGACTTCTAAATCCTCTCAATATGTGCAGCTAGTCTACACTGCCCTGCAGGGCATATGTGTGTGTGTGTGTGTGTGTGTGTGTGTGTAATTTTGTTCTATGTTACTGTTTTTAGTGGATGAATGGTGTTAAAAAAATTATGACCGCGTCAATATAGAATCCTGACTATGCCTTTGATGTCTGGTTGTGGATAACAAGAAACCTATTGATTTCAATATTCTTAAAGAAAAATAGATTATCTTTATTAAATATCATATTAATGTTACTATTTATTATTAGTACTATACAATATTACCACACAGTATCTAGTATTTTTGCTGATAATGTTTTTATGTTGTTGTACAAGATATCAATGTAAAGCAAAGTATTGTGATGTCAGCTCAGTGTCATGATTTAGCAGTTGTGTAAACTGAAAAGAAATGTCTGCAAGTGGCCCAGAGCTGAGTCATAATGAAGGCTGTGTAAAATAGCAAAGGAAGGAGTTTGAGACACTACCACTGTCTGAATAGATTAAGAGCAGTTTGTTAACCTCTGTTATTTCTGTCTCTGATAACAGACAGAAGGTAATGATCACATCTGTATAGAACTGAAATAGTAGTAGACTGTACTTTAATAATTTCTAGAAATAAATTACTCTATCGATAACGCACCACCAAATATGCCGAACAAGACAGATACTATCATTACAGGCTTACCTACTGATTACGGGTTACACACCATTCTTGGAAACAATCTATTTTAATATTGCAATAGATCCTGGAAGATCTGACCTCCTATTGGCTCAAAATAATCAAGCCTCTGTGATATAACAGTTCCTTCCTCTTGTAGTATAATGTATTGTTAACGATTGTTAATTAGTAGTAGACAAAATATCTTATCTTGAGATAACTTAGAACTAATTTAAAATACTAAGGGAAAACCCTGTCCAACCCCAATGACAGCTGCATTATAATTTATGTGATGACTAACTCAATATGTGCTTGCTACAAAATTCATTCACAATTTTCATTGATTTGATTAAAACTTGCAACAAAAATTAATTTATTATAGGTTGAACTAGTTCATTAGCCCTGAAAAATCCATTCAACCATTTTAAAATGTATATTTTTTAAATACTTTAGATAGGAAATGGTTCTAAAAATACAAAGTTACAAAATTGTGTTACAAATATATATATATATACACACACACACACATATTTTTTTAAGGTGAAAAGCACATTGAGGTTATTATTGCCTCCCTAAATGCAAGTGTGAGTGTAAAGTGTTAAGGTCATAAGTATAGTGTTGCAAGTGTAAGTGTGTGTTAGACTCTAAATCCTCTCAATAGGTGCAGCTAGTCTACACCCCCTGTGGGGAATATATATATATATATATATATATATATATATATATATACTGATCACCGATATATATATATATCAACCTCAATGTACTTATTACATGCTCTGATCACCGATTCCATTACATACAGTTATCAATCCTGCTACTGTCAGCTTGTTGAGAACCTCCACTGTTGTGAAATCTTGTCAACACTGGAATATTGTCCCCTGTAGCTCCAACTTGACCTTAGGAAATAAAAAAAAGTCATAGGGGACATGTTAGGCGAGTATAGTAGGTGGTCTAACACAGAGATGCCATATTTCACAAAAACACAATCGCAGACAAGGCAGAATGAGCAGGCATATTGTCTTGGTGAAAAATTCAGGAAATGCTCGTTCACCAATAGGGTCTTTATCTTCCGACTCATACAAGAAATGCTGACAGAACCTTGTGTAATTATGTTTATTGATTCTGTCCTTTGGAACCCAATAAACATAGACAATGCATACTTGTCAAAAAAAAAATAATCATGGTCTTGAATTTTGATTTGCTCATTTTTGCTTTTTTTCCATGGTGGGATGGGGCTCTTCCAATGTGTTGATTGATGCTTGCTTTCAGGATCATAGGTAAAAAACTAAAATTCATCAAAAGTAATCATTCTGTCTAACAATTCTTGATTATTATTAGTGTTGTTTGATAGGTCAGCACAAATGTTCATTCTCGATTCTCTTTGCTCTGGAATGAGAAGTTCTGAAGTTTTGGCACAAACTTTCTGCATGTTCAATGATTCATGGCAAAATCTGACACACTTTCTTTGTTAATTCCTGAGATTTCAGCAAAAGCTTGGACATACAGATGACAATTTTTTCGGATCAATTTACCAGTTTTCTTAATGATGTCATCTGTAACAGAATGAGGGTTGTCCAGAACATGATCATCTTCAGTTGTTTCACATCCCTCCTTAAACTTTTTATACCACTCAAAAACTTATGTGCATGATAAATATTCACTTCTGTACACTTCCTTTAGTATATTATGAGCTTCTGTAGCAGGTTTTCCCAGTTACATAAGAAACCTGAGGTTAACTTGTTGCTCCATCAGAACACTTTGCATTTTTTCGAAGAAACACAGGACTTGAACAGGCAATTGCTACAGCGAGACAGAGCAATGTACAACCATACCCATTAAGCTCAGGTGGGGAAAGGATCAACAGACATAGACCTGCTGTGAATCGCTCGCTGTTTGCTGGTAGCAACACCAGTATTGTTATTTAGCTACAACACTTCGTAGAATTTGCTTCCATTTTGACAGCAATAGCAGAGGTATCTGTGCCCACTAACAGCTATGGCACATGCCCCCCAAAAAAATCAGTTTCCCAATCAAAATTTGATAACTTTCTATACTACCCTTCAGTGGAAAAAAGATCTTTAATTACTACCTTTTATTTTTTGTTCAATCAATTTTTTAAGAGAAAAAAAATAATTAAATTGCTATCTTAGGATAATTTGGTTTAAAATGACGTCTTTTAAAACCTCTCAATGTTGCTACTCCTAGGGTAAGTAGGTTTAAATTTACTATAATGGGTGCGTTTTAAGTCTCCTCAATTTAGCTGCTCCTGTGGTAAGTGGGTTTAAAATTATTTTTTTATTTTTAAACGTTTTAATCTCGATGTCTCTAGGGTAAGGAGGTAACCTATTATTTTTTGATGTCTCTCAATATTTTCAATAGTCATGAGAAGATTTTTTTTATAACAATTTTTTTTATCTCCTTTTAAAGTAATTATGATACAAATAAATTTTGCTCCCTCTCCAAAAAAATGTTGATGGCATATTTAGTGCCTTGGCACCTCTGAGCAAGACAACTGATGTTCAATTACTTTTATTTTGAAAAGCCCCTCCAGCAACCATATTAAACAAGATTAGCTTTTACCAATCACAGTCGGGTTAGTAATTGAAACTGTAGCTCAATTAAATTAAAGGAGATAATGAAGATTTGCAAATCCTTGATTTTCTCTTTCTACTAACCATTTTTAGAAAGTAATATACTTTTTCATCTACCTTTGATGTTCATTCCAATGGTTATGAAAGTAATCCTAAAGGTCCTTTGTTTTTGGGCTGTGCACATCTTGCAGATGTAATAGAATGAAACTTCCAAAAAAATTTTTTAATCTGCACTTTATGAAAATCTGATTTTACTATCATAATTAGCATTAAATCTTGTGTAAAATAGAACTTTAAATTTTTAACAAAATTTAAACAAAAATTAACCCTGACTACTACCAGGATATTTTTGTACTTTCAATGAAATTTAAAATGCTAATTTATGCAGAGTTTAACTCAGATTGTAATGATCAAATCCGATGGAAATCCGACTGAATGCATGACTTTCTTGCATTTAATATTTATTGCATTACAACCTCGTAAATATATTGTGCCTTTCTATATTCCTGGGATGTTTATCCTTCTCCAGACCTAGTCTTTTAATAAAGTCTAGGATTTGGAGAGGATTCAAGGTGGGTAACTCCCCCACTAATAATTGATGACTTCCCAATTCATTACTGAGGTACTTGCAGATGCCTGCTCAGCAAATTGTCTTTAAGTTTCTTCTCTTTACTCTTTGCCCTTATCACAGAGACTGTGTCCCATTTGGCCAGCTTTTTCTTGTGTGATGAGCTCCTGCTACTTACATTTTTACTCATGAGAACATAAGTAGTTATAGAAATTATGTCCGCGCACACAGAGCCCCACATGCAAGGCCAAGGTTCACTGGGAGGTTGCCAGATATCCTATGGCTCCATTTGATACACCATTACTCCATCAGCACAGTTCATTTTACAAGTTACAGTTAGCCATGTTATGTATAGTGAATGTTTGTATATGTTTTGAATAGGTGAATGAGAGCAGTATGAGCTAGACGTACAGTGGGGTCGCTAAACTCATCAGCTGCTCACTTCAGCTGCCTCCGCCAGAAGTGTAAAGTAGAAAAGTTATTATTTTTTTGATACTGTATTTCAATAACTTCCATTATTTGAAATTGTTGAACAAGTTGAGCTTTGAGTGTAACAAACTAGTCCAAGCTATTACGGAATCAAACTTTTGAATTAAATCAGACCACAATTGCGAATACTAGTGCTAAGAAACACACACACACACACACACATTATTAACAACCCCTCAGTGCTCACCATAATATCCACTCCAATAGTTAATTTTCAAGTGGAAATTTTGCAAAAAACTTATGAGAGGAAAGTTTGTAATAGAATTATTTAAGATAAGGACCAGTATCTTCATATACAAATTCCTATAAGAGCAAATTTTAAATGAGTACTGGTATTACAAGACTCAGTTGTAACAAATTGAAGACACACAGTCTGTCTTGTAGGCCTTGCTTTATTTATAGCATGTGAGTATGTGTTGACTGCTGTATTCATTGTTACTTAGAAATATAGTCTAGCTGTAGTCACTTACAAATTCCAAGTATAAGGTCTCATTTAAAAATACTGTAACACTACTAAAATAATATACATGCACTATAGTATATAGCAATTAAAAAAAAGAATATATATATATATATATATATATATATATATATATATATAAAGTTTACTTTTCAGTATTAAAAATATATTATAACTAATAATACATTGTTTAGATTTGAGGTAATTTTATTTTAAACAACATTGCCTTAAAAACTTTTTTAAAAAATGGTAAATGATAGTCAATATTTTGTAAACATATTAAATTAATGCACTGAACATATTTTATTGAAAAAAATGTTCAATGTAAAATATGGTGTGGGAATTAATTTTTTTTTTTTTTGTGTGTTTAACGTCCGACTATTGTGCACACTTGGGCTAATGCAGACAATGGGGAATGATTTATAGCATATGAATCGAACCCGGGTCCTCGGGGTGAAAGCCCAGTACACTATCAACTAGGCTCTGTGGGAATTAAGTAACCAAACTGCTACTGTTACCAGCAAACAGCGAGCGTGCCACGGTAAGTTTGAACAAATCTGTGCTGTTGCAGTCACAACCCTGAATCGAGGGACACAGTTGTATGACGATCAATCTCGCTATATCAATCACCCGTTCAAATCCTTGCGCTAGCATCTCGTTGAAGAAATACAGTGTTCTGTTGGAGCAATGAGTTAATCTCATATTTCTTGTGAATCTAAAAAAACTGCTACAGAAGCTCATGCCATGTTAAGGAAGTGACTGGAAGTGAATGTTTATTGCACACATAAGTTTTTGAGTGGTTTAAAAGGTTTTAGGAGAGATATGAAAAAATCAAAGATGTTGCAATCTGGACAACACTCAACATCAAAAAATGATGACACCATCCAGGAAACTTGTAAACTGATCTGCAATAATAAACCTCAGGAATTGACAAAAATGTGTCAATCAGATTTTGCATGAATCATTGAACATGCAGAATGTTTGTTAAAAAATGGTGCCAAAACTTTTCATTCCAGTGCAAAAGGAATTGAGAATGAACAGTGATAATGATCCAAAATTGTTAGACAGGTGATTATTTGTGATGAATAGTGGTTTTTTATCTATAATTTGAAAACAAAACACCAATCAATGCATTGGAAGAGCCTCACCTCACCACGGCAAAAAAAGTAAAAATGAGCAAACCAAAATTCAAGGCCATAATTCTTTTTTATCAAGCATGGACTTTTCTACATTCACTGGGTCCATGAAGGACAGTTGATCAACACATTATGTCAAGGTTCTAACAGCTCTTCATGAATGAGTAAGGAGATGAAGCAGTCCTGGATGCTTCACAAAGATAAAATGCTTGCCCTTTCTTCCTGTGAAATATAGCATAGAGCTCTAATATAGAGCTAAATGGTACAAGATTTCACAGAGTGGAAGAGGTCAAAGCAAAAGCGATGGAGAGTTTCAACAAGCTGGCAGAAACGGACTTCCAGCACTGCTTTAAACAATGGAAATTTCGTATGGAGCATTGGCAAGGAGAGTATAATGAATGGGTTAAACTTTGTAATGTAACTGGTGAACGATAAAATGTTTTGTAGCACCATCATTGCCACACTTCACATAAAATACATCTTAGTACACTTTGAAAACTTAAACTTAAAAAAGGAAACTGTTATGGATTTGGTGACGCTAAGTTCTCAAAAAAAAAATTATCTAAATATCGCTAGAACAGACTTTAATTTTGAAACTTCTTTTTTAACTACTCTCATCCTCCTCAATATTGTTACCATCTCATATTTTATAACAGACATCAAAAATATTTACATATTTTTATATTTATGATAAAGCCAATTTCACCAGACTTGGACAGACAAATCCCTGTTATGTTGAGATGCATGGGTAAAACATGCTTTTGGCACCCCTCCCCTTTAACATGGAACTTGAATGTTTTAAGAGGGAAAGTAAAAAAAAATTTAAGAACGGTTTATTACCAGAACTAAAATCATTATTGTTCTTCTTCTTCTTTTCGTTTCACCCTCTTTGGGGTACGCTGAATTAATCATTTCTTGCGCGCTGCACTTTTCTTTGTTCCCAGTAGCTCTTCATTCTTTCTGATCTTCTTTTCCTCTCCTCTTCTGAAATGATAGGTTTAGGTTTTATTTTGGTTTTATCCTGGAATCTTATTCTTTCGTCTTTGGTAATTATCTTAGCAGTTTGGTCAAGCAGTGAATTTTCTGTAATTTTTAATTCTATTAGGTCTTTTTCAATTTCTTTAAACCAGTTCGGTTTTGTTTTACGATTATGGAAAAAATCAAACACTTGTTTCGTTAATCTATTATTGTTCTACTATATAGAGTGTTATTGTTCTACTATAAGAACTCTAGTTTTAAATTGCAAGCTATTGTTGCCACAGCAACATTTTATTTATATCTTAGTTAATCAGTATTTTGTGAGATTATTATGAATCGCTTTTCAATGGAACAACAAATATTAATTGTGAAAACAATTACAAATATGATGTGTTATGCAGAAACTGTTCAGAAGCTTCATACAGCTCTAGGTTGTCATAATGTATCTAATAAGTCAACAATTCGTAGACTATTGACAAAAATTAAATAAACACCACTGTGCTTTTGTCTCAGCTGGTCTGATCAGAATATTGCAATTGTGTACAACAGTGTTGCCATGAGTTCATAGAAGTCAATTCACCATCATCCCAACTGTTAGGCATCTCAGAAAGCTCCCAGCAAATTCTCACAAAGGCCTAGAAAATTCAGTTAACTAAATAACTGAAACCAAAAGACCATTTGCAATGGAGACACTTGTTAAATGAGTTTTTGAGACACAACAATTTGCAAAAATTATAATCATCTCTGACGAGGCCCAATTTTATTTAATAAATAATATAAACGAGGCTATATTAATAAACAGAACTGCGCACTTAGAAGGGGCAAATAATCTTTGTGTAACCCATCCCAAGGTAATGTATCTGCAAAGAGTGAGTAATGTGGATTTTGAGCTGGTGGGGTCATCAGGCCTTACTTTTTTTAGATGAGGGTGGAAATGCCATGATAGTAAATGAACAACAAACTACAGGAATATGGTTGAAACATTTTTACGGCCTTCCATTAATAATGTATTAGCAATTATGGTTCCAAAAGGATAGCACTACCTCACACGATATGGTAGCCTTGTTGAGGAATAAATTTCCAATCTGAGTCCTTTCAAATTATGTTGATCAGAACTGGCCGGCCAGAGCATATTACACAACACCTTGTGACTTTTTCCTTTGGTAGTATTTGAAATACTACCAGTGGCATTGCCAAAATTAAAGAGAACACCAAGTAAGGGAAATTGGAGGAGGATTTGTCAATCTATTGTTGTCTGTAGATTGTAACAAATTTCATTTATTGAGTTACAACATGCAGAGCAAATCATGAAGAACCTGTCACATGAAATTCACAACTAATGTTTTCATATGTAATAGTAACATCCTTTGTACTGTGTTGAAATATGTAACATTTAATAAATGTAGTTTATTCAATATTTAAAAATTAGCGTTCTTTTTGAATCACCGTAAACTTAAAACTCAAAACGCCAAACAGTATGCAGACAGGTTTGATGAAAATATTTAGATTGTAGTGGTCAGTTTTGATAAGTTTGACGAAATTTGTTGTGGTCACAATAGTAAAAATAGGTGCAACCTATACAGTCCTTAATTACCTACATTAGATTTATTAAAAATGCATTATATTATGTACAGAATCAACCACAGAAACAAATTCCTTAAATAATATTCATTCATTTCTATTTGAATAGGTACTTTTTTCCAGTGAAAAACCATAATGCTCATAACTGCCATCAAGTAGATACTACAAACATTTATTTTATTACAGCACAAACACGGTTATTTGAAAAAAAAGGGGAAAGGCCATTATAGATAACGATTTTTTTCTGCTAAGCCATGCACATGTAATATTATTTTGTATGTAATCCTAAAATATTTTTAAAGTCAAATGATTGATTCTAACCTGGTCATGATGCTTTACTTGATATGTTCTTTATTAAAGAAACTTATTTTTATGTTCACATCAATAAACCATATACTGTACTATAGACAGGTTATAGCATATTAATTAGTCATTAAAAAAAACAGTAATTTTTGTGTTTTTTACATCCCTTGCAATGTTTTTGAGTGAAAAAGTTCCTCCATCTTTTCATGAGAAGGACATCAACTGGCTTTGTTCAACAAATTTTAATGCCATCCAAAATTGAACGCGTGTTCCACACTTCTGTACTAATGCAGATGTCCATGTTGTGGGGTGGAGCATGACCAACATGAAGGATCAAATGAAATAACAGGCGTAAAAAAATATAAACATGTAAAATGTTAACAACTTAAAATAATAGTTAAACCAGTTTTTGCACGCAAAATAATTTTATACAGTTTATCTGGAGATCTGGACATATCTGTTACCGTAAAAAAGGTATTATTTAAGAAAGAGAAGTGTTGACCCGACTATACAATTAACTATATTTGTAGACATCCACAGCTGATTTAGGGTATAGTCACATTATAATTTTTGTTAACAATTTATTTTACTGAAGTTTTAGTTTAGCTGAATAATAAAAATATAGAATGTAAAAAAAGAATATAAGTAAAAATATAAGTATTCTGTCATTTTTTATACTAACAAAAACATGTTTTGTTTTTTAAAAAATACCCTATACGAACAAATCAGATTGTAGAGAAAAACATGCTGTTATCGCAGTACAATGGGTATAGCGCCCAAGCGGACAAAAACACATGAGCAACCAGTCAGGCTAGCCATCCAACCTCTTAAGGACTACAAACACTTAATAATGCCTGGCCATTCAAATTTTTATTTATAAAATACTTCAATAAAAAATTTAAAATTCAGTTTTCTTCATTACAGCGATACTCAAGTGGATACATATACCACCTTTCACATTGTGTGGTAGAAGAAACATGTTTTTATTTAGAATTCATTTTCTTCAATACACAACTTCCAGAAATCTATTTTCTTTATCGTAAATTAAATCTTGCCATGAACTTTTATTAAAATCCTATTTTTAAGTAATTTTTTACTTGTCCTTTCTGTTTTTACTAATATTATTTTCATGTTTGTGTTTATAGATGTGAGGAATTTAGGATTTTTTGCAGAGTACTTGGACAATGGCAGTTCATCATGTGAGATTTTATGCATTTTTTCAATCGACAATAGAATATGCCTGTAATTTTTGTTGTAGTAAACTATCTCACCAAGGAAGAGACAGCAGAGGAAATGGATTTGTATTATTGTTTCTGTTCTGTTATTATTTACAGTTGTTTCACAACCTGGAACATTACTATATGCAAATTAAATGAAAAATGAGGACAAGAAAAACATACAGCAAGTAATGTTTCTGAATATAAATCTAAAAACATAGACAAGACTTAAGGTGTAAACTGGGTGATAAATAAAACTCAGTACAACATAATTATTATTTTCACTAACATCTTTATTCATTTAATAACTTAAATCACTGGATGATTTTTTTAAATATATTTTTTTATCAATTGAAAAATAACGATACAATACAACTTAATGCAGAGATCACAGCCCAAGAAACTCTCTGAACTATTTACAAAGTACTTAACCAGATAAAAAAGAAAATAGAAGTGGGTTCATTGCCGACTATATATAACACAAAACATACATCCACTAGGACAGTTTATATTTACAAATGCTTCTGTTTGTGAAGCACTATAATTATTTGAGCAAACTGACAATTAAATTATCCAATTATATTTACACACCTTGGCTTCAAAAGTTTTACAAAACAATAAAATATAGAAATTATGATCACATCCTCTGTAATAACATTTTGGAGATTTTTCTTTTATTTGGTCGTATAAGTAAGAAGAGTTCATATTCTGACTCTATCGCCTCCGTAATGATAAATAAAAAATATATATATTTACACTTCTTAGCCTTTGTACTTCTTGAATGGAAGTTTATGCAATAAATTAACGAGAAAAAAATAATAAATTGTTTCAGTAGAGTTTACACATAGGGACAATCTTTTATTTGGCTTGGTACTCTCATATTGTAGTTAAGTTTAAAATGATAATTCGATGTTGGGTTGAACTAAAGATTTGGTAATGATGTCACTGTTAAAAAACTAACAGCGGTTTAAACCACTGGTTATTGCTTAGTCACTTAAGGTGGTGTCACTTCACAACTTAACACACACACGTCCGGGTAGTCAAAAATCGAGAGATAAACCGTCCAACAAAAATTAAAATAAAAAACAAACAGCAATCTTTTAAAATATCAAAATTCTTGACATTAATTCTAAATTTATATTAAAAATGTTAAAATCCTTGTCAATTCTGTTGGACGGTTAACAATATTGTCCAGCAAGGTAACAGTCAAGTCAATCAGGTTTGGAAGAAATGTGTTTCTTCTTGTCGACTAATCTGGGTTACGCTTCCAAAATTTTGAAGCAAAAACATTTCCCCGATCGAGACGCAATCCTACTTGCAGACTCAAAAAAGGGGTTTTGTTCAGCCTGACGCTCTTTCACAACCCATGACAAATTCCCATTGCCATAGTGATGAACTGCAGCGCAAAGCCAACAAGAACATCAACAAGTGAGCATTTAAACAGGCCAATCTATGGACAGACCATTCGCAGACAGTATCACGCACTTTCATTTCCCGCTACACTGTTGCTATGACGATAAGAAGGTGAGAGATGTCAGCTACACGATGGAGGAGATCTGGAGCAATGCGAGCGAGACTCTCATTGGCGAAGTCACAGGCAGGAAAAATGTGCACAACGTACGCTGCCTGCAAAACACAATTACAAAATATTACACAAAATTCTCACATTTAATGAATGTGGTTCAGAAACTACGAATGAAAATCTGACAAAGTGGAAAATTTATAAAAACTGATTACGAGATTTTACTGCAATTTTTTAAAAATAAGTTTATTTTTAAAGAGTAAATTAAAATAACTAATTATTTTTAAATTTACTCTAAAATACATTTTTTTTCTTTCAAATTTACTACTCTGAGATTAGTTTTGATAACTTCAAAATTTAAGCAAAATCCGATAAAACAATTTTGAAAATTATGCCATTTTTATTAGATTTCTTTGTGAATAGCATTTAAACAGATTTTTTAAGGCAGACCTGTGTTTTCTTTGGAAACTATATTTGAGAAAAAAATCTTCTATTATAAATTTTTAACCAAGATTGAAAACGAAAAATTTGAAGATCATTAAAAATGATCATGAAGTGCCAATCCTACATTCCAAATTTGACAAAAATTTATCCTTTCGTTTAATCTAAACAACTATACAGGTAGACAGATATCTCTGATCAAAAGCGTTTTCATTCAGGGAAAGTAAGAAGTAATAAACCAAGAGTATCACAAAATAGATTTTATTCTGTTACCTTGTATATTAAGAAAGTTAACTAAATGTAGCTGCAGTTGAAAACATAATAATGTTGTATAATTTTCTCATTTCACTGGTTGCTTAATGTATGCTCACCTGTTTGGATCCTGGAGCTGCGATATTGACAATGCCTGCTGCTTGCTTCTGTTGAAGGTATGTTATAAAACCACTCTGCAGGTTATTTGACTGTTGCAATACGTCCATGTGGTCCCTTCCACAGGGCAGGGCTAGCAGCATACAATGTTCATTGTCCATCTAAAAACAAAAAACAAAAAATACAAATTTTAATTAGTCTAATAATATTAAACAAGCTATTTCTGTATGTATAGCCAGTTTATTTTTTAAATACTTGTACATAAAGGTTTTCTTGTGCCAGAAATCGATCGTGCTATTTCTCATATTTGATTAAAAATCGCTACATAGCTATTTTCATGATAGTAAACATTATTCAATAAATTAATAACATATCTTCTGTATTCACTAATCCATGGGGCTTTATTATAGCCCCACCACTGTAACAAGGTTAACAGCGGCATAGGGACTCTTCGCTATAAGTATACAGAAGGCACGTAGCAATTTTCTCGTGTTGCTCAATTACCTTCAGAATCCCTGTGTTATGCAGTAAATTCATGGCTAGAATTTAAACAACTGTGCATATCTAATTTTGAATCATATCGATGATAATTAGGCTTTTTATCATTAGCTAAGGATGTGACTTACACATATGATTTCAGAAAACCAAATTGACACTTAATACGTATACATGATGCACTTGGATTTAACTCTTCACATGGGATATTTTATCATCTACTTTTTCACAAATTCTTGAGTTCAGATCACAGTCATCTGGAATTTCAGCAGAAATTAGATTATCCAATTGTTCAATATTATGAATGTTAACTTCAAATGACAGTATAAACAGAAGATTCATATCATAAGCCATTTGTTCCGTGGTTATCCATCTTCACACGTTATGCAACCTGCTTTTGTCAATTCTGGTCATTAAAATTATATGTCATTGTGATGAAGTCTGGCAATGCAAGGTCACAGCATCCTCACAATGTTTAGTATATCCGTACATTTAGGAAATGAAGAAGGCATCTTCTTCACCAAAACAGCATTTTTGCCTTAGCCAGTTCCTTTAAAAACTGATTAACTTCCAATGTTCCAATGTAGTTATCAGCAAGAAGTTTCTTCTAATAGCTTTGATACAATGAATGCGATCAGGTTCTAATCTTACAAAAGTATCAAATAAACATTGCTGGAAAAGGTGTCCTGTGGAACGTAAAGCACTGAATTTTACAACACACAGATTCAGACTTCCTTTATTATTTTCAGAAGTAAAATATTTAGCTAATTGCTATATATTTGCTAATTGCTATATAGATATGAATGCTATCCAGAGAATAGCAAATCCAGTTGCTATATCCAAGTTGTGCAAATCCAATTGTCAAATTTTCTAGACTTATATGGCGTTCATAAAGAAATTAGTATATCTCTAGAGATAAATCAGTGGGTAAGTGATGGTCCATGTTTTTCATGATTATCAAAAATTTTCCCCTGTGACGAATCACTAACTTGCCTGGAAAACTTGGTCAACGTTTAACGTAATAACGGCACATACTACGTTTTGAAGAGGAATGTTGAATCTTCTGTGGCCAATGACATCCGGTACAGCAATAAGAAGTCTCTTATTAGATGGCTGTTTTGTGTCTGCAGCATTGTGTCTACTAACTTCTTCCATTTTACGCATCACCATAAAACCATTTACCATCATTTATGTTTCATTTTTAAATGACAAGTACTAAAAAATATATATGTGTATATGTTAGAACAATTTCTTTCTTGAGTATGATTACTATATAGTGCTTTGGAACTCTCCGGAACCAGTTTCTAGAATTGTTCTTCACAGCTGAGACAAGTTCATAAATTTCAACTTGTTTTTAAAATTCCATCTTTTTAAAACAAAGCTAAATACACTAAAAATAGTTAGGTTTATAAAACAAATATCAATTAACCTATTTTTTTACGCTTTCAAAACTGAATGATAACCTTTTTTGATTAATGTCCATCAGAGAATTTAGTTATACAAATACTTTTCATCTCTTGAAATACCATTTTTTAATATTAATTAATTTTTAATATTACTGATTAATATTCTTAGAAACTTGAAATTATTCAAATTGTATTACAATTACCTGCATCTTTCGAGCAACTCCATCAACTTGTGTCTGTTCAAGCCTCATTCGTTGAACAATGCGTAGTGGCGGTGTCGAGCCATCGGAGTTGCAAGGCAAGGAATCTCGAGCTACATGGGGATTTCCAAACACAAAATGCATTTGCACAGCTGCTTGGTCGGTCTTGAGTGCCAGTAGGCCTTGCCACATTACAGGGTAGCGCTGCAAAATATCAAATGAAATAGCGATCACTTGGTAAAAATAATATTATGTAATAGTTGAGTGTAAGATTACTCTGTTCTAGGTTATATACGAGGCTTATCCAGGAAGTAAGTACGGTTTTGAAAAATAATTTTGTAAAACTTTTTTTTAAAAATAATTTTCAAATGAAAGAGGATACCTTAAACTACTTTTCTACACAGTTTCCACTAAAGTTCAAACACTTGACACAGCGTTTGACCAACTTATCCAGTCCAAAGAACGATCCTCAATGCCAACAACGATGCCAAGAACGATCCTCAAAGAACAACTTATTCCTCAAAGAACGATCCCATCAATGCCGTAGCTGTACAATGTTTCACGTTGTCAACAATTCCCAAGCACTTACCACAAAAATCACACTTCATGTACAAAAACAGATCGTAGTCGAATGGTGCTACGTCTGGGTTACATGGTGAATGTTGAAATTGCTCCCAACAGAACTGTCGAATTAGAGCTTGAGTTATAACTAGCCGCATGGGATTGAGCATTGTTACGAAGCAACACACAATCCCTTTCCTTTTGTTTTGAATTGTTTCTCAAGGTCTCACAATACCGTATTGTGGTTGATGTTTGACCTCAAGGAAGAAATTTGAGAAGGACCCCTTTTCTGTTCCAGGTCATCGTATACAATTTTCTGGACTGACAATGTCGTTTCTAATTTTTTTTTAAAGTGTGTCACTACTCCACTGAATGCAGTTTCCATTCCACAGTGATATGAAACCCAAGTTTTGTCACCAATCACAATCTGATTAAAAAGTCCACCCTCCTCTTCACTGTATTGAGTAAGAGTACTGTCACGTAACTGCGATTTGTGGACATTGGTAAGCATTTTTGGAACCCAGCAGGAACACTGCTTTTGATGACCTAAGCAGTCTTAACCACCTCATGCAAAAGAGACCATAAAACTTGTGACAATCCATCAGAATTGTGAACCGTCTGCCCACTCTGTGTCTCATTGTGGACACTGGTTTGTCTTTAATGAAACCCACTTTCTCCTCACCATTCCCTCACTCAGCATTTTCACCATAAACATCTTGAATTTTATGATGAATTTCAGCTGGCTCAATATTCCTTGTGTTTAAAAACCGAATGACAGAATAAATCTCAGTTGATGGGATCAAGAATTGTCTTATAACATTTTAAATGCACACAGAAAACTGGAAACACTACACAAATCAGTCATAATGGTGTCAATGAAGAGGAAAATGAACATGAAAACTAGTGTATATACTCAAAATGCTGACAGCAGTGCTGCAGTAGTGGTACAACAAAAAGTATGTACTTTCTCGACGTGCCTCATAGATACAGGAAGCACTGATTATTTCTAAAAGACAATTTTGTTACAAATATACACTTTTTTTAGTATAGACATGTTACAACTAACTTTACAGTTATCAAACAACTCTCCCTACCAAATTCACTCTTGTCAGTAAACATCAATTGATGACTACCAAACGGACTACGCTAGCTTATATAGTTACAACTAACACTTTTTTCTTTCATTACAGAACCACATCACACGGCCTGACTCTTAAAAACATACACAAATATATTTTTACTTTCACAAGTTTAACAATGAATACTAGATGCCTTTGTACCATTGGAAAACACTTAACTGTGCAGATCTGCAAATAATTGTCAAATATTTTATATAATTTGTGGAAGAAAAAAATCCCATGTAAAAATTCTTTGTTCTGAAAACATTATCCTCCAGTCAACATTTGGGTGGTGTGTGTTACCAAAATAAATTAGATGAAATGTTCCTACAATTCTGTTGTACTTTTTAGAACACAATGTTAAAACATTAATGCTAATAAGAACATTATTCACAATTTACTTACTTGGAGCAACATAAGAAGAGAATCCGCCTGAGGTGGAACTTGACTCGCATGCGGAGGTGTCGACACTTGGATGCGAGGTTGTGATGGTCGATGAGCAGGCGGTGGTCCTTCATAGTACAGATGGCGTGCACCATGCACATACAGTGTCGCTACTTGTGGTGAATCAGTTGTGCGATCATGCGGTGAACCTCTCCTAAGCTCTAACGGAGGGCTAGCTCCCGCTCCACGCGCCCCCTCTTCAATATCCACACCAGGCTTAACACCTACAGAATACCAAGGACATGTTTATAATACTTCTTTTCTGATTATAAAATCAAACTGAGTTTATGACATTCTTTACCAAACATTTCAGAGCTTAAGATAATACTGACCAGATGGAAGATGGTATCCACCAAGCGCTGCTTCTCTGAGGTACTGCTGGTACATGATTTGAGAGTGGACATAGTGAGGACTGGTAGCGAGTACTGGTTGCATATGAT
This sequence comes from Callitettix versicolor, assembly GCA_022606455.1. NCBI lineage: Eukaryota > Metazoa > Arthropoda > Insecta > Hemiptera > Cercopidae > Callitettix > Callitettix versicolor. The sequence goes on from CM040184.1 coordinate 63,499,979, forward strand.
GAGGAGCATAGTTTACATGCTGCACTACGTCACCCTGAAACATACAAACAATTCATTATGATGAAATCAGAAGTTATGAATAATAGAATCTAGAGTTTCATGAAAACTTTGTATTTGATCATATATACAAACGGTTTAACTTCGAGTTTACAATGTATGACTGTTGAATAATTTGCTAATTAACATTAAATAAAATATAATGAAATTAAAGACGATCAATCAAACTACCACTGTAAAATATCCTGGAGAAAGCAATTAATTATATTTCTTATTATAACAGGATTCCTTTTTGTGCTTTTTGCAAATGCTATTTTTTTCCTCATTTCAACTTACAAAAAATAAATAAAATAATTAAACTATTGCTAGAAGTATACTAAAATTCTTAAAACACGCTTGATGATAGTAGTAAATACAATGCATAATAATAATAATGCTTAAAGAACAAATAATTTACATTTAACAAACTTTACACTAATAAAAATGTACGTAACTTATGGAAATACTGTTTGAAATTAACAACTGATGGTATCCCAGTTTTCAAAAATAATACAATCTTTAAATAACAATAAATAAAGTATCAGCATTATTTAAAAGACTATTTAAATACTAATACTCAAAAACCACAAATTTACATTTTGTACGCCTACTTGAGTTATGATTCTTCATATATGACCAGTAAGTTTTACATCTAAGTGTAATACATAAAATTCTGTGAAAAAATTACGACAGATAAATTATTCTATTCTCAGTGCAATTTATTTTAAAATGTTTAATGGCAGTTAAAATAAAATGATAAATGCTCTATTGAACAACAGTTAATCATTTTGTTAAACGTATAATGATCAACTTTCAACATAACCACAATAATGCTGCCATATACTGTATATTTGAAAACCAAATGAAACTTATGTTTACTATACGTGAATTAATTCCAATTAGAAGAATATTTTTAATTTTTTTATTGCAAAATTTGAAAAAACCTGAGGAAGATTGTTAATGGTGAGATGACTTCAGTCACTAAAAATCTATTAACTTATTTACTGAAATATAAAAATAGAACGTAAAAGTTCACAACTATTAAAAACTACTATTTCTGATAAGGTTCTTAGAAAAAAAATTAATTAAAAAATAATAAAAACTTTATATTTAAAAAAACATACAACTAGAGTAGAACACTATCCAATTACCAAATCTATGATATTCAAATTCTGTGAAATATATGAACACTGTAAGCTACAATAAAAAACCACTAAAGCAAATCTTATTTTTTACACTTATATTTCAGTAATATTTGCGCAACAGTTACGAACCCAAAGCTATTATCCTCACACTTAAAACAGAACAAGCAGGTTAGAATAAATCATTTAAAAAACTACCTCAAGTAGACAAAATATTATGAATAGAGCGTGGCAAAAACAACGGCTAAAATGACCTACAGTGAACACATCCCACACAAACATGCAAACAATACCAAAACCCTTACAAAACAGATCAACGCATGATAAATATCACGAAAAGATTTGTGTAAATAACTTATTAATACACATTAGGAATATGACACTATACGTCGTTCAGAGGCCAGCATTTAATGTATAGTAAGAGTTAAAAGAGTATGAGAGCAAGCCAACGGCTTAAAAACTTTTAATTAATGTAGCTTTTAAAAATTTAGTTGTTGAAAAACCAACAACAATCAAATTTTACTTGGTATCTATCTGCAGCAGATACTAAAAAACTAAAAACATTTTGCAAGGAACCAGGAAATGAACTGAGAGCATAGGATACTTCAACAAAACAAACTTTATTATATTGGCAGGCCATATCACCTGGTCGAGGATGCAAAGGGTAGTTAAAACAAATATTTGTCTACTGAAAATAGGAAAATCATGCAGCTATTGGTCAGATAAAATAGGAGTAGATTCTAAGGGGTTGGGAAAGTAACTGGGTCCATAAGAAACATTAATATACTGCGCCTCCTAAGTAGTGCTAAATAAGTAAACAGCATTGGCATAACTAATATTTATTGGGATGCCAGAAGACTGATGGACTGTGATTCAAAATTGTCATAACAAACAACTAGATTTTATAGCCCTGGAAGAGCGAACTGGAGTTACTGCTTAAGGTATAAATTACTGGAGGTTAATATATCATGTCACACCGATTTGCAGCACCAGATATTAAGTAAAATTTATAGAAAATGCCAGAAGACTGATGGACTATCATTCAAAATTGTCATAACAAACAAACTAGATTTTATGGCCCTGGAAGAGCGAACTGGAGTTACTGCAGCACCAGATATAAATTACTGCCAGAAGACTGATGGACTATACCATGTCACAAACAAACTATTTGCAGCACCAGATATTAAGTAAAATTTATAGAAAATGAAATGTTCTACACATTTTACCCATGCACTGCATAAATTACAATTATTTAATTTTTTGTTCTTAGTTGTCATTTTTTGAGTTTTTTATGAATAAGAAATTTGTAATTCAACCCACTGCATATCACAAATGAGCCAGAATTGTACCATAGGTGGCCTGCATACAGAAAAACACGAGAGTTTCATTCTAACTTCTGTGCTCTAATTACTCTGAAAAACAACAGTTTCCACTAGATTAGGCTAGTATATTACAATATAAAAAAAATTCTGTAACTGTTTTAATAACTTATCTTATTTGGGTTGGTAACACTGGTCAATAACAGAAGTTCTAAAGCATATGCATTTTGAGAATGGTAAATCAAAAAGATTTAAGTGTTGACACAAGTGTTAATCCTGTCACTGATTCAGACTCTGGATCAAATGAATATTATCACTTATCTGTTATCAATGATTCTATCACTGATAATTTCTCCATAACAATATAAATACACAAGAAAATGTGATATTCTTTACTGCACATCATGGAAGCTTGGAAATGAAATTGCCCCATGCAACATATAGCACCAGCAATAGAATAAGGATAGATACTTCTAAATAATATTCTTGTGCATATCAATAAAATATGAACTACATTTTTTACTATAAATCTCAAATGAATACTTTTAAACACTTTTTAATGGCAAATCTAAGTAACTAATTTGTATCGAAATTACGTGCTTTAGGCTACAACTGAAGTGTTACCTGTTGCTGTTGATGAACGGGATGCTGGTGAGCAGGCGGGGGACTCTGACGAGGCCACTGAGGATTCGGAAGCAACTCGGCCACCACCCCATGCTGTCCAAACCATTCCCATTACCAACCCATTAGCCAATACCAACATTCACAAACACTCACAACTACAATATAACTTAAAACTAAATTGTTAGTAAAGGCGAAGCAAAAACCTTTCGAAATTTTGATAAATCCAAAAAATTATATAAAATAATTTTTACAAATAGGCAATTAATTATAACAGATTCTAAAGACTCAACATTTTTATTACTTCTGATAATATTTTCCAATCAGAAATATAAACAGAATTGTTCATATAAATAGATAGTAAAAGGTATATTTTATTGTAAAATATATATATATATATATATTTAGAGAAATTATTGATTTATATTTCTTGTTAAGTTCTAAATATGATTTGTTTTAAATATTGCATTAGGGAATAACAATCATTAACAAAAGTTAAATTTAAATAATGAACTTTTGCAACAATAATTCTTTAATTAAATCCAGTGCATTTTCATTTAACAATTTGAAATAAACTCTCTAGATACATTCTCCAAAAATACATGATTTACCTTGAAAAATATGCAATTTATTAATATAACCTTTGTATCTCTACTACGACTGTTATTACTTTTTGTAGTAAATTCAGTACGGATGTTAAACAAAAAACAAAAAAATTTGCCTTTTCCAGCTTTTTAAATTATTTTACACGTTCTGGATTACCTCTGTTATCAAACATATTGCTGTACTGTTCCACTAAACATGGATATGTTCTTTTGTACTGTTTAACACTCTCCCATTCATCCCCAAACCTCTTCAACACTATACGGATCAATCAACCAAATGTTTGCAAGTGACTGGTCACTTCCTTACTTCCTCTTAAAAAATTTCTTATTACTGGAGAATATTTTTAAATTTCAAAAACTAAATAAAGTGAATTTATTTGTTCATTGATGTTCCCCCTCTTTAACTTTAACTTATAATATTTTTTTAAGACATTTAATAGTATTACATTTTTTGCACTCTGTAATATTTTCAATTTTTTCCCATTTCTCATGGTATTTGGCCAAATGCCAAGCAAAATGAAACTATGGAAATATTTTGTGTGGAAAAAGAAAGGTGTTTAAATACCTTAGAAAATATCGTAAATGTATTCATAAATAAATTAACAAGCAATGTTATTTTATTAAATTTGAAAATATTTCCAAATAAAAATGGAAAATCTGACTACTAAGAGAAAGTATGGAAGGACCAATCATGAGCGATGAGGTGGTTGACAAACCCGTAATAGAGAAGGAAGTTGGGGTTAAATGGGGGGGGGGGTTTAAACAGTACACAAGACGAATCCATGTTTGGAAAAATAGTACAGCAATAAATTTTGATAATCGAGATAATCTAAAATGTATCAACAAACGAAAAATTGACAAGGCTAAGAAAGGCAAATTAATGTACAAAAAAAGTGCAAAATAAAATGCACCCCAACTTTATAAAAAGCTTACAGCCTACCTACAAATATTCCAAATACAAAACAAATATTCTTAATAACTGTAATTTTATGAAGTCTGTAATTGTTAAATAACTGATTTGCACATTTTTCAATTTTTTTAAATAAAAATCTCACTGCATTATTCGAATCTAATGTCGATAATGTACAAAATAAAAATAATAAAGAAAAATGCTATTCCCACAGTCCAAATCGATTGCACTAAAAAAAAGGCTATTTAAAAATTTGTTTTTCTTTTAATTACTGAATTGTCTTGTTTAATAGCATATGCCACACAACAACCCAAATTAGTCAAACTTTAAAATTGTTAAACATATACCTTCCAAAATTGGTTAGTTGTTAAATATTTATTTCAAAGCACTTATACTCATCGATAAAGAATGAAAATATAAAACTTAGATCAAATGAAATGCTCACCAGAGAAGCTTCGTATGCAGGTACTGGTAGCCCGGCCTGCATGACCTGTCCCCGGGGTTGTGGACTTGGTGTGGGGACCACGATGCAACCTGCATTTCCTGGTGCACCGGGCTCTACTTTCAGTGGTTCCAAAAGGCTCTTGCACACCACCTGACAAAACAATGTATTCTTTAGTAAAAGGTAAAATGAGTTAACACACCAATAGTGCTTACGTACGTTTCTTATACCATTGTTCATCTGAGAGGTTAAACAGAAATATACTTTTTTAAATGACTGTTATAATTGACCATGTTTTCACAATTTCCGTTGAATGTTGAATTGAAATAGTTTCTTTACTTTTTTGCTGTACACAATATAAAGAAAGTTTGATAATGAAAAAAACTGATTTTAAAGGACCTATCCATATTCTGGTTTACTGAATATAAAGAGTGATTTTCACTTGGATATCTGTCCGTCTGGATATTGCTAGAAACTAAACTAATTCTGATAAAATTTGGTACGTAGATCTGGTTTGTCTAACATTTTTGTTATTGTAAAAACAAATTTTAAGCCCCTTTTTGGTAAAAAATTTGTTTATAAATACTCAAACAAAAATGTATAGATCACTAATCTATACACAGTAAAACCCTCTTTAACCACTTGGTTTGTTGACAAAAATATCAGAAATCATAAAAAAGAGTTACTGGTCCACACAGACCTAATGGGCTCACATGCATATCAATGACCCGATGTGTAACTTGTTTGCTTATATCAAGTTACAGGCAGAGTTCTCATCCCCTCTCACTCTTTTCATTGGTTGATTTGACATACAGTATAAAAAGTACACTTATTTAGTTGAAGAATCAAACATAAACAGCAATGTAGCATGTTAAGTGAATGAAGACCAACCCATAAAACATTTACTGCAGAAATATACAGCAAGTATGTACAGTATAAAACCTACACAGTACAAATATGCAGTCAACACTGGACGATCCACTAGGCATACTTGTGAACTGTGTGTTACACACAAAGCAGATTTGTTTTTGTTCAGCGTCTCGACTTTATAGAGTCAGCATCAGAATGTGTGATAAAGATATAAGAAGGTCCAATGATTAATCAATGTACTGTACAAGGAGGTGACGCAAGTGCTATAACCCTGTATATTTGGAACTAAACTTCAAATGCTCACTGCAGTAAAGTATTGACATTAAAACTCTTTTTTAATGTGTAATAAATCAATTAATTATGTTTTTACATGGACATTATTTGTTTTTCACAATTTTAAACATAAAAATCTGCTTAATTTTTCAAAATCATCAATCAGATATTGGTGAAATTCACGATGTCAGTAAAGAAAACTTTAAATTAAAAAAATTAGTTTAAGGAAAAAATGAAAATAATTCTGACCTATAAATATATTTTACTTGGTACACTAAGTTGTTACGATTCTTTACATACGATTCTAAGGTTCAATTAATATTGGCAGAAAAAAAACAATTGATCTGAACATTACATGACTCACCCTAGAGGAACTGGCTCCAGTAACTATTGGTTGTTGGCTAACATGGTGAGGAGCCCTTAATGGTGGGCTGGCAACGGAGCCTGTCAACAGAGCACCATGATGGGGAGGAGGTGGAGTCCCAGGGCCTACAACACCTTCACGAGCCCCACAATTTGCAGCCTGTAAAAAAAAAAAAAATAATGAGTTGAAATGAAAATATACCAAAGAGTCAAATAATAAATACCATTTTTTTTGTTCAACATGGTTTTTAGCATTGCCAGTTCAATTAAAAAAGATAAAACTAAAAAATTACAACTACAAAAATAACTTTTGAGTTTGAGTACTGTTGCTAACTTAATGAAACTTACATTTCCGATGGATTGAAGGATGTGCGCTTTGGGTGTGAGAGGAGTTGGTACTTTAGCGACTGGCACTTTCCCTCTGTGAGTGACTGCTTGGAGAAGATGAGTTTTATGATTTATTGGCACTGCAGATATTGTCGTGCCACCCGTCTGAACATGACTAACAACAGATTTGTTTACGGTAGATAATGGAGGTGGACCTACAACCTGAAATGTTAACAATGTTTAAGTGATAAATTAATTATTATAACATAGTCAGATTTTTGAATGAATATCTATAGAGCGGAACATGGAGATCAAATTCTCGGTAAAAGTTCCTACTTAAAATATTTGTGTGTTATAAAAGCAGCAAATTAACTAAAATTAGATTCTTGGTTAGTACATTTATATTTTGTAAAATTAAAAAAAAAATATTTCAACCAAAAATTTATAGTGAACACTTTACTAAAAAACTGGTTTGGCATACTGCTACTTTGTCAAGATCGTTCTTTCAAAAATAGAATGTTACTCCAGTACTTAATTTAATATTCTAAAAATGTAATTGCGTATGTCTTGTCTAAGCAAAAAAATGTGTGTGTGTGTGTGTGTGTGTGTGTGTGTGTGTGTGTGTGTGTGTGTGTGTGTGTGTGTGTGTGTACACATACATACAGGAAAATTGAAAATTATATCTGAAATAAATCTGTTAAAACAAAAATAATAATCAACAATGAAAACTTACCCTGTTCAGAGGAATTGGTGAATTAACAAGAGGGGAAGATTTAGCTCCTCCTGGAGAACTGGTTATAATGCCTGATGTAGGTTTTACCATAGAAGTTGGAGTTATAGACAAGGGTTTTGTCAACGCTGTTGGCGTAACGATAGTAGTACTAGTTCTAGGCGGAACAATAGGTTTGGCCGTTGTAGGCAAAGGCGAGATGGGCTTACTTTGCTGCAGTACAGGGCGTACAAGATCTGACAAGTTGTTTGGTTTGGAAATAATCGGATTAGTTTTAGAAGGCAGTGGTGTGACAACAGCACAGTTTAGTGGCATTTTGCTAGGCAGACCAGGACGTACAGGAAGAGGTGTTGGTGCCGTGTTCACTTGAGGCAAGGTAGCTGATACTGGTTTAGGAACAGCTGTTATTATAGTATCCGAGACAGGATTTGAAGGTTTCATTCTCTTCTCTGCTGGTTCACCGTTTTCATCGTGAGTTTCCGGCATCACCCTATAAAATTATAAAAATCATTAGTACAAAATTTGTAAACAAAAATTAGCTTATTAGAAAGTTCATAAAGATCAGAAAATTATATACACTCATTACATAACGTGAAATGAAATAAAATAAAATACAATATAAGTATCCAAGGCCAATTCCTATTTTCCAGCATACTTATATTGTTACAATATTAACTTAAATTATTGTATTATTTTATCGACAATGTACTGTTTTTTTTTATCGTTTCATGAATTTATTAAAATGTAGAATTTATGCTTATAAAACAACAGAAATTAAGTCATAAGGTAAAAAATTAATTCATGTTGTCCCAACTTTACTCTATATTATTGACTGAGCAAAGCAAGGTTTTTTTAATACTTCCATTCTTGCATTGGAATGTTTTAGATACTTTGGACACTTTATTCATTTAGCTCCACCAATGGGGACACGTGTAGCTTTAGTATGCTGTGGATGAAAATAACTTTATTTCCCTAACAATTCGCAGAAAAAAAAGAGAACATTTACAAAACACAGAACAGATTAAACATAAATCCGCGAAGGAAGCTATTGCTAACTTCAGGAAATGAAATGGAGAACATCCATAAAACGTAGATGTTCCTTCCAGGAAGGAAGGTGTTGCTAACTTTAGATTTGCATGGCAGCATAGAAATGTAACTGTCAATGTTAGTGAAAAGAATATACTATTTGTCAGTTGCCAAGGTCAGAGGTCAGTCATGAATATTTTATCACTTGCTTGAATGATATTTTTTTTTTTTTAAATGCATAATGTTAATGATTGGGTAGTCTTTTTTACTTTCATTTTTTATCCTCAATGATCTGCTTCTGGGCCCAACAAGATTCTACGAAACAGACTAACTGCTTTAAAATAGAATTATAATCTTAAAATTGTCTTACCTGACATGGTCTGTACTGACAGGAATGTATTGTCCTTCTTCACTCTCTCTCATTGGAATAAGGAGCCCTGTGACAGGATCTATTAGAGTCATGGGCTCTGTAGGAACTGCTGGAGAAGGTTTCAGAATTGATGTTATTGGTTGTGGTACTGTTGGCAATGTCGCAGTAACTGTTGCTGGAGGCTGCGATGTTGGTACCAGTAAAGAAGAAGAGGAGACAATAACCTCTTGTGGTATTTCAGGTTGTAGTGGTTTTACTTCATTCATGAGATCTTTTGGCAATGGAGGATGAGCTTGTTTGCGACGAGGTGATCTTCTTGTCTCTAGAACAACTGTTGTTGCTGAAGCAGCAGTTGCAGCACGAGTCGTACGCCGGCCTGAGTTTCTGGTACCACGGATTACATCTTCAATTGTATCATCCACTGTGTTTCGACTACCATCTTTTTCCTTTGAAACAAAATATATGTTATTTATATAAAACTCCTGTGTGTGTGTGTGTGTGTTTATGATGTGTGTGTGATATGGGGTGATGTGGGGGGAGTGAACCAATGTGTAATGCAAAGAAATTGCTACAGAGATAAGGATCAAATTCTTCTGAATAATTATTATAATAAGATTGTTAAAATGATAATGACTTACTTGCAACCTGCGAGATTTGCGAGTATTGCTTGCTGGGGAAGTAGTTTGCACAATTGGCTGCTCTGGAGGACTTTTAATTGTTAATATTAGTCGTGGACGACTTTCTTCCTCAGAATCATCTCTGAACTCATACACATCAGCAGTGGCGGACTTATTTGTTGTAATGGTTTTGTTATTTAATCGTGATCTTCTAGTTACAACTCCACCAGCTCGATTTCCAGCTTTCTTTCTTCGACCTGCTCGCCCTCCTCTAGTTGGAGCAACAAGCGTTTCATCTGAAGAAACTAAAAATAATGTTAAGATCATTTAAAAAATTATTAAATTAAATTTTTATTTAATGAAATTATTACTATTAAATTAAAAATACAAACTATTAATACAAAATTTTCTTGTATTACATTAATTTTATTGTTCCAGTATATTATACTAAGTTCATAAATATTAATAAATTTTTCATTATTGAAGTAATAATTTGTAATTCTCATTCCTTTATTAAAATATGCAAGATTTTAACAAAAAATTACACAAACTGCTGAATAAAAAAATATGTATAATTATTTTTGGTTAATTATAGTTTAAAACTTTTATAGCCATAAATATAAATTTATATATTATTATTACCATCATGTAATAAAATCATTATGTAATAAAATCATTATGATATTAATAAAAGTACAGTAATTAAACTTTTGGCTAATTATGATCTAAAACATTTATAGCCATAAATATAAACTTATGTATTATTAACGGAATTGACATACCTTTTTCGTCTTTGATTTCTGGGCTTTGAATATCAGCAGCTTGCTTGTCAAACGTTGCTCTTTCTTGTTCTTTAGGTTCACAACTGCTCTCACCAGGGCTCACAAAAACATTCGACTTCTCCATTTTTGGAGTCAACGGAGTTACTACAGCATCCACACACAGGCCAGTATCTTCTTTCTTTATTATAATTTTATCCACTTTAGGTTCTTCTATTAATGGTGTATTTGATGTTTTTAAATCAACTTTAGGATTGTCTTTATCCGTTCTATCCGGAATTTCCTTATTCACAACTGCCACCGCATTATCTTTTTCAGGTATACTATTTTGCTCTTGATTCTGCTCAGATTTAATGGGAACACTAGTGTCAAATTTATCACCTATCTCGGATGTTAACTGAGCTTCCTGAATTTCATCATCAGATGTTTTTTCAATATTAATTTCTGTTACGGGTTTAATTACTTCCTTCGATTCTTCGAGAGTTGTTTCAGTTGCATTTAACTTTTCCGTATCTTTTGATTCAGAGTTTGACGACCTAATTCTTTCATGAATTAATTGGACAACTTGTTCAATAGGTTTTAACGTTTCTTTTTTCAATTCATCATCCAATTTTCCACAAACTCCTGCAGTTTGTTTTACAGCAGCTGCTTTCAATGTCAAATCCTGAATAAAAGCGTTCATTGGTTTCATATCATCAACTATTGGTTTGGTAATTTTATTTTCTACTTGAACTATTTTTACAGGTTCAATATGATTTTCTAATACAGTATTTTTCTTTTGTAGTTCATCGGTGTCTATTTTTGAAGGTTTAATTTCTTCAGCAAGGTTAGATTGTTTTGTAGGCTGGATCACATGAGACATTAACGGAGTAACTAAAGAATTAAATGTTTCATTTTTCAAAGATTGTGTCACTGCTGGTTTAATTAAATCAATCTTTGATTTCTCTATAATGTCATTCCTTAAAGTATGAACAGTTTGAGGTTGTGGTGCATTCGGTGGACGAATCATTTCTCTAATAAAAGGCGCTACATTTGTTTTCTGAATTACTTGCTGAACAGGTGGTATCTGCGGACTTGTTACACTCTGAGATATTACAGTTGTAACGGGTTGCTCAGTAGATGTCATTGCATTCGGTTTATTAGCTAATGATGTTGGTTGTTTTACTGGGGTGATATTTTGCAAGTTTGATGTACTAATATTTGCTATTTGTGGTCGTGCAAGTGGCACTGCTGGTTTTAAAATTTGTGCATGTGTTGAATGTGCAGTTAAGACACAATTCTGAATTGGTGAAAGTGAAAATTTTTGATGTGTCTGCTGAATTACTGGTTTTTGGTCGTGATAGTGTGACAAACTTGTTTTCAATTCCATTGGTTGAGATTTATTGACTAATGGCTCTTTTTGTGGCACACTTGTTGGTATTTTGACTTCTTGTTGAACATTTTCAAACTGTTTTTGAGCATACTGCGCATTTATTACATTTTTATTATCAACACAATTAACACTCGCCTGTTGGCTAAAAGAAATATTGCTTAGTTCTTTGAAGTCCTTAGCTTTTTCACTATGCATTAAGAACAAATTTGTTTGTTCCGCAGATTTAGATTGTTCAGTAGTAGGGATTATTGTTGAAGCTTCTGATACAGGCATTTTAGTCTGTTCAATTATTTTGGATGGCTCGTTATGCTGTAAATTATTATTCCCATGTTGTGCATTTAAAACAGTTTTTCTGTATGCAAGGTTTGATGGCTGACCATGAGAAATATTTGACGATTCTAATTGCGATACTGTGCTAGGCTGTTGAAGATTAGATGTAACATTTAGATTTGATTGCTGATTTGGTTTTGAAATTACATGAGAATTTGCTGGTTGTAATAAAGTAGTATGGGTATTTGATTGTTGATTTTGGATAAAGTTCAATTTTGGTGATTGAATTAGAGAAGCTGTAGTAGTTATCTGATGAGACGATGGATGACTGGTATTCGGTTTCTCACTTTGTTGTACATTTATATTAAGTGGTTTAGGAGATTTTACAAGATTTTGTCGGTCATGAGAAAAAGAAATATTAGATGGCTGGCTGTGAGGAACTGAATTTAATTGCAGAGTAATATTTTGAGGCTGTTGTACTGGTGATAGACTGCTTTTTTGTGGTTCTTGAACTAATGGACTGACTTTAGGCGAGTGCTGTTGAACGACTGGTGAAATTACTTTCAGCTGTACCTGATGCTGATGTGCATTTACTTTAGACCCTTGAATCACAGTTTGGTTCAACTTTGGTTGTTGTAACAGAGGTGAAAGTTTAGTTTGTTGATTTGGACTCGGCTGTTTTACATTATTTGACTGCTGGATGATCTGATGCGATTGAAACAAAGGCTGTTGAACATTTACATTTAGTGGCGCCATTACTGAAGTTGGTTTTAAAGTAAGACAAGTTGCAAAACGTACATTTGTGGTAGAGGGAGTCATCTTGTTATCCCCAAACTGTGGCTTTCTTTGAGTCAACGGTGGTGGGTTACTTGAAATAAATGGCTTAGTGGTTGCAGTCATTACAAGAGGTTTTAATAAATGTTGTTCAATTGCTTGTGGTTTCGAAATCGCTAGTTTTGTCTCATGAACTGTTTTTAATTCAGATAAATTGTGTTTAACTGGATGGACAACATGAGAGATTTCATTTTGTCTAATCAAAGGTGGCAAATCATGTCTTTTACCTGTTTCTGTTGACTGTGTAGAAATGTTATCATTGAATTTATTTAATGATAAAGTCCTTTCATCCTGTACGTTGGATAACTCTTGTTGAACTTTCAAACTAGAAATTATTTTTTTATTGTCAGTATTAACTTTGATTTCCTTTTGTAAATCCTGTGATTCTTGATCATCATTATTAGAAGTTCCTTCAGTATGTTTGGACGGCTCAGGTTTTGAGGTAGCATCAGGACAAGCCAATGCCAGAATTCTTTCTTCTAAACCTTCTCTTGTGTCATGCTGTCTGTAAAATGATGTCGGTATATCAGGTGTTCGTGGAGGTTTTGAAAAATCAATTGGATCGAAAGTATCTTCTGTATCTGTATCTATCTGCAAGTCCGGTTCAGAAACTGGAGTATCTGGTTTTGGAGTTTCCTCATTAGGATAACTTTCAAAACCACCTCCAAAAGAATCTTCTAATAATAATGCGCAGCAACTGCATCTTCAGTCTCTTCCTGGGATATTACAGGTGTTGGTTTATCTTCGGATTGTGTGGATAAAATCGGTTCTATTGGTTTTGCCTTTTCCTCTACTATTTTAGTTGGTGATTCAGATATACTCTTTACTGCAGTTTCATGGATATTTTCATCTACTTGAGAACCAAACCCTGGAATATCAGGTTTTTTATTTTGATTGGATGTAGGTGGTGGTGGGCTATCCATTAGTCTTGGAAGAGAAGGTTGAAGCACAGGAGGCTCTGGTTCCCTTTCTGAATCAGCTTCAGCAGCTAATGTGGCTTCTTCTTCTTCTGCAAATCTATGTTGATGATGTTTGCTACTTTTTTCATCTCTGGACTTCTTCCTTTTCTTCTTTTTTATTTTTGTTACCGGTTGCTCTTCCGGCAGAGCGTAATTATCAGAAGTTTCTAAAAGTTTTGCTTCTAATGCTCTCCCAGCTTCATCAAGTTCCCGTGCTTTTCTTTCTCTTCGTCGCTTATCTCGTTTCCTTGTAATTTCTCTGTCTGAATCTGAATCAGAACCATAAATTTCAGAAACATGCCATTTAGACTGGCCTTTATCAGAATCATCAGATAATGTTCCAAAAATATCCTCCATTTTTTCATCTCGCTTAACAGCATTTTCTCTATCACTCTTTTTCTTCCGAATTTTACCCTGACTTGATTTGCCATCTTCTTCTCCATCACGACTGTGAGTAGATTTCCTTCGATCTTTCTTAGAAACATGTCTCTTATTACTGAAACCATCTTCACCACCTTCACAGTTTTTCTGTCTCTTTTGTTTTTTCTTGTGAGATTTCTTTCGTGTAACCTGACACACTATACTGTTGTCTATTGAATTTCTATGGAATGATGTTTCAGGTGACTGTGAGTTTTGAACAAGTTGATTATCTGGAAATTGTTCATTGTCTTCTGATACATTTGAAAAAAGGTCAGTCACAGAATCAGTTTTTAGCTTTGGATTAAGCTCTACTTCAGTCACTTTAGATTGATCTTCAAATCCCATATCTACTTCACTTTCATCAGAATGTATACGAGAAGTTTTATTTCTTGAGATATGCCTTAACATATCATCTTCGGAAGTGTCAGATAAAATTTTTCTTGGTTTTGTCTCCAGATCTTCAGAATGAAGTCTGGAAGACTTTATTCTTGAAATGCTCAACCTCAATGTATCATCTTCTGAAGTATCAGACATTATTTTTCTTGGCTTTGGTTCAACATCTTCAGAGTGTATCCTTAAAGGTTTTATTCTTGATATGCCATGCCTGTGTGTATCATCTTCAGACGTATCCGACATTATTTTCCTTGACTTTGTTCTTGTGTCATTTTCAGATCCCGCATCTTCTTCTGAACTTGTGATCATAAGCTTATTAGATCTTCGACCACCACCTCTCTCTGAATCAGAATCTTCATCATAAGATGTAGATCTCTTTTTCTCTTCTCGCTTAGCACGACTTTGTTTTAACTGGCTAAATTTTTCTTTTAATCTTTCTTGACGTTTTTCTTCTTCTTGTTTTTGCATGTTTTTCGTCGATCTTGCTTTTACTTTATCATACATAGAAATATAAGCAGGCTCATCATCTACAATATCAAAAATTGAGTGCCTTTTAGACAATTTACCCTCGTCATCTCCACTGCCTAACTCACTTTCACTAGCTGTTGTACCATTTTCTTTTGGCCTTGGTTTCACTTTTCTCTCTTCTTTTCTTTTTTCACTGCTGTTTCTCTTGTCTTTCCTTTGTAGAGATTTAGCTACTTTTTCTTCTAGATTTACTTCTTCTTCCTTCTTTTTTCTATGCAATTCTCTTTCACGATCTTCTCGAATTTTTTCTTCCAACATTTTAGTAAAAGTTTTATTATGTTTTTCTCCGCTACTTCTTTTACTACTGCTGCAACTGCTACGGCCACTATCTTTAGAATCTCTTCTTTCTGGTTTTACTCGTTTAGCTTCATCAATACAAATATCTAAACTATCTTGTGAGCTTAATCTTCTTTTACAACCGATTGCAGCTGGCCATGAACTACTGCTAATTCTGTCTTTACGTTTTTCCTTTTTAATTGATTCAGTTTTTCTTTCAAATTCATCAACATTGGATGTCTCTGAATACTTATCAATTGAATCAAACGGTTTTCTGTCACAGTTTTCGATACTTTCTTTTCGCTTATCTGAACTTTCTATTAGGGTGTCTTTTTGTTTATCTTGACTTTCATAATCTTTACTTCTTTTTGGTTTTTCTAACTTCTCTCTCTCATTGTCTCTGTCTTTCCTTCTTTCATCATTTGATTCTCTTGACTTTTGTACTTCAGAATTTCCTTCCAGACTTTCCCGTTCTTTTCTTCTATCTTTTTCACTTGATTCTCTTCTTTTTTCCAGTAAATCACGGTGTCTTATATTATCTTGTGGATCAAATTCTTTTCTCCTTTCACAATCTCTGAACCTCAAACTATCATTAACTATGTCATCCTTTTTCTTTTCAGATTCTTTTCTTCGAAAAATTTCAGAAATGTCACTGTCTTTTTTACGATCTAAATATTTTGCATTTTCAGAATTATCAACTTTCTTTCTATCATTTTCTCTATGTCTCAGAATGTCCGGTATTTCGAAATCCCTTCTTTTATCTTCTCTCTTTGAATTTTCTAAATTTTCAGATTCTTTTCGTTTTTCAACATCTCTATGCCTACAGTTTTCAGGCATCTGAAGTAATAGATCTTTCCTTCTTTCATACTCTCTTATTTTTCCCATATCGACATCAAGATCTTTTTTAATTTCTGAATGTTTATGATCTTTCGTTTTGAAACTGTCTATATCTGAATCTTTTTTCTTCTCACCATCCCAAAATTTCATATTGTCTACATTCTCATTATCTTTTCTTCTTTCTGACTCTCTATGTCTATAATCAGATGAATCAAATTCCTTCTTACTTTCAAACTCTTTAAGTCTCACATCAAGTCCATCGGCATCTTGTTTTCGTTCATCGAACTTCATTTTATTAATTTCAGAATGTGATTCATATTGTTTTTCGCTGTCCTTACATCGTGAATGATCTCCAATCTGACTTTTTCTTCCTTCAAAATCTGAAGATTTATTTACTTCAAAACTGTCATATTCTTTCTTTACTTCAATTTCTTTAACTTGAAATAAATTAACAATTTCAGAATCTTTAGGTTTATCAGTTTCTTTTTGCCTAGAGTTGTCATAATAATCAGGCTCCTTTTTCTTATCAATATCTCTATTTCGAAACAGTGACTGATTTTCTAAATCCTTCTTATGTCCAAGATCTTTATGCCTAAGATTGTCACTTTGATCAAATTCTTTTTTACTCTGGCTGTGATCAAATTCTCTTTTGCTGTGATGATCAAGTTCTCGTTTAATTTGTAAAGACATTGAAAATTCAGAAGATTCAGTTTCCTTCCTGCGAGAATTATCTCTGTGACGTGAATTAAAGCCATAGTCTGAATCTTTTTTATGTTCAACCAATTTCTGACTGTGATCTTCTGATGACTCTGAATCCTTCCTTGCATTTGTGTCCCTATGTCTGGAATTATCATTTGGTATAATTTTTCGCCTATCATTTTCTTTATGTCTTGCATTTTCTAAAACTTCTGGACTTTTTCTGGCATTACTTTTATGTCTAACATTCTCTAAATGTTCAAAGATTTCTTTATCTTTTTTACTCGAATGTTCTTTCCTTTCTCTATGACTAACTTCAAAACTGTCTTTCTCTCTTCTTCTCTCAGAAGAAATCTCGTTATTTCTTATACTGTCATTATGGGCAATATCTTTTCTCCTATCTTGATGTTCTGTAACTTTCTTTGTTTCATCGTCTTTTTTATCATGTGCTGAAATGTCATTATGCCTTAAATCTGCTTCAAGCTCTTTATGTTTATCTATACTTTCAGGTACTTTTCTATTTCTAGAGGTATCACTACAACTATCTACACTGTCCCTATTTCTTCTCCTATCCCTTTCAGAATAAGTAACGAAACTTTCATTCTTTTTATCTACAAAGTCTGTATTATTCTTACTATTATCATCAGAGTCTTTTCTCCTCTCATTAGGTTTATTTACACTATCTACACCAGTTAGCCTAGTACACTCAAACACTTCTGATTGTTCACTATTACAGTCCCTTTTTAATTCACTTAACTTACTTACATTACTTTCAGAGTCTCTTCGCGCACTATTATCCACACTGCCTTTTCTTCTCCTCTCCTCCTTATGGTTACTGTCCCTTGACTTATCACTAACACTAACACTATCACTTATTTCTTTTTGACTACTTTCAACACTGTCCCTTCTTTTATCTGAAACACTCTTTCTCCTCTCGCAAAGGTCTTTATCCTTTTCACTAGCTGTTTCTTTTATTATACTGTTGGCTTTTATTTCTACAGTTTCTTCTCTTGACCTTCTCCGACCGTCTCCCTCCTTCCTCTCTTCTGTACTTTCTCGCCTCGAGCAAGGTTTTAACTGTTTATTACATACTACTTCCTTCTTTACACTATCACATTTCTCCCCTTTAATAAAACTGGGTGATGGACTTTTTTGGACAGATTTGCTTTTTTCTGTTGAGGCGATTAAACCTCGAGGACTAGTTTCTGAAGTATCCACCTTTTTATCACTAGGAGGCGGTGGAGATATCTTTGGTGGGAGATAATTAGATAAAGATGGTAACGGAAATTGTCTAACTGTTGTAACAGTTGAGATACAAGAGGTGGGATATGTTTGAGGTGCTTTAGAAATCTCTATAGAAGGTATGGTACAGGTAGCGGTTGTAATTGCTAAACTACCAACACCTGCACATGAAACAAGAGACATTGCTGCCGTTGTTGTGGCAACACTAGTTGTTGGTTGCACTGGAGGATGACTTGGAAATGGATACTGAAGGCCCTTAGCACCTCCTGCAGGCGATGATGCAGGAGATTTAGGTACTGGCGAGTGTAAGGGTGAAGAACTATCTAAACGAGATCTGAGTGCAGTGATGCCAGGTCTTGATGGAATGAATTCTCGAGGCTCGTATTTCTCACCAAAGTTTTCCAGCCTTTTTGAGTCTTCATCAAAAACTGATCGTTTTGCCAGAACTGATTTAACAATGTCAGATGGTTGAAGCTCATGCAAATCCAGATCCAATAACTTGTGCCTGATGCGAAGTGCAGAAGCATCTACTTTGGTCAATGCTGTCCTTGACCCTGACCATTTTTCATATTTTTCATCAAGAGATCTTAAACGTTCTTCCCATTCTGGGGAGGGTGGAGACGGTTCGGAATCATCAGACGATGAAGATTGTGGCCTAGGGGGTGATGCTGGAGGACTAGGCGGTGCAGGCCGAGGAGACAGTACTTGAGATGCAAATCTTGGTAAAGGTAAAGACAAGGGATCAGGTGGCCTTTCTCTTGGAGTTCTACGAGGTTCTAACGGCAGCAAGTTTTCCGGCCTTTCATCACAAAGAGGAGTTCCTGGTCGACTTCCTCCTCCACCTCCTTCTCCACTGTGACTTCTACGATGCTTACATCTGCGTCTAGGTCCTCCTTCTTCACCAGAACTGGCACAGTCTTCAAGTTGTTCTAATAATGCATTTCGTTCCTTCTGTAAGTGTCGAATATCCGGAGGGCCTTGACCAACAGTGACCATCACTAATCCCCCGCCGTCATCCAAGCCCACATCTTCATAACTCCTGAAAAAAAAAAATTATATTGATTAAATTAATCATAACTTATAATTGAGTATAATATTCGGAAATTGATGAAACATAATTTTTTATCGAATATTTCCAAGTAATTATATTTTAAATTTATATCTGATGTTAACATTAATTATATCCAGTAAAATTAATTTTAAAATCCCTTACACACATAATGAAAAAGTTAGTACAGTAATATACAAAAATTTCTCCATTCTTTTTCTCACTTTCAAAAAACAATAATAGGAATGTTATTTATTACCAATAATAATAAAGACATTAACTTTCTATCTAAGAATATTTTATTGTTAAGAGTTTACTGCCAATAAATGTTAGGAATAGTAGAAATATTGATATACAATCATTATAGTATGACTGTTTGTTTTGGATCAATTACATACAATAGATAAAAATGTCTACAAATTTAAAACATATATATGATGTTATCTATTTTGTTGCAAAACAAGTTACCTGTAAGGTCTCCTTTCAGTACTGTATTCATTTGTGAACTCAAACCTAGAAGACATCTGATGCCTCGGAGTTGTCCTGATTGGAGTAGATGGAGATGGTGTTGAGGCACCAGGCGAAGCTCCGCTATTGGACGGTGCACGAGGATACAGTCCTGTGGAACGTGGTGGTTGTTGTTGGGGTGTATACCTTAAAGATGTTGCATTGTATCTTGTACTACCACCTCCACTACTACTTGACGATGACGACGGGGTCTCAAACCCTCGGGTTGTTGCTGATACTGCATTCACAATTGCTTGTGGGGACGCTTGCACACTGTCAACAAAAAATATAGAACAGAAATTTTTTTGATGAAACAGTGTATTTGGCAAAAACATGTTTAATGTCTTTCAGAAGTTAGTGAAACAAAAATTGCTTTCTCAAAAATGCCTTTATTTTTATTTTTCCCCATGGGCTTCGAGACAACTGAAACATCTACCTTGTACTTATTAATAAATGTTAATATATCAATGTTAAATACATAAATTTATTTGCAACCTAAAAGTGTCTAGTTAATTATTATTACACACTTACTGAATAGCTAGTGTGTGTGTGTGTGTGTGTGTGTGTGTGTGTGTGTGTGTGTGTGTGTGTGTGTGTGTGTGTGTGTGTGTGTGTGTGTGTGTGTGTGTGTGTGTGTGTGTGTGTGTGTGTGTGTATGCGTGCACACACTTATTAACTTTTAATAAGTGTGTGTGTCATTAACTTTTAATTCTGAGCATGTATTTTATCCTTTTAAGGAGCAAAAAACTTTACCTTGTAATTTTAAATTTACAAAATAATTACAAAGCAAATTTGATATATTAATGCAGTTGTAAAAAATGTTGCTTTTGTTCAAATCCCTTCTTTAATACTTTCCTGATTAATATCAATACCAAATTCTAATATATCTAAATACATTTAAAATGATATAAACAATTGTATATATATTAACAAATGAAGTTTTACCTGTTATCAAATACAGTATGTCCAGTTTGCTTTTCCAGGTGATCGTAAAAAGCTTCTTGACATTCTCTAGAAGCAAAGTCCACTTGCAGCTTACGCCCCCGTAGAGCAACTCCTCGCATCTCTTTCACAGCCACTTGGGCAAAAGCAATCTGCCGATAATAGTTAATGTTATCACTAAACTTTGTAAGAAATGTTTTTTAAAAAAATGGTTAATTTAGTTTTTAAATCTGAAGTGTGTACTTAAGCAAACTTTATATATTTAGATCTTTATATTAATTTTTTTCAGCATTGAAGTTTACGAGATAAAAAAAAAATATTATTTAGTAGGCTAGGCTAATTCTCTTTACCTACCACAAATAAAATAAGTTGTTTAAAGATAAAACTCACTTTACATAGCACAATCTTTCATATATTACGTTAAGCATCCAGTCAGTTTTGTACCAAAAATTAGAACCTGCATTACTGAAACTACATATATGGGATACTTACTTCGTCAGAACACCATGAAACTGTCATACCCCATACTTTTACATTTTAAGGCTTTAAAATAAAATAAACTCAACTTAAAACCAATAAAAGGTTTGTAAGCTAAATCCCAAGAGCATTATAACGTGACAAATAATTATTGACCAAATCAGTTATGAGAGTAGAAGCAGCAAAACAAAGTTCTATCATGTAGACGTTATTAAAAAAGACTCCGATTTAGTAAACAATAAATACTGTAGCTTAATTTAGGTATGTAATGTAAAACCTGGACATAGTAGGTTTCATTTATAAATATTCAATAGAGTCGGAATTCAGTCATTAATTTAGAGGCTACTTTTTTACAATATGAAAGTAGAACAAAGTAAGGACTATTGTATTAAATAACTTAAATACAATATATTACATTGTTTTATTAACCAGTCACAAAAGTATTAACGTCAACAATAACAGAAGTTCATACTGACAAGCAATAGTATGTCCACATGGTTCTGCAACAATTTCACTTGAGAAGATGTGTACAGTAATCTTAAAGTACAAGTATTGAATTAAAGATTAGAGTATTACAGTAATTACTAGTCAATGGTACTACTGGAATTATTTTCTTTACAGAATTAATGGTTTTTTACATTTAATTATGGAGAGTGATTTCATAGAAAAATGTCTGAATCTCTTTTCCTTTTGTTCATATACTAACAGGGAAGTTATGGACTGTCACATATTTAATAAGGTCATATATATTTCAACTATATTTTGTACTTTATTAACGTAGTGCTGCAGCTGTTCAACTTCGTGCTGTACGCTGTTATATATTGTTTCTTTCTCCAATTAATGCAAAAGGTTGAACGGGCTCACTTGTACAGAATTAATCAAAACTCAAAAAATCATGTTAGTTATATCACAGTATTTATAGACTGCAATCTCATTAACTGCAGATGCTTTGATTTTTTTCTGAATTTTTAAGTAATGCAAGTCTCACATTTCAGATGTGCAAATGCAAAATAAAAATGTAACCTAACATTACTTACTTTACAGACTTTATTTTAGAACTAATTTTGCATTATTTCAGTATATTAGGCAAAACTGGGATGGTATAGCAGTATCATTAATGCTTAAATTTTTAAAAAGAAAATAAATTTTTGAGATAACTAATTGAACTACGACTGACTAATAAAGCCAATCACATGAATATTTGAATGTAATTTGTGCTAGAATTCAATATATTGTGTAACAATCTTTTAATAAAATTATAGAATCTAGTTCAGTGGAAAATAAAAGGGAAAAACAATTTTTTTAAATCTTATTTTACCTGTTCAAAGAAGACAAGAGCATGGCCTCGTGATCTGTCGATTGCAACATGCGACACAGGACCAAACTGGCTGAATTGCAAGCTGAGGTATTTCTCCGACACGGACTCTGAATAAAAAGTAGTAAGAACAATTATATTTAGATCTGTTTACAAATTGCAACAAACAAACATCATGTATGTAGCATTATTAATTTAAGGTATGTATTATGTATGGAATGTATATTCACGTATAAAATTATGTAGCATTATTAATTTAATATATGTTTTAATATGTACGAATATTACACTACTTATGTTTGCAAACCTATATTAAAAGTTATACAACAAACTTTTACAAGAACTTTAAAAGTTGTTTAGAAAACTTACCTTATATATATATCCCACGTTCACACTTACATATAAATTTCTTTTAGGTAATGACCTGTATAAAATTTTGACTTCAGCCAGTTAAGCCTAACATTTATTCTGGAAAAAATATTGATTACCCAATATGTTTGTTTGTTTGTTTCTTATGGCAACTTATTCGGACCTTGGTCCATCAGTTCTCTGGCATCCCAATATAGCTTACATATGTTCTTTGACTTTCTTTGGTCATGGTCAAGTTCACTACACACTATCAAGTGCTCCTTATTCATCACAGAGTCTACTTTGTGGCACAAAGTGCACATGTCCGAGGTTAGTATCTTTATCTTATGTAAATGGGCTGCCATGCAGTCATGCCCTGTATTCAGGCGGAACATGGCGACTGCTTCCCTTCTCCGTCTGCATCGATTCTCATCCCAGGTCCTGTCAACATCATGCCACATTTTACCCTCAGAGACCGTTTTCGCCTTTTGGTAGAACTCGTTAGTTATTTTTTTCTTAATCATGGTTTTGGCCATCGAGGTATTCACTGTAGTGTTCTTATGTTGAAGTAGTGTGCCTTTTTTTGCCAGTTCATCCGCTATTTCATTTCCCAGTACTCCGACATGGGATGGGATCCATTGGAAGCAAATCGTTTTCCCAGGCCTTGTAGGTATTTTATCATTTTCTGTGCTTCGTTTATAGATTCGTCATTTGTTCTTTTGTTAGAGCATAAACTTTGTATGGCTGCTCATGAGTCCACCATGAACGCAACGTTGTGGTAGGCATTTGTTCTGTACAGAAGTTGCTGTAAAGCAAATTCTATTGCCTTGATTTCTCCATCAAAACTGCCTTTGTTCTTTCCAACTGAGGCATAGTGTGCGAAGAGTGATGAGTATATTCCAGCCCCTGCCTCAGCTCTGTTACTCATAAATGATCCATCTGTATATATATGGAGCCATTCATCTGTTGGGTACCTCTCCTCAATTGTTGCCAGTGTTATTTGTTTCATTGCACGCTGGCGAGTATTCATTCTTTTTTAAAATCTTCAATTAGATGTAAGTGTTTCCAGCTGCAAATAATCCAGAGGGTTTCTAGGTCCATAAAGCGGTTCGATCCTCTCCGTCACACCACAACGATTGAGTATATCCTGTCGCAGTCAGTGGGTCCTTTTGAGTTTTTAAGGTTTGCTTCTGTATGTTGTTTTTTGCCCAATATGTCCCTGGTAAAGCTTGTAGGCCGATGTGTGCACAACTTGCTTGTTGTTCTATTTCAGCAATGATTGGTAGGTTTTGTGTATACAGCTGTAGGGCCATTACAGGAGTTGTCTTAACCGCTCCACACACTAATCTCAATGCATTATTCTGAGTTTCTTCTAGTTTTTGTAGCTTGGACTTGGGAGCTGTCACAATGACTTCACTACCATATTTCAGGATTGGCTTTATATAGGCTTTATAGGTGTTATTGAGCGTGTCCCAATATAATTTAGTAAATAAAAATATAGCTGATTTCCCAATATCAGCCTCAATAGACTACGCTAACATTTAGTGAGTATATGAAGGTTAACAATATATTAATTGTTAAACCTGTTAAATAGTAATTGTTATTATTATTTTGTACCTGATACGCCATCAACCCAAACACAGTTAGTGTGCATGGACTTGCCAAAACCCAACTTTATACGGTTGTTACCCAGGTGTTCTCCATCCAACGTCCTCATAGCACGCACAACACTCCCAATGTCACAGTATTGGCAGAAGGCGTATGATGAAGCTGAGCCTTGTTTCTTGATATCAATTTCCTGTAAATAACGTTATAGAAATTTTAATATAATTATAATTAAAAACTCTACTTAATAATAATAAATTTATATTACTTCACTGACACTAATTATCATACAATTCAGGTTTGAAGGCAGAATACAATATTTCATAAATTTGATTTTCTCAGTTTTATTAATTTTATATTGTTTATTTTCAACCAAATTTACTAAAATTTCTTTTCTATGTATGTTAACAATATTTTATTAAAATAGTGTTAACTTGTTTTTATTAAAACAGTTAACCTTTTATTTTATGTTGTTTTTTTATATATCTATTGCAGTACATAAAACAGAAGAAGTTAATACACACACACACAAACTTCTCTTTATTTTTATTTTGTGTTTAACATCAGACTATTGTATACACTTGGGCTAATGCAGACGATGGGATGATTTATAGCATATGAAAATGCCAAGACCTGGGTGAAAGCCCAGTACGCTATCAACTAGGCCACCGAAGCGGCTATACAAATTAATCAAGTAACAACTTAATTATTTATAAACATTAAGTTTTCACAATTTTAACCAAAAAAATGAAAAAAATGAGGAAAACACACACACACACACACACACACACACACACACACACACACACACACACACACACACACACACACACACACACACACACACACACACACACACACACACACACACACACACACACACACACACACACACACACACACACACACACACACACACACACACACACACACACACACACACACACACACACACACACACACACACACACACACACACACACACACTTATTTATATATATGACCTTTAAGCTTATTATCATTTAATTTGTGGGAAAAATTATTTAATATCTAGTTAATTTGAGGGGAAAATGGATATTAATTCACATCAATGTGATTTAACAATATACACAATAGCTCAGTATTACATTTGTACAAAAATTAGAAATTAAGATATAAGAATAAACTATATATTTATTTTACTGTTTAAGAAAAAATAAATAGAATTTTGAAATTAAAAAAAAAATTCCATTAGCGGGTTGAGGTACTTCATTCATTCTTTCCCCAGTACTTTAAGTTAATCCAAACAGTGAAAGTGATAAAACTAAAATACTTATATAAAATTTAACTGAACTCACAATGATTTCGCCAAACTGATCGAAGTGTTTTCTCAGCTCTGGAGCGGTGATGTCTTTCTCCAAATTGCCGATAAACAAAGTCCTCGTGGCCTTGGGGTGGAACTCATCTTGTTCTGCTTCGTACGGCCTGTGAACAGACAAGTTTTTTTCATACGGCCTGTGAACAAAAAATTGTTATCATAGACAATTTTTTTAAGGTTGCAAAATAAAAAAGATCATCTTAAGTTATAAAGTTCTGAAATTAAAACAAAAAATAAACTTTAGGCCCGTAACATTATTTAAAACAACCAAAAAATTATTGCAAGGTAGTAAGTAAAATGTTTCTCCTTTTTTATTAATCAACAAATATTTATCTTAGTTATTTTAGTTATTTATTTATTCCAGCATAACTACACAGCATCTATTTATGTTCATTTGAATAGTAATTTAGTCAAATTCAGTACTAAAAATATAATGCTGAAATTATATTTTACATTATAATATTGTACACTGGACATATTATTATATTGTATATAATAAAACATTATTATATTATACATTATTATATTGTACATTATAATATTGTACATCATATATACACACCATATATATGACATGGTGTATATATATTCTATATATGGTGTATATAGGGTATAAATATATTAAAATTTGCAGCAGTAAAGTTAGTAAATGTTTTTTGCTAATTTTTAAAAATAGAATATGCAGTGTGTGTGTGTGTGTGTGTGTGTGTGTGTGTGTGTGTGTGTGTGTGTGTGTGTGTGTGTGTGTGTGTGTGTGTGTGTAACAAAAAAAGGCTAACTAACTTTGAAGATAAATTATATTCTTTTCAAGGAAAATAAGGAAACAAAAAAAGTATTACATACTTAATTTTTTCACAAATAAAAATAATATGAAAATAAAAAGTAAAATAAGATAAAATTTAAATATACGGTTAGATTATTTTGTATATGAATAATTACAATTTAAAAAAATACCACCAGATAAAATACTGGGTATATTTACAATATTACCAAAATAATTTAACCCTTTCATTAAACAGAAATATCACTGTAGCACACCTGAATTCATTGTCGTCAACATCATAGCCTTGGTAAGGGCCGACTTCGATCTTGCAGCCAAAGAACAGCTTGTCGTGCGATACTTGGAGAGCCTTCTCCACATCTTCTGGCTTTTTGAAACAAACCAAAGCATAACGTTCCGCACCCTGACCAACCACTTTCACCCAGGTTACTTTGCCATGCTTCTTGTATTCATGGAACAGCCCATCTTTTAAACTTGTATCTGAAACCAGTTTGAAATCTTGTTAAAGGACTTGTAGTCACCCATAAAAAAACAACTGTAAACAATTAGCTACTGTAATAAAGTACTACTGCCATTTAAAATTTATTTAATTTTTTGATTTTTAGTCCACCCACCCACCCACACACACAAACTTTTAAACCAAATAATACTTATAGAAACTGTTAAGTGTAACTAGCAATAAAAAAAACTTTTGAGGTCATAGTTACAATTATAATTGCAATGAACAATCATAATTCTATAAATTTTAAAATGTTACTTCCGTGTCAACCTAAAATTTACTTTTTTATCGTTTCATTATTACTGATATTTGAATGACTTACCACTAGAACGGGCGGGTAGGTTGCGAACACAGATGGCAAGAGGTCGTCGGTCATCGCTATGGACAGCTGGGCTTGAGTTGTTGGTGTGAGGTGTTGAAACAGCTGACTGCAGAGTTACCCCGCTTCGTAAACTCCCATGGTGACTAAAATAATATTATTTTTGATAAATTATACATAAATAATCATACAAAAAACATAAACCTACTTCGGTACTTTTAGTATTAAATTTAATGCTTTGCAAGCCTCTGGAAAACAAGGCTTGTAAGGAGTTATGTAAACTGATATGACCATTAGGACACTTTTTTATAATGAATGTATACTGTACTCAATTCCAATATTGTCTTCCTATTTACACTTAGTTACTCTAAAATGTGTCAACAATCAATAAAAACAATATTAGTTTTGCAGCAAATAAAACAAATACATCCAAAAGTTCGTTTTCTATTAACTTACACATTTTTTAAAAAAGGATATTCAATATTAAATTTAAAACTGAACAAAAACTCCAGACAGTACTTTACATTGTGAACTACTAAATTTAATTGGAGAAAAGTTTAAAAACTGAAGTATGATAGTATCATTTAAATGTTAAAAGTGGGAGTTGTTTAATTGGAGGTACACATGGGGGCCACCAACTGCCTAAATTGAACGATGACAAACTGTTGTGTTTTGACAACAGTTTAATTAAATGGCTGTAAACGGGCATTGCACCCATACAGTGGTCATTGTGTCTTCTACACAACAGTTTTGTTTTAATTCTTTGAGATTAAGATGGTTTCATAAAGGTGAAGACATTTGTATACATATCTTAATAAGACATATGAAAGAACATTTTAGTTATTATCAACCTGATGTGATAAGCTCCTGATAACTGCAACAAAAAGTGCTCCAGTAAGATCAGCGACTACACCACCACACTAATACATCATTTTGTATAAAACAAGTGATTAATGAGGCCACAACTGTGTTCATGAGTAAGTCTGCTATTTTAACATCCAATGTCTCATTGTTGTAACAACACTTGCAATTTGTGTTGTCACTAATCTTTGTAAATAAATTTATTGAAAGCCAATCTATGAATTACACCATATGTGTGAATCAGTGATATGAAAATTAATGAATACTCATAGTCTCAGACACATAGACGCAGACATCATAGTCCTGTGTTATTGTCCAATAATGTTTAACCTGCATAAAGATATGGAAACTCGTTTACTTTACTTTCAAAGGGAATTATGTACTGTAGAAGGCTGACTATTATTGCAGTGAGACAGCTGTCACGCAGTAGTGAATTTGCCAAAATGTCTGTACTAAAAAAAAATATGAACTGTGGTCAACATAAAATTTATAACTTTTTTCCAACTATATTTAATTATTTTAATCTGCATTATAATTTGAATTATTAAATATTATTTTTAACTTAATCTGAAAAAATAAAAATGAAACTTAAAAAAAGTTAATTTTTCACATTTGTAAAGGGTATTTTGACATTTAGTTGAGTAGCCATCCTGTCCAAAATATTACCAAAATCGATTCTTTTGTCAAGATTAAATCAAAATCAGACCAACCATTTATAAACGCTAGTGTAATCCGAATATATGCAAACCTTCAAAGACCTATCAAAACGTACGGATATTTTACAGATTAGAATTGGGGTACATTTCACAGTACCAGATCAAGGTTCTTCTAAGATGTCCACTTAAATTGGGCCAAATGAAATTATCAGCTAATAATACAGCTACATGGTGTACTATATTTAATTATTATTCCCTTCAAATTAGCCACTTCTTTATTCCTACAACACTCCACTCAAATTTTCCACTGTTCGGAAGTGCTGGAAGCCTTCTTCTGTGGGCTCTTTCATGATGTGTGCCACTTTTTCTTTCAAAGCTTAAACGGTATCTTGTTCCCTTTCAATGTAGATTTGACCATGGAGAACAGATAGTCACATGTTTGCCAGCTCAGGTGAATAAGCCAGATGATTTGACACTGGGATGTTATACCTAGCTAAAAACATTTTGCATTGTCTTGATGAAGAACCCGACTTGTTCTTCCACAATTCAGGTCATTTATTTTTTTTACTGAGTTGAGCAATAGTAATGCTGACTTATATTTTGAACTTTACGAACCTTCAGTGAAGGTACATAATACCATGAATATAATCATCGCTTTGTATTTTGATTTGTTCATTCAAGCTTTTCTAGCTCTCAGTGATATTAGGGCCTTCCGAATGCATGGACTGACGCTTAGTTTCTGGATCATAAGTGAAAAACCAAAATTCATCACATGTTATCACTTTTTCCAAGAAGTTTGGATCATTTTCAATGACACTCAAAGTGTCAAAATAAACATTTTCAAAAGCTTCTTTATGCCTTATACATTCTTCGTCAATTCCTACAAGAGGTTCACGGAAGTCGGACGTTTTAAACACAAAAAAAAAATCCTACAGGTTCAGCAATGGCACAAATAGTTAACCGACAATCAGATCGGATCAGATTACCAATTTTTTAAAATATTTTAATCCATTTTTGATGTGGAAGGGTGACTCCGGTGAACATCACCTTCAACGTATTCTTGGCCATCTTAAAAATGCTAAACCACTCAAAAACCCATGCATGTGACAAACATTCATTGTCTCATTCTTTTTTTTAAACATCATTTTTTTGGCAAAACAAAAAAAAACAGATGTTATCAAACGAAGGCCACTGTCAGATAATTTGTCTACAAAAAACTGGAGTAACAAAAATCAAAAGAGAAGGCCTCATGCTACACAGCTGTCGGTCAAATGAATGTTGCGTGTACACGGTTCTTTTTATTAATCTCAGCAGCATTAGTCTCATTATTTAATAGCCACACATCATATAATGATAAAATTGTTACGGACTTCTAAAAGCCTTTTACAGAAAGTACGCTATTAAAACCTAACTTAACCTAAACAAATGATTCACCTGTGGGTTGAACACGACTTATCCGACACAGGTGAAGAGGAAGCGGAACTGCAGCTACTGCTTGCCGATTGGCTGGAGCTTGAACTAGACCTTGAACGAGACCCACTTGATCCTGAGTTAGACCCGGTCTCGCTGCCGTTGGACCCGGATCTGTAAACCAATTTTCGACTTTATTTTGTCTTTCACAAATTATTGTAACAAAACTAAATCATTCTAGTTAATTCTTTGCAGTAATTACCTAGATTTGGTATGCTTCTTGTGAAGAACCACAACGGCTGTAGGCTCTCGCCTTTCCTCAGGATATACCACATCAGGTGTGGTCGAAGCAGTTGGGTATCTCGAGGCAGGCGCCTCATAGCTCCAACTTGAACCCACGCTGCGATGGTGTGGCTGCTGACGACTTACAACACTATAACAACATCTAACACATTACTTTTGGTTAAAGTTTGTCGTATTAAGCCAAATTAAATAAAACCTTAAACAAGTAATACAGCAGTTTTGTATATCTTTCAAAAAACTAAGTAAACTGAATTTGTGAATAAAACTGATTTGCCAACAAATCTCGATAATCCTTAAAATTACTTTTTAGAATCACCTACAATAACTTTGCCACCTCTTTTGGCCTATTAATGATTATCAACTGAAAAAATTTATAAAAAAGAATTTGTGGAATGAAAAAGTTGTTACCTTTAAATTTTTTATTTAAGGTCAAGAACAAATCTATAAAAAAATTATGCCTTTAAATTGTGTGCAACATTAGCAACAAATCTTAATTACTGCTGAAAAAATTGGCTTTTTTGTTACCACTCATAATTGTTGATCGTACTAAATCCAATATTCAAAACATTTTAAATTTACAACCATACAAGTCTCTTCATGAGATTTTGAGTGAAATAAATGATTAAATATCTTTTGAAAAAAACCATATCTTAATTGATTCAAATATTGAGTCAATAAAACTAATGAGGAAAATTATTGATTGCTAGACATACGCCTGTGTGCTTATGTATCTGTGGTGCTTTCACATTTAATGAAAAAAAAGCATTAGTGAAAAATGCATTTATATTTTTTATTGTAAGAAATTTAATGATGAATACTGCAATTTGATCTTATTTTTCAATACGAGTAGCCACTTGCTCATTACCCCCCTGAAAATACAGATGCTTTAAAGATTGCAATTTGAAATGGTTCAGTTCAGTAGCACAAGATGAAATTTTTTTGTTATTTTACAACGTGCATTAAAGGTTTACGTGATGAAATTCTGTGTAATTACATTAATAAAAATTGTTCAAATAACAGCTAATGTAACTGTAAATCTGCCACTTAAAGTTTATATTTAAGTTAAATTAGACATTGATAAAAATTATTTTCCAAATCCCAACACAACTTTAAAAGTTATGAAGGTGTGCACAGTAGAGATACATTTGAAATCTTTCTAGGTTGGATTGAGCTAAACCCTGGAGACATTCAGCTTAGTGGTTGGTGTAAAGGGGGGGGAGGAAGCAGGAGGGGAGTCATGGAGAGAAATCAATAGTTAGCAGTGACACAATGTTGCCAATTCTCCTTCTACTATACTCCAGTAGAAAAAAACATTACTTATAATAACATTGAAATTGTAAACACTTGCATTTTATGATCACAACAGAGAAGGGATTGATTTAGAATATTCTAGTTTTAAAATATTAAATTAATTGAAGTAATATTTTACTTAGCATTTTTTCAATAGCCAATGTAAGTATAGAACACATCACTTTTTTTAAAATACACACAGAATTTAAAAAAATATTCTATAAATTGTATGAATATTTTATACACTCTCATGCCAAGAACAGTGTCAAATATGTCACACAGATCTACACAATTGTTTTGTTCAAACTATATTAGTTAATGTTTATGTCATTCTAAGATTTTATTACTTCCAAAAATAGCACTAAAATATTATTTACAACCTAAACAGAAGTAAACTTATTTACAAGGACCCACTAATATATAGAAGCAAAAAGTTGGGTTGTAAATCCTAGCATTTCAGTATTTCTTTACACAGTTTTGAAATGTGATTATACATTAGACATCAACACTTAATATAGAATAGAAAATAACACTACAAAATATATTGAAAATGTGTTAGTTTATTTTGTAGATTGCAAAAACAAAAAAGAAAATAAGATTGCATGTGCATGATCAGTGTCGGGTGATTGACCACTTATGAATTCTGTTGTTTTGCATTAGGCCTTTTTATACACCCTTTTCAAAGTTGTGTAATATTTGTAAGATTTTCTATTACTTTTTTTAACTTTCTGGTAACCGTAACCAATAAGGACCAATGTTTTATATCATAACATCCAAAATCTCAAACATTAACACGCATAGATGACCTCAAACGTTAACAAACCCTCGAAAAGTAATAGAGATCAAGATCAACGCTCATTTATGATAACTTTAAAAAGTTACAACAAATAATTTAAGACCTTAAAGCCCTTTAGAAATCAATCACCAGATTTTTCAACAGAGTCTGTTATGCTTTTTTGTTGCAACCATTCACTTCATTCTATTCAGTGTGTTGATAAGCAAGTCAAGAATATCAATACATTATTGACCAACATAAGTGTTAAAAAAATGTAATTTAAAAGAAATACTAATTCAAAATATTGGATTCAGTACCCTACTGTCATATTTTTTATGACAGGTGTTATTTTATGCCAAAGGTGTTATTTCATTATTATTTTAAATTCATGTTAACTTTACTTATTAGTAATGGTGATTTTATCACAAGTTTAAATAATAAAAATATAAATTTCTTTATAAACAAATTCATTATTTTTCATTGTTGAAATCAGAACAAAATGAACCCTCCAGTGTGAGGATACATGTTTTATGGATTTGATCTTAACATGAACATTGCAATAAAATGAACTTGTTTTGCTAAACTGAGTAGGTCTCAATAAAAGTTTGAATAACTTTAAAAACTGTTAAGTATTAAGACAATTTCATTTGAGTTGGCTGCCTGTTCCTAGCCTTCTTACAGGGTTGTCAGAAGAATAAATTCTTCTGGTAATTATAAACTATAAAAAGATCAGTTTTATTCTCACATGATATAAAACTATTATACCACTATTACTACATTACTAACAGTAATGACAAAAATTGTACACTTTCTGCTCATTAATTAATTATAAAGCTGCCTCGGTGGCCTAGTTGATAGCGTACTGGGCTTCACCCCGAGGACCCGGGTTCGATTCTCAGCCAGGGCTTGGCATTTTCATAGGCTACAAATCATCCCATTGTCTGCATTAGCCCAAGTGTGCACAATAGTCGTACGTTAAAAAAAAATATATTTAATTTATTCACTAAGAACACTAAAGCATATATTATGAACAAGTAATACTGTTTTTAAAATTTTTGCTAAGTAAGTAGACCTAAAGTTTGAATAACTTTAAAAACTGGTAAGAACTTCAAAAATCTAATAATATAAAGTCATAATAGAAACTATACTATGATCATTAAAAGCTTTCTTCATTCCCTGTACAATAACGAAAACATGAATTCTGTATCCCTGTTTTTTAACGTTAACTGTTGGTAGTTATCTTAAATTATTCATAAAAGTAGTGCTTCTGTTTTGCACTTCATAATAAAAAACCAATTATGATAAACTTTTCAAAAGCAGCTTTAATGTAGGAAAAATTTAATTATTTTAAATGTTTTTTTAAATGATTTCTAATTACAATTTTGATATTTTAATCTATACTTAATATGTTAATTATTATTATGTTATATTATTTTCTCCCACTATGTATTGTATCCAAAATTGCACAGCAAAAAGCTCTATTTCTAATTCCCCCCACTTTTATATAAGCAAGACCTTTAAAATGATGTGCTGTTTAAAAGCTGTTTAAAATTTATCAATGAAACCATTCCACGTATGCTATTGACAAATTAAATATCCCCGAGTTATATTTTCATTTATTTATTTCTTCAATTAAATACAACAGAATCCACAAATATTTATCTCTTAGTTTTGTATTTGGACTACAGTGATTTAATAGTACTGTAGTAGCATTGTTATTATTCAAAAATTATCATATACCACGAAACTGTTTAGAATTATTCATACTAGGCCTATTACTTCACCATCAAATTATCCAAGTTAAATTGATACAGATTTGGAGCAGAACTGGTTTGAATTGGAAGTGGGATGTTGATACGATTGTCAAATAGCCTTGCTAAGTTCCTTTCACCTATTCACAATCATGGCCTTACTAAAGCGGAAACTAATGTTTGTTGACACGCCTACCTGAACGTCAGTGTATGTGTATAACTTAACCATTACTGATTAACTTCTTGTTCACCAAGGACACTGCCCTTATCATTCCTATTTACTAACTACCAATTTACTTAAGTTCACTAAAAATAATTACTTTAAAATATTTCTGAGTTTTTTTTAGACGTACCTCAGATGTCCATTAAAAACACAATAATTCCCTATGATTCTTTGATATAATTTATATCCTACAAATCGGAATTAAATTGTAGTTAATATAAACACTGTTTGAACTAATGCAATTTTAAATCCAGAACACTCAGGATCTACACTCAGAACCCAGCTGGTCTTATCAGAATACATCACTTGCAGCTGCTCCTGTTATGTAACATGTAAATTCCCTTCATAACCAATGTTTACCATAAACAATTTATAAGAAAGTGTATATATTTGAGCATGTCCAGTCAAAGTTACCCACACTGTCCAAAAACATGAACTTTCCACGTGTTTAGTGTTACAAAACTTCAAAATGTTTCAGACCTGAATATAAAAGCTAAATGTATCAGCAAAGTTAACAGTTATAAATGTATGTGAACATTTATTATCTTGAAACTGTTTCAAGTAAGGCTTAAGTTTGTATTACATAAATTATTTCCATTAATTAATAAGATTTCTACCAAATTTGACAAAAATTACATTTAAAAAAATTAATAAATACACAAATGAGAAAGGCGCCAGTCAACATAAATGTGAAAGAACATTTCAATAAGTGAAAATCGAAATTTATTTTTGTAACAGCCTGCATACATTCGCTTCCTGGCTAAACCTGTTCATCCAGATTAAGATTATTTTAAAATTACTTTAAATTTTCAGAAATCTTATTTCTCATTCGAAAAAACTGTACAAAAATATTAAAATCATATTTTCTTAATTTGTTTTTTAATAAAATTAGAAAAATTGTAAATGCTAATTTATGCATATTTTAACACTGATTACGTTGGTATCCGGTACAGATTGAAATAGTTATAAGAAAAGTAATAATTTTTTTAAAGATTTTTAATAGTCACTATTTAAAATGAACTACACAACAACACGGACACGGACAGATGAACTACACAACAAATTTATCCATGCTGCTATCAAACAAATCTTTACATTGTTTGAATTTAATATGACTAAAATGTCAAATGCTACATTTCAAACACATATAGTTAAAAATTTTAAAATTCTCAAAACTTGTCAACAATTCCAGATTAGTACACATTTGATAATCTAGTATATATAACTAAATTAACTGCTTTTTTAGCTCATTTATTAGTGAACGTTTGTTAAAAAAAACCTGTCATAGATGAAACAGTATATAAATTTTATGTTCTAAGTGGTTTGTTAACTTGTAACATGTATCATGTTTAGGGCTAGTTGATGTCGGATTTTGCAGGACGTGTGATGCGAGGAACATGTTTATAAAGTTTTATATATATATATATATATATATATATATATATATATATATATATGTATATTTTGCACATCGCAAATCTTATATTAAATTAATTACAATTAAAAATTACTGTTTGCGCCGAGATCGAACTGTGGACCTTGCGCATGTGAGGCAATAATGATAACCACTGCACTATGGAAACTACAGAAAAGTTTAACCGATTAGAGTATATGAAATGAATCGTAATTTTAATTTTGGTAGTTATATTAAAATATCTGTTGTTTTAAATTAATTTGTAAAGATCAGCTGATGTCATTAAACATCTGGTATGCTATGATAAATTTCAGCTTATGTTGTTAAAAGCTAGCTTATGTTACTTTGTCTTGTTTTCAAACAAATTATCATAATTAAAATGACAAGGAAGAGAAAACATGAAGAATGATTTTTATTTTTAGGTCAATAACAAAATTTTTGTTTATATGAGTATGGGGGGGCATCCTACATCAGACAGTTCCCTACAAATCTAACCTGTACACAATTAATAAATCTAGTTACTACAACTATGTGTTATAGTTTCTGTATTATATTGTTCTCTCGTTTCAATTAGTCTAAATGGTCATAAAATAAAGTCATTTAACCACAGTTAAAAATATGTGGTTAAAATTTGAATGAATAGCAAATTTAAGCATGTGCGCGCAACACAAACAAAATTCAATGTAAATTTTTATTAAGCAAGTACAGGTTACAATCTTCAACATTAATGAAAAAAGTAAACTGTTTTAACAATTTATGTCAAGGCTAAACAAAAACAGTATTGACTATGCTGTGCAAACAAACGGAAATTTCAATGGTATTACAATAATCGTGGCAAGCAGCTGTCTTTCTGACATAATCAAAGCGAATTTTCAAAAATGTGTTTTTATCTTTACACTATTTTTGAAACTCTGATTCCATCATCATACACAGCATTAAAATCTGTGTATATTAGCATTGTAAAAACAAATTGTTTTGAAAATATGAAATGAACCCTGACCAACAAATTTAATTTTGTAAATTCAACAGATTTTGAAATTTTTAAATGCTAATGTAAGCATTTCTTAATGTTTATTACAATAAAAATCATATTTTCAAAAATATTTAAGAAAAAAATTAATAAGTTTTAAAGATTTGAAAAAGCATTTTTCAAACTGTTAACAAATTTTTTATACAATGAGCATGTCAAAGTTTGTTATGTCCAAATCAATTTTTGTGCCAAGTTTGAATGAAATCGAACTAAAATTGCAAATGGTGAGTACACTAACTGTGTGTGGATTAAAAATATATATACACATTGTAATTACCCCTCAAAAAATTACTATAGTTATTAATCACAAAATATAACACAGTCTTAGCTAAATTACAAAATAGTCTTACATGCTGATTTACACAATGCATGTAATGGGAAAATAAAATATAATTATTGGGACAATATTTCAACAGTTCTGAAATACTGTGTGAGTTTGTTAACAGGTTTTGTAAGCTTCAACTTACATAACTGAATGCATGCTTCCTACAGAAAGTACTCGTACAATTATGACGATAATAGTTCCACGCTAATCTTATGATTTCATACCAACTGTTTCTTAAGAACTTAAGAATTATTAAACTTTCTTATAAATTTCCCAGTAGAGGCAGCAGATGGACTTCATGAACATCTTGCTCATACTTCTCTTACTGATCTACTTAAGACGCAAGCACATTCATTACTCTACAAAGCTTGGCTAACTCTTTAAAGTGTAAAGCGAACTGTGCTAACGGTAGTGGATTACAGTCGCCTAATGGTATATCAAAAAAAGCCCGGTGATACCTGGCAATCTTTCAGTGTATCTTCATTGGATTTCACTGCAAACAAAAAACTGGCCAAACGGAGCAAAACCTCCATCCATAATAAGTGTCAAGAGAATGAAAACTTGAAGGGAATATCTTTAAGCACCTTAATAATGAACTGGGAAGTCACAAACTACGAAATTGGGTCACAGTTATCCAACTTCAATCCTCTCCAATTCCAAGACTTTATGAAGAGACTAAGGCTGGAAGTCACCATAACTGAACGTGTTAGGAATATATAGACAGGTACAATAGTTTGTAAAGGTCACGGTGTAATACATACTCTAGAAATTTGTTCGTTCATGAATTTAAACGCAGTGTAACGTATCCAGACATAACATAGAAGACAATGGCAAGTAGACACAAACCTGCACTATAGGTCGAAGTTTCCCTTACTGCTTTATGCTACCGAGCTATGATCTTACCATAAAAACAGTAGGTTAATCATAACAAGTGTATTTTTTAAATTTATTGTACTACAGTAGCCTACTATTTTTATATAGCATTTGATATTAAACTTTCATATGTTGAAATTTTTACTTATTTTTTTTCTTACTAACTCTGTTCTGGGCATAAGACGAATCTGCCTGTTTCTATAATATAGCCTTTCTCCTTATAAGTAAGCCTAACTGAAGTAAAAACACGAAACTCTGAATACTGCATTTCTTTCCTTCTAAATTTACTTTCAATGAATCTACATACATAATAAAAATTTGAGCAGCCTAACAGAGCGATTTTGAGAAATTAAAACAATTTTCTGGTTTTTCCTTAATAATTTTGAAAATGAATTTAGGAGAGGGGAATTAAGAATGTGAAAATTGTATGCCCTGTTGTGCATTTTTTAATCTAGACTACAGTGTAACAGTACAATCACTAAATAGTATTTACAAACTAAGCATTAATTTTTTGTTCAACAGTACTTTATTTCAAACATATTTCCAACAGAACTATCAAAGAACCTTGTTTTCAATGTACACAGACTGCTTTTGTGCTTAGTACGATGCTTACATAATATTATTTACAAAACTCAAAGAAAATATCAATTCCAAACAACAAAGACTATCTTTGGTTCTGCTAACAATATCAATTCTTTGATTCAAAGAGTTTTATGTGAAAAAATCTGTACACTAATATAATAATGTAAATTGTTTAAATTAGTCAGGCCTGGAAGTGTTCAGATTGGTTTTTATCTAAAAGCATTTCCGAGATTCAGTGAATTTTTAATTCTCACTACATGAAGCTAGAAAATATTCCTTATCACAAAAAAAACTCCTTTTCAGATTTTGTAGAATCTATTCCATTTAAAGACCCTTTAGTAACATTAAAAAATAGTTTGAGCTATAAAAAAAATAAAATCCGCCTAGTTTCTCAAAACTGTTTCATCAAATTTTGCACAAGTTATTGGTCAAATATTAAGATTCAAAAACTTAAGTGTAGAAAATTTTAAATGAAAAGAAATTTTTGGTGTAGAGTCAATCTACTAAAAATAAACACTAACTGATGTCATGTTTTTATTTACACACTTTTACAGCTAAATTTCTACAAGGTTCAAACACTTTTTGCCTCGTCAACAACAGTGTTCATTGCGAAAGCTTTGTTTTATAACAAAATTTAATTCTGCAAACCTTAATTTTGTCACGAAAATTTCATACTGCAATTTAAATTGTTCAATCATTTAATATCACCAAAATATTGTACGTCTGTTTGGTACATGCCTAATGCAATGAAGTGGTAAATTTAGGATTTAAAAAGATCTGTGGATGAAATAATGAAAGGGTTTGCAAATTTTTTACCAATTTATTGAATTTGGGGGGAGTTACAAATACCAACTTTCTCTAATAGCACCCTAAATAATTCTCTGTATCATTATTATAACAAATAATCACCATAATAAACCAAAATTTAAATGTAAGTATATTTAAGCCTGTTTTTTAAATTATATATATATATATATATATATATATATATTTACCTAGGTCCACCTATTGTAGTCCATCTATCAAAATACCATCAATTGTAGTCCATTTTTAAGCACTATATATTTCTGAAGCCTGATGATAAATGATAATAACGGTTTGGGTCCAAGTACAAAATATACCTTTCAGTCTTGAATTTCTTTTCACGAAAAATATTCATACAGTTTTTGTAATTGCATCTGTCACTTCCCAATCAAATGTGGTCCACAACCATTGTCTGACACCTGGTATCAAAACACCCTTGAATGTGGTCCCACTCGCGTATCATTTTACATTTGATTGTGGGCCAGAGCGACAAGTAGTTATATACCCCAATTGTGGTCCGCCTGCAGTGTTGCCAGATTTATTTTGTATATTGATGAAGGCCTGCTTAGCTTCCAATGCGACATTCGACTCTTTGCGTATGGGTCAGTAAAAATATTATTATTTATTATTCTGAAACATACGATCTCTTGTTGTTTCTTCACCATTTTTAGTGGTTTATTGGCAACACTAACCCTAATAAAATTGTCCGAGTGTATGTTTGTCTATCGGTAACATAATTACTTCTCAAAATGAATAATTTCAAGTACGCTGGAAATGGGCATATTTTTAACAACTGATTTTGGCCAGTGAGCACCGAAATAGAGATGATGAAGCCACTTGGCTCAAGCTAATCGAGGCCGGAAAACGATGTCAACCCGAGTGGCGTGTGATTTCGCTCCAGGAACAATAACCCAAAACTAATTATATGCCAAAAACAAACATACGTACTGTAATGATATTTATAAGAACATACGTACTGTAATGATATTTATTACGTACTGTAATGATATTTATAACAAATCATATAAGAACAAACATACGTACTGTAATGATATTTATTTTGGAAATTGATTTAAAATAACATAGGCTATTGATATTACTCGGTTACAGGCTAGTTGTTGAATAAAATAGATAAATTAATAATATTTGAAGGTAAATTGAAATAGATTATTTGGATAAAATAACTATAGGCCCTAATATAAATCAAAATTGGAAAGTAATAAATGAAGCCGAACTTGTTACCAAAAATAGGTTAATACCTGCATGTATTCATTAGTATTTAATTATTTATTTAATTAAAATTATTATTTAAATTATTTATTTAGTATTTAATTAGTAAACCTAATTTGCAATATTTGCAGGTATTTGCTAGGTATTGAAGTAACCTATAACTAGAAATATTTATAATAAATGAAAATAAAAGATTAATTAAAACACAAAAACATATTCAACATATAACAATATACTTGTATTTTGTGACATGGTATTCAGTTCATTAGTAGGCCTAGTATTCAGTTCATTACAGTTCTATGAACTGTAGGCCTGAATCAGTATGGGTCAAAACACAAACATTAGTTGTGTTGTTATGTAAACACCATCGATCTTTATTGTTTTTCAAGACATTAAAAATTACCTAAAGTTATTAAAATTGTCATATTTAGAATACCTTCATGAAAACCTTTCGCTTGATATCCCATTTGATAGGTTTCAAGTAAAAAAATATATCCTGGCCCATATCCTGGACCGCCATGCAGCCATCGTGCATTTTTGAGCCTTCAATTTTTTTTAATGCGCATTGACTCATATTTTACTCAAGTTATGAATTTCAAAGCCTAACAACTTTTTTTTAAAAAAATAATAACAAAAATTACGAAAATACAAAAATGTTTGTCACGATGCCCCTGACAAGTTAAGGAGTCCAAAATATTACTGACCGTCATCATGCGGCCCATGGCACTGAAGATTTTTAAATTTGGAATGTACTAATCAAGATATTTCGTTTGAGACCCAAATTGATAGATTTCAATTTTAAAAATTTCAACCTATATTTTGGGCCGCTAAAATGAAATCTTTCATTTATGAGCCTTGAATTTTTTTAAATGTGTAGTAATTCATATTTTACTGAAGTAAAAAAAATTCAAAGCTTAACAAAGCTTTGTAAAAATATTTTAAAAATATAAAAACAAAAACTGTCCTAATGGGGCTTCTGCACTCTAGAGGCACCAAATCTCTAATTTATTTGAATTTCAATGCTTAAAAACTAATTGTTGAAAAGATGAAAAAGTTAAAGAAAATACAAAAATATTAGTCATGGGGCATCTAGCGCTTCAAGGATCTAACATTTGTTAAATTTGGATTGTACTAATCAAGACCTTTCGTTTTATACTTAACTTGATAAGTTTCAAAGAAAAGAAAATTATTTTCCGGCCCATAATTTGGGTTATCAAGCAGCCGTTGTGCAATTTTGGGACTTCAAATTTTTTATGTGTGTAGTGTCTCATATTTTACTCAAGTACTTAATTTCAAAGCGACTACTTGTTAAATTCAACGACTATTTGTTAAGAGGATAAAAATAATTTACGAAAATCGCAAAAATGACCCCCATGGGACCCCTGGTGTACCAAGGGAGTCCAAAACCTAATCAGCAAATGCCCTTCATGTCATATACGTTTTTTACCAAATTTCGTCAAAATCGGACAAACTGTTCGGGAGTAATCACTTAACAAACAAACAAAACAAAAGAAAGATCATCGAGTTAAAATATAGACTTGTTCCTTCCGTCAAGAAGTATATTCAGAAATTAAACTAAAATGGATCTAGTCTATAAAGAAGTATTGAACAGCTGTGTTCTAGTACATCGAAAATCTAGCGTAAGAAGTAGTTTATCTATGAACTGGTATATTTTTAGTAAATTGATTTAAACGGGAAAAGTAATTTATCTATGTGATGGTTATAAAAGCTCTTGAAACGCCCTTACAGCATATAACAAACATATAAGAATTAAATCATATAAAAATTACGATGTTAATTATTACATTCAATCTACAAGCCTAAACTATAAAACCAGTGCTGGAAAGTAAAGTTAATAATCAAAAGTGTGTTATAGATTGTATATCTTAATTGAAAAGAGTGTCTTCATTTTTTTAACAGAAATGTGACAGCTGGAAAAAAATTACTTTGGTAAATTAAATATAGATGCAAATGCTTGAATTATCCCTGTTGGCTTAATAATGATTTGTCTACGGTCGTATATTTTTCCTATTATTTATTTATTTACTGGTACAAATTTACTGGTATACAGCACAGTTTAATATAAAACAAACATACATAGTTTATCTTAAAACTGAAACAAAAAAACTAAATCCAAACCAAATTCCAAGACCTACATCCTTAGAAACCACAACCAATAACTTATTCCAATATATCTATATAATTCTTTCCAATTAATGACTATGGTACCGGTGCATTTGGAAGCAGCCATTTTTTTTCATTTATTTTTTAGTGTGTCCTTACTTACATTGAAATAGCTTTTAGGTCATTTGTTAGTCTATTAAAATATATAATAGCTGTGTTTATATTCTTTTTTTTACCAGCTTCTTTATATACAGTAGGTATTTGTATAGACTTATGCCTTGTAATACTGTTACTATTTATAAATTCCTTGCTTAAATTATAATAATGTCTTAACAAAGCTGTCAAAATATAACTCTGATTTACGTTTAGTATATGTTTTTGAAATTCAGCATCATTACTTATTATTTTAATATCCTTTTTTGTAAATTATATAATGGCAAGGAGCATTGTAATATGCTGCTCTCAAGCTATTATACCTTATGTGGCAATACTGTTGAAAAGCCCATAATATATTTTAATATAGTTTTACTTGACATAATCTTTTTTAATTTAACAAACACATATGCCAAATACTTAGTTCTATTACGTAAATTAATTATATGATCCGTCCATTTCTTATATCTATTAAAGAAAACACCTAAATATTTAGTACTATGAACATTTTAAAGGATTATTATTTAAAAATATTCTTAGTACTAGTGGTAATGTAGGTACACTATTTGCAAAAAGTTACATATATAGTTGTTTGAATTATATATGCCTGAATTATCTCTGTTGACCAATAGCCTTGAAACTAGGCTTTCACCCCCGAGGACCGGGTTCGATTCCCGGCGAGGGCTTGGCATTTTCATACGCTATAAATCATCCCACCGTCTGCATTAGCCCAAGTGTGCACA
Source organism: Callitettix versicolor (assembly GCA_022606455.1). NCBI lineage: Eukaryota > Metazoa > Arthropoda > Insecta > Hemiptera > Cercopidae > Callitettix > Callitettix versicolor. Next base: position 63,543,981 of record CM040184.1, read on the forward strand.
ATAGTCGTCGTTAAAAAAAAAAAAAAAAAAAAAAAAAAAAAAAAATCACTGTTCGTCAGTATTAATAATAAATTTAATAACAGCATAACGATATATCCTGATTTAGCTCTTGGTTACCTTACAACCGTATATGCTGTTTTAGCTGTTGGTAAATAAAATCGAATCTGACTCAAATTAATTTCTCCAATCGTACATGCTTATTTAGCTGTTGATCAGTAATATAGACTTTTACTCAAATTAATTTTTCCGATCGTACATGCTGATTCAGTCAGTAATAATAGAAAGTTTATTACTATTATTAAACTCTGGCTTAAAAGTTTTTTTTTTTAAATCCTATGACCGTAAATGCGAGTTTCGCTGTTGGCCATATGAACCCATCACAATAGTAAATCTAAGTTTAAAAACGCCAACGAACCAGTAACGATTAAGAGGAAATATTTCAAATGAAAAATAATTCAAGAAATACAAATTTAATCTTAAACAACTTTATTAGTACAAATAACTTGAAACAAATATTAAATAAAACAAAATATATTATAAATTGATGTATAAAGTGAGACAATAAAATAAAATAATATTTCAGTACATCAATACATGAAATGTTCCAAGGAGCTTTTCAAAATCAATAATTGTTCCACTTTTTAAGAAAAGGAATTTAAATGATGTAAGTAACTGCAGAAGAATATCCTTTGCTGACTGCGTTTCTAAATTGTTCACGGGATGCTGCTTAAGAGACTGGAGGAATGGGTTTTGAATAACGAAGTACTAACCGGATTTCAGGCTGGTTTTAGGAAGGGTTATAGTACTTGTGATAACATTTTCAGTCTTACAAATATTATTAGATTGAAGGTAAAAGAAAAAGGTGAAAACTTTACTGTTTGTTTGTGGACTTCAGGATGGCGTTTAACTCTCTAGTCAGACAATATGTGTTCTATAAACTTTATTCTCACGGGTGTTTGTAACAAATTTCTAGAAGTCTTGAAGCCGGTAGTCTATACATGGATACCGAGACCAGAGTGTGGACCTGACAAACAGTTTTAGAACAGGGATGTGTATTAACTCCTCTGATTTTTCCCCTTATATTTGAATGGCATACATTTTTAAGGCGTTTGGAAGGTGGTGTTCTTGTAGCAGGTGTTAAAATAAGATGTTTTTATGCAGATGAGATATGATTGTGATAGCGGATCATCCGGGAGTATTGCAGGCTATGATTGATAATTTAGCGAAATACTGCAGGCTTTGGAGTTTGACATTGAACCTGTTGGAAATAAAAAAAGAATTTCATTAGGAAATTACCGAAATTCTTAAATAATAATTTATTAAAAATATTCTTAAAATTAATAAAAAAATAATGTATTTCAAATATTTTTTTAAAACATTATTAAGTAATATTAAAAAACAATTTTATTGTTTTTCTAGGATAGACTAGGATAGAGTATGAGGGTAGGTTAATTGAACTTTTGAATTGAATAGTAAAACATTTCGGCATCAACTTTAAAACAACATTCTTTGCTGCTCAGTAACATTAGTGCTAAACCTTTCAAATTAGTTTTTATAAATAAGCAAACAAACAAATTTCACTTAGTAATTTAGATGGGCCTCTAGAATGGGTTTGTTGCACTACAGAAATAGTTGTAATAGAAAATCCACTTTTATTTCTCCGACGGGAATCTGCAAGAAGTTCTGCACCTTTAAGAAAGAAAATTACAGTTGTCTCATTAGTCTCATAAATCTTACTGTCTATCATCTTACTGAAAAAAAATCTTCGAGCTGATATGTTTTTATAAGATGCCAAAAATATTATCTCTTTTAAAACTTGTTACTTAACAAGAGTATCAAGAGTTGATATCAAGAGTCCGAGCTGTGCTTATTTAGATCATTTCCGAATGCCCTTATCGGCACAAACGCAACCTAAAGCCATTACACTTTAAGAAATGCTGAAGCCAGCAACTGTCGCGTCGTGCGGCTTCGCAGAATCGTAGTAAGTAGGAAAGGTGCTGCATCAATCACATACTGGCATTCATACGTACACAAACACATACGACATGTGTACCGAAACACATCAGTGACATCAGTATAACGGCCTACATTGACTAATCACTCATTAGTAATAGATTCTTATTATAACAAATGGATAATATCATTATTGTTATTATGACCAATAATTTTCTTAAAATTATAATTTTTGTCCGTAGGTATATTTATGTCATAGTAGGCATAATGTGTAACCACTCGCAAACATACGAAATCGCGAAATCAAAGCGAGGCCAATAAATGCAATATGTGAATCTTGGTTTTTTTTTTAAAATAATAATTTGATATGTTACAACCAATATTATATTTTTAAAACAAGAAATAAAACTCGTATATACACAAAGAATGAAACAATGTGATTCGGTAACAATGGTCTTAACGAGTTAATTGCTGGCAGACTAAAATGAAATCAGACTTTTCTTACTTTTTAATAGACAAACAAAATATTGCTACGTAACTTATAAAAAAAAACTCTGATTTTTTCTTAATAGTTAATCTTTGAACATATTCGTATCTGTAAAATCCTACGTTGCTATCCGTTTAAAGTTACGTTTTAGGCAGTAGTAGTCTATTCGAAGTTTTCTAAAAAAAACTAGATCAGGGAATGTAATTTCTCTCGTGAATTGATTAAAAAATAAAAGTATAAATTTAACAGAAATGTTAAATTTAAAACTACTTAGAAAAGATTTTGTACAGATATATAAATATCAGGCCATATCAATTTTACTTTTACCATTTTGGGTATTGTTTAGGCTATATTTTCATTTAATCTATTGAATGTTAAGAACATTCAGATTCTATACCAATTTTGAATGAACTAGGCTAGTTAAAAACTTGTTTGAATTAATGAAATAAAAATAAATGTAATAAATAAATGTATTTGTACTGAATGCAGGCCATACAATTGGGTAAAACTGAATTTTCAATTAGCTTCAAACTGCACATTTTTGTGTAATAGTTTAAATAATAATTTGTTAATAACTTTTTAAATAACTTATGTAGCGACATTTTTAAAACTATAAAAAGTGTATCGAAATTTACGCTACAAATTCTTTACAAGCTATTTTATAAGCTGCGTATAACGAAAAACGTTGGCGTACATTGTATTTATTTAGTTTGACTCGGCGTGATGTGTCTACAAACGTCGACGTACGACGTTTTTTAAACCAACTGTCATTTCTAATATTACAAGACTTTGGTAATAAGTTTTATGAAAAAAGAAGGAAGTGAGTTTTATGTTAACTAAGTTGATCACTGTATTACTACTAAGAATGAAACCGTAGAAACCATTGACTTGTAAAATACTGAAGGAGTGTTTGGTTTACTATAATACACAAATACCTGTAAACGATTAAATAAAACATTAATTAAAACAAGCTTAATTAATTACCATCCCTGCAATCGTTTTGAGCCAGTTTGATCTTTTTAAAGTATTTTCAAACACTTGTAGAACCATGTTTTACCGAATTGTATTACCTGCATTCGGTTCTACCAGTTGTTAGGAAATTTGTAGGTTAAGTTAGCAATTTTTTTACTTTTTATTAAGACTAGTTTAATAATTTTACCTTTAGGTCTACGTGACGTATACTTGTAACTTATTCGAAATACTAAGCAAACACCTGTGGTTTCAAAAAGGGCTAAAATGCTAAAACATGATAGTATTCATTTTAAATCACATTAATTCGTTACTATAAAATAATTTATTTTTATAATTTATTTATAAAAATATATTTTGGCAACCAAGTATCCAATAAAATAAACGTGCTTGTTTGAAAGAAAAAATATAGGCCTACATTTTTGTGCTTTTTATAAACAGTCTTAAAAAAAGAAGGACTTTGAGGTAAAAAAACAGGAATTTTTATTCGAAAATAGACTATTTGGATTTGGAGGATCCAAAAATATAAAAAAAATATTGTATATATTATTTAGGCTTACTCTAAATATAAACGTGGCTCTAGCGGAAATGACCGATTACTGTATGTGTGTACATTAGTTCTAATTATGCCCATGTTATTACAAATACACCACAAAATATACCTAAAAGATTTTAAAACTGTCAATAATGTGAGTGAAAAACCCAGATGACCATTAAAAACGTGAATTACATTAAGAATAAATAATTAGTAACTACATGCATGACAATAATATCATAGTTAATAGTAAATATTTAAGCGAATCAAAATTATTTTATATTTGATTAAAACATAAGACTAGTTAAATTTCAAACTTACCTGGTATCAACTGGAAAATTGAATTCACTCTCCTGTACATGGTAACTTCAAAAACACAGTCTGATCAGCACTGCTCGTCTTCATAGGCTACTATACAGAGAAGTAGTGATCTAATGAAAGATAACACAGGCAAACTGGCAACGCCGGAAATAAGGAGCTAAATACCGCGAAAACTACTGCAACGTCATGGGACCACAAATGACAGTGTTTTGACACCCCTAATGTGGTCCAGATTTGTAGTCCTCGTGGACCACAATAACAGGTAAAATGATACTCGCTAGGACCACAATCGCGGGAGGTAGAAAACTATATATATATATATATATATATATATATATATATATAGTAGAGCCTGCAGGTAGACTTATAAAGGTACTAGACTCCTTCACATTCCTAACTTTTCAAAAGAGAGGAAGTTTCAGAAAAGAGGAGTCTAATTGTCTGGATCTCTTGTTACCTCACACTCTTCAGAAAAAAGCTCTCTCACTTGGCTCTGGAAGGGTGTCACAAATAATGTTTTATTGTTTCTACTAACAATACTGACATGACACTAACAATGTTACTAAAAATAAGACATTTTGTATTTAATGTGTTAAGGAAATGTTTTTGTTGGAAATTCTAGCCTTCTTGAAAATTACAGATCACATAAATAAAAAAAAATAATCACAACACGCAACTGTTTTGCTCACACAGTGAAAGCACATTTTCAAAAAGTAACAATATCAAAAGAACTTTCTTATCTTTAACTTTTTTCAAAATCTGATTTTACTGCATACTGACTTTTACTTGCATATCGTAAAAACTGCAAAATTAGCTGTTTAAATTTGCTAACTAATCTGGTAATACAAAAATGAACCTTGGCCTCTATTTTACAATCTGAAAAAAACAGACTTCATGTTTGTAGTTTCACTTGAAATGCTAGAATGTGCAGATTTCATTGTTGGAAAATTAGATCAGATTCTCACATAACGTAGTAGTAACAGTAAAATAGTAGAAAGAGTAAGATAAAAATATTTAAAGATTTTTTTTATATTTGGAATGGTCGCACTATTGATCGGCTTTTGCTGGGTAACAAACTTGTCCAAACTATTATCCAAATTAATTTGTTTGAAACAAATCAAGAACCCAGACTGTTAACGTGTGTGTGCGTGTGTGTGTGCTGGCTTTTTAATCACAACCAATTAAAAAGTGATCTATATTTCTTGAACAGTACTTATTTAAAAAGATCCTGGATCTGAAAATACAAAACAACTTCACTTTGAGAAGATCTTACTTCAATTCTAGGTAACCTAACCTATCAGGCACTGAAAGCAGACATCACAGATGGCAATGACTTAAAATACATTATCATCTCGCACATGTTACGCCTAACCTGTTTTATTTAATCTGTTAGCATCTGGATGCCAGGTGCAATGCCTGCATTCATCTGATCGACTATTCTTGGAATTAAATACGCACTGCTCATTACGTAAACTTATAAAAACCTAATAGTGATAACTTAAATTTATATATAGCCTAACTTAATGGGATATTTGTAATTGGAATCCAATCACAACGTCAATGAGCGATTTCACTTTCAACATAGTTTAACTTAACATCTACTAAGAAAAAATTTTTTTCAATTATTTTAAAGAATTGTTCTTGATACCATTATCACCAGTATCATGGTGAATGGCATCAATGAACAGCATCTATGAAAAGGCCTGATAGAGTTTTAATAATTAAAAAAAAGACACAAACAGATATGTAAGCACACTTAATTTGTTGCCTAAAATCAATGATATTATTTTCTAAGGTGATAAAAATTTACCCAAAACAATTAATTTTAGTTTTTCCAACCTTTTAAATAGAAAAAGTGTAATCAGCTAATAAATGTGCATGTGTTTACAACTTCTAATTTTTTTAATGTACTACATAATTTGTATTTCACTTGTAAGGTGGAGAATGAAAACAATAGAATACATTTAAAAATTTATCCCATAAACATTGCAACTTAGACCAACCTCTCGATGATAGGAGTGTAAGGCCCGTTTCTGTACAGGCGGTCTCTTGTCCTTCCTCGCAAAGGTTCTGTAGGCGCAACGTGGTATGTCGATGCAGGCCTTCGCAAATATGCGTCTCCGTCTCGCCTCTCTCGCTCACGCTCATAGAAATGACTAGACCTCTCGAAACTGCTGATCTCCTCTGGTGGCCTATACAAAATAATAACAATTAGAATTTTTTAGCATGAGTAGAAAACTTAAAGATAAATTGTTGCATGCAATCTAGAATATGCTGTAGCTACAGTCTTCAATCCTCATTACATTTTTATCTTATTGGATACATTATATTCTCAATTACAAAACTATTGAAATTTATCGCAGCACGCAGCTGTTTCGCTGATAAAACAGAAGCAAATTTTCAAATATAACAACAATCAGTAATTCTTTTTACATTCTTCTTCTTTTCTGCTAAGATTATTGTCACTATGTTCAGTATAATGATCTGGCCTTCCCTAGCTTCGTCAATTCTACTTTTGTTGACGCGTTTTCGGAGAACCTCCACCTTTAAAAACTGTATCTATCTATAGATGTAGTTTTTGAAGATGGAGGTTCTCCGAAACGCGTCAACGAAAGTAGAATTGACGAAGCTAAGGAAGGAAGATCATTATACTGAACATAGTGACAATCAGTGACATACCAATTACTATAATATACAGATTCATATTTTACAGTTAAAATATAAAACCTAATTTCTAGAAAATTTATGCTTTTTACTACATTTTTGAAAATTTGATAAACATTTTAAGTTTTCCAATTTCAAAGAGAACAAAACCAAAATTTTAAAATGCTAATTTAAATTTTGATAATACTGATTATGATGGTAAAACCTGATTATCAAAAATAAGTAACTTGAAATCTCAACATCAGTTGCCATTTAGAGAAGACTGAGCTAATAACGACCTTGGTCAAGCATTACCAACCAACATCAATTTTTTATCAGATCACAATTGTAAATTCTAAAATAAATCAAACACATACTATACAAATTTTAATTTCTCAAAACATCTTTTAGTGGTAACCAAGTCTGGTTAACAAACATGCTATACAACCAACATGAAATGATCAACACATAAATATATACATGCCCAAACAGAAACAACATACACATATACACACATAAACATTCTTAGTTTTCATAAAATTCATACTTGCAATTAAACCAAAACCAAAACAAGACAAATTATAACTGGAAATGGCTTGGATTTGTTAGTCGCCAAATTTAACAGTAAAACAAGACAACAAAAAAAAATTGCCAGTATTGCATAATAATATCCAGTGATTTGTAATTTTAAGTATATATTATGTAATTATAAAAAAAGTAATTCAGAAGTTAATACCTACTGTACAGCACATCATGTTGGAAACAACTTTGCAGGTGTATTACAAAACTAATCTTGAGCTGGGAATCCTGTCGGCCATATTAGATCTATTCTATAATATGTATCATTTAATTAACATAATGCTTGTTATTTGTACAGATAAAATTATGTTTCAGATCTCTTTTTAAAAGTTGTGTGTGTGTGTGTGTGTGTGTGTGTGTGTGTGTGTGTGCGCGCGCGCGTGGAAATATGGTACGTTTGTTTTGCTTTTCTGCTTTTAAAGACAGCGACGATCATTAAAAGCAAAAAAATATATACAAAATGTAAAAAGTGGACCACATTCTTACATACAAGACTTCTAAATGAAATCTGAAACAATTATATCTTAAAAGACAGAAGAGCAATCTGCACTGTTAATTAACATTAGTCTTAATAGGGAATAGATTAAATATGGCAGGTCAGGGTCCAGACTTTTACGTTCTTCTCAACCTATGAGGAAAATCGAAGGTAGAGCAATTGTTGAAACTTATTATACTATGACATTTCGATGCTATTTATAAATAAATAATGGAGGAAATAAATTTAATGTGTTAAAGAAGGTTTAATGCTAAAACCTGTTTCTTAAAATTTGGAAAATGTAATTAGAAAAAGCATTTTAAATAATTGTAACTGTTACACAGTGTTCAAAAACAAAGTTATAAAAGTTTTTTGTTATTTTACAACAGGTATGCTCTTAATGTCATAAATAATTATAAATACTACAGTGACAATATAATAAAAGTACACCAGTTCAAGTCATGTGAATGTCTTGTATTGTTTTATTCTTCTAAATTTTAGTCATGACATATTTTGAGAGAAAGAGAACATTAAATATGCTACCTTTGTGTTGTATTAGCACAGTGAGTCACAATTTCAGAGTGAATAAATCAAACTCAATCTGAAAATAGATTTGGATAATAGACTGCATAAGTTTGTTACCTGGCAAAATCTTAAAAAATTGAAAAAAGCAAAAATTGGTTGTTTTATACAATCGAGCAGTGAAATCAAAGATTTTTTTCAAAAAAGTTATGATTTTTTAAATATTTTCAGACAAAAGTGTTTGCTATCGCCGTACTCTTCCTGATGGTTCTAGACAAAGTGATGACTAGAGTTAATAGGCGACCTAGATGCTTACAGTGGGGATTAGGGGAAGACTGAAGGATACTGACTATGCTGATGATTTATGCTATCACATAAGTTGAATGATATAAAAGAAAAGTTAAAGGAATTGAGTACAGAAGGTTGTAAAGTTGGACTGAAAATAAATGTCAATAAGACCAAGGAAATGGGGATAAACAATAGAAGTGAAAAAGAGCTCTTTGTTGGCAAGGAGAGAATCAAACTATTTGGGGAGTGTTACCTCAACAACTGGAGGAATGGAGGAAGATGTAGCACAAAGAATAAAGAAAACAAAAGGTATCTTTGCCCAGCTTCAATCAATCTGGTGTAAACAATTAAGGAGAAAGAAACAACTAAATATATTGTTGTGTTGTATGGCTGCCAAACGTGGAAAATTACTAAGCCTATTATAAATAAATTACAAGTGTTCATTAATAAATCTCTGAAAAAATTCTCAGAATTCACTGGCCAAACAAATGCAGAATTGTAGGGAATATGTAACATAGGGGAGGGGACAATAAAATGAAGTGGGTTGGTCACATATTTAAGTGGCCCAACAGCAGCATTTGTAAAAAAAGCACTGGAATGGAATCCACAGAGCCTAGAAGGAGAGGAAGGCCTCGGGAGACTTAGACAAGAACAGTTGAGAGGGAAATTAAGGAAGAGGATAAGACCTGGGGAGAGATGTACGTGATGCAGAACCGAGTTCCGTGGAAGTCCTTCATTGCAGTCCCGTAGGATTAAAGGAAATAAATAATAAATATTTTGAGTGCCCACTATATCAAACAGATTTTTATATTCAAGGGTAAGGATATGTTCAAAAAAATTATCAATAAATATTTGTACAAATAAATTTAATATTCAGGTTTGTGTTAGTGTTAGAAAATTAGCTTTCTCACATTAGCTTGTATGTTGTATGTGGCAATTAAGTATTATTACAGTTGAGCTTTTAGTAGAACCGCTTCAGACAGGCTGCAGTAATAATATGTATATGTCTTTCTTAGTGTCTAGATTTTTTTTTTAATCAATAAAAATGAGGAAAACAAAGTACAGTATTAATAAAACGCATATTTGTAATATCTCGGCAGCTAAATGCAGGCTGACAAAGACTAGAAACTGTCGCCACACCTTGGTCCAGTTCACCTTGTGTCTGAAGGTAACTTACCCTGCTACACAATCACTTTGGCCTACTGTTAACCTATACATCTATAATTTTACCCACACTGGTCTTTAACTTGAGAAAGTTTACTACAATAATAGCTCACTACAATAGCACTGCCTTTTCCTTTTATACACTGTTTAAATTGTGTATACATTCATTTTCTATGTACAGTACTGTGTAGGAGACATGTTCCCATTTTAACTCCTAAGACTCATTTTTACAACCATTTTTAAGTTAACATGACCATATTTAATGTTATCTTTAGAAGAGCTGGTGATCATCTCAATAATGCATGTAATTCATATTGAAAAATTATGTATTTTGTGAGGCCCATAGATGCCAGGTTAGGTTAACTCAATTATAGTTTATCATTAAAAATCAATTAAACTTTCATAAAACATCAAAATGGAAAATTCTGATTACTCTTTTAATTCAATTCTTGAATCTATAAAATAGTTTATACAAATCAAAACAACTTTTTCAATAAATAGATTACCTAATGTTTTAAATGACTAGCCTAAATAAATTGGATTGGAAGGGTTGGGAGAGGGAACTACATATTCAGCCATTACCGTGTTACTAGCTCAATGGGTGCCGCCAATGGAAAGAGGAAAACTTAGTTCACTACTATCTGCAGGTAACCAAATGGGCACCATTGTGTCGTCCATTCTCGCCGGACTTTTGCTCAAATATTTCGAAGACGACTGGCCGGACGTCTTCTATTTCTTCGGCAGTCTGGGAATCATCTGGTTGGTACACAGTCTCTGTGGCCTAGTTGATAGCGTACTGGGCTTTCACCCCGAGGACCCGGGTTCGATTCCCGGCGAGGGCTTGACATTTTCATACGCTATAAATCATCCCATCGTCTGCATTAGCCCGTGTGTGCAAAATAATCGGTTAAAAAAAAATTACATATAACAATTCTGCGTCCCATCCCTTACAGTTAGCGTCGTGCGTCAACGGCACACCTCCTGCCGTCGCGAGCGCGCGCGTATAAAAAAAACACAAAACTAACCTCTTGTTCCCAATACTAGATTGGGAATAAGTTTGCCCCTAAACACGGGCATCTGAATTTTGCCACTGTGCTCTGGCATGGATCGCCCATATAGGGGTTACAGACAGTCAGTGGCTGCCACTACCTGAACTCTGCCTTTATAAATTACTATATACGTAAAACCTTCACCTTAACTTAATTAAAAATATAAAAAATATCATTTAGTGAGTGCGGGGATGATATCTCCAAACGTTACTGTGTACTTATTTTTAATCTGCCTTTCTTGTTTTTAATTTCTTCAAATTTTAGGACCCCTGGCATGTGCACTGTGTGTTGGCTGAGAGGGGGGACGCCCAAAACAATACAGTACTTGACCTACAAATAGTAGTTTATAACGTTCCTGGATGCCACATAAATTTGCAGCTGCGAACAAGATTAGCAATTATGAATTACAGAATGCACTCTCAATGCAAGCTCAGCGAATGGGATTTCCCTCTGTGCAGTGAGCACATTGTAACTTGATAATTCATAAAGAAAGATTTTCAAAGAAGTATTAGAGCCGTGGGAGAAGTGTAAATGCCAATAATCGGGAACCTCGGGGAAGGCGCCCTTTCCAAAAACAATGAAAACTGCTTAAAAAGAAATTAATCCTCCTTAGCAACTTAGTAAGCATAATACTTACTACCAGACTAAGTATATAAGAGACTATAACAAAGCAAACACTCGATCTTTATATATTCTTAATGGTGTATTTATACCCACACTTCCCGGGATTTAACGACGCCCCATAGCACGATACGATACACGACGCGCTGGGACAATCACAGATTATACGACCCCAGATTGAAAATAAATTATAACGGTTGAAATATCTGTCAGATAGGCTGCCAAATCAAGTCAGCTGTTTACAATCAGGCCGGGCGATAGTTATCACAAAACGTACGACCAATTACAAGGAACAACATGTGCTGTCAACGTTTCCACACCTGTACCTATTTTAAATACAATCGCGCTAAAACCGAACACATGTTTCAAAATAAGGACACAATCTTATACACACCGTAAAGGTATATCGAATTAGGCCGTTCGGATGACGTCACCCAAGAAGAAGAAGAAAGCTGCATGTTGCAAGCTACAGCTGGGAGAGGGGAGGGAGCAAAGACCTGCAATTGTACCACCGATGTTGCCACGTCTACCTGTACTCTGCGACGTTGCCAGACTGAGCCGTAATTACTGTCATATAACTGTACACAGAGTTTTATTAACACGTGGGGAAACGAAACACACAAGATACGGAGGGTGATATAAATAGCAAGCAAAATAATGGACGCTTTCTAAACGTAAGGAATGAAAATTACAAACACTGTCTTACGTGATATATGAGTGTAAACCAGTTTCTAACCGAAGTTTATGGTAGTGACACTGCTGACAGTTAAACATTACATGAACATCATTGGGATGGGCTCAGGCTAGACTATAAAAACTTGGCTACCATGATTACAAGCGGGATAAACGAGTAACACAGTTATGTAATATTATCAGCAGGTATCCAGAACAGTTAAACAATTTTTGAGTTCACTGAGGAAGGAGATCTCAGAAAGTACAAAAATCCAAAATGCAACTTTTCCCCTCTAAACCAGCATGGCAGTCACTTGTGATATCTTTTTTGTATATATGAGTTACAACTCAAAAGTAATTCATCTGTTAATCTATATTTTCAGGGATCACACTGTATTACAATTCACAAACACTTAATAAATACAAATTAAAATGCACAAACTAATTTCCCATTTTTATTTCCTTACTAAAAATATATAAAAAAATATGGGTGACAGTAAAAAAACTGATCTCGATTATTTTTTTTGAACTTTCAAGAGGTTTACCTATTTTTTTAATTTCACAAAAAAAGGTGTTCTGTTGAAAATTCTTGACTACAAAAGTGATAACAAATACGAATTTGTCAAAATAATCTCTAAAGATTTTGATCAATCGTCGCAAATTTAGTACACAAGTATGCAAAAGAATAAGTTTGGGTTGCTGTAACCCCAAAAAATTTGGTTCCTGAGCTACTGGAAAATCGATTTACTTTCTTTAAATTAGTTCATCCAATTTCTCTAAAATTTTCTGTCATATAACTTCTGTAAAAAATTTAAAATAAAATACATTTCGAAAAATTATATATGCACACACACCGCTATCAGCTTTTTCTCACTTGACCTTGAACCGTATTACTTCTTTATTTAAAATTCGAAACACTGACTTCAGAATATATATATATATATATATATATATATATATATATATATATATATATATATATATATATATATATATATATATATATATATATATATATATATATATATATATATATATCTTCATATGATCAAAATTTAAGTAATATCTGATGAACCAATTTTGTGAAATCAGTTCGATTTTACTTTTTTCGGTCTGTAGCTTCTAAATCGCTTTGGGGGGAATAACAATGGAGAAAGTTTGTGCATTATTTTTAAAGTATTTATTACACCATTCTTTAATTATATATCGCCAGCAGTTTCAGAAATCGGTGGTCGATGTGGCTAAAGCACCAGTCAATTTGCTGCGTCTCTGAATTGTGAACTTTAAGCTTGAGTGCAAGACGCAGTTACTGCTGTTGCTTTTTTCTTACCGTTAACGCTGATCCCTCGCCTCTATAGTATACTGATAAATTATGGATGTTTTAAGTAAAAAGATTGAATTTGTTTTTAAAAAACTCCAAAAGTACTACCAAAAAAATGAATTATGACTATCTGAGCAACTACAAACTACTTTAGTACAATTATTGAATACACGTTACAAATTTCCGAAAATGAATTAAATACAAGAATAAAACATAGTAGCAGACCCAAACCCGTGCTTTTCTGGTGTACAAAATACTTTGAACGTTTGGCATTTTCGAATCGTCGAAATGGCAACAGCAATCGTTAAAATAATCGTGGCACGCAGCTGTCTCGCTGACGTTATGTAAATGAATATCTAAGAACCAACAACGCATCAAACATCAAGGAAATGAAAATGTCGAGCGAAAAAAAGTGTACTTTGGATTCGTTACACAAAATACATTTTTTTTTTTTTTAATTATTATTTTAAGGCGAAAAGCAAGCACATTGAGGCTATTATCCCTCCGTATATTTAAGTGTGAGTGTAAAGTGTTAAAGTCGTAAATGTAGTGTTGTGTGTGTGTTAGACTCGGGTACCGCGAGGGATGTCTAAATCCTCTCAATAGGTGCAGCTAGTCTGCACCCCCTGCTGGGGTCACAAATATAAATTAAATGCATAGTATATAAGTATAAACACAGCGGTCATTAATATTTTCGTCTATTAATAATTTTTAAAACGTAAAATGGTAATGCGCATACTCTTAAGCTGATTAAAATAGTTTCTCCCCGCAGGGGTGTTAGACTGGCTGCACCTATTAAGAGGATTTAGACGTCCCTCGCGGTACTCGAGTCTAACACACACTTACAACTTAACACTTTACACTCACACTTACATTTAGGGAGGTGATAATAGCCTCAATGTGCTTTTCGCCTTAAAATAACAAAAAAAGAAAGATTAAAATAGTTTAAGATCTATGATCAGTATAATGACCTGCCTCACTAGCTTCGTCAATTCTACTTTCGTTGACGCGTTTCGGAGAACCTCCATCTTCAAAAACTATATCTACACTCAAATAGTTTTTTCACAAATTGAGTACAGATATAGTTTTTGAAGATGGAGGTTCTCCGAAACGCATCAACGAAAGTAGAATTGACGAAGCTAGGGAAGGCAGATCATTATACTGAACATAGTGACAATAATCCTAGCAGAAAAGAAGAAGAATATAAAAAGAATTAGTTTAAGATCTTTTTTTATTTTAAATGGTCGGTAGTTTGAAAAGGTAAGACTGATTTTACTGGAATAAAATCTAACCCAAAAAAACCTTATCGTTAAACAAAACGATTGCATTGTTTAAAGATGCCTGAAACCTAGTGCGGTGTAATTGTGTAGTTATTGATTCAAAGCTGCAGTTGTCAGGAGGCGGGATCTAAGGCTGCCAATGTCTACGCAACGTCTAACGTAAAGCATGCCGCTGTCTGCTCCTGAGGTGTTACTGGGGGCACGCGGCCCTCCTGTAGTGTTTTCACAAATTTTTGTTAACAAGAAGTAAACCGGCACGTAAAGTTTGTTAGGCTTAAAAATCAACTTTTGTATTTTACATTTAAATTTGCTTCTAAAATATTCGTTACATTAAAATAAAGGAATAAGAAACAATGGTTTTTTTGGCGAATAACCCCCGGTGGTAAAACACAAAACCCGGTACTGTGACACGAGCGTCGATAACTTTGCGGTCACTTTTTGAGCGGTCAAAATTTTGCGTATGCGCCTGTTGTTTTTTAAATCAAATTTTACACAAAAATCGATTATGGTTTACAGGCCAGTTTAGGCAAGTTAAGATATGTAGCAGTTTAATAGTTCCAAAATGGCGATCATTCTAAATAATTAAAAAATTATGTTTTGAAAATACTTTCGTCATTGACTTTAAAATCTATATAAATTGCACTTTCAATATAAATAAAAAAATGTTAACGCGTATATAAGCAGATATAAACGCTGATTATGATACCGAAATCAGAATTTCAAATTAGTGTGATTAATACAAAAATAATGTAATATTGCTTTGTTTTAAAAAAATCGCTTCCATCACGTCAATAAGACTGTGTACTGCAATTATTTAAAATAACGTTCTCAAATTAGGTTGTTTTTTTTTTTTATTTTACGGCGAAAAAAGCACATTGAAGCTATTATCGCCTCCATAAATGTAAGTGTAAGTGTGTGAAGACTCCGGTACCGCGAGGGACGTCTAAATCCTTTCAATAGGTGCAGCTAGTCTGCACCTCACCGCGGGGAAATTAGGTACTATCGATTAGGCAGCGTGCTAATAAAGAATATCCGTCTCGAATGCGACAATTTGAACTTGTGGTCTAGAATTGTACACATTTACACTAGTTTAAAATTGATACTCTATATTTTTGTGAATAAGAAATAAATAAGTTTTAAACCTCAGAAATACTGTATTTCTTTAAAATTAAAAAAATTTTAACTTAAAAACATCTACTCTTTTAACCCAAACACGTTTACTCGACTACCCTTCTGACTATTATCAAAAGTTTATCTTAATATTCCATGCAATTTGTAGCCTAATTAATGCACATTTTAACGTTGAACAAGATCACGAAAGCAAATTTTAAAAAGAATGTTAGCTTGAAAAAATAATTACAGTATTGTTTACGATTTTAATTTCTACCATTTTGAAACGGTACTTAGTGTATTGTCTCTGCTACTACTATGATTAATTTTGGTGCCAAAATTGATTTTCGATTACGTGCAGTCGTTATATTAGTTTTTGTAAAATTGTAACCATCGCGTCAGCGAGACAGTTGCGCGCCGCAATTTATTCTTCAGATTAGATAAATCAGTACCAAACTGGTCCTTATTTTCACACAGCATATCCCACTTTTCACGTGTGCCAGCCAAGTCTATGATACTGGGAATTTGCTGCTAACTCATTATCACAACTTACGTTTGCACCAATCCCACAATTCTAATCTAAATCCCTATTTCCTCTGGGCGTAACTAAGACATTTTATAACAAGTTTGTGAATATTTTTGTAATATCAGTCCGACAGTTTGATCTGTAAATATATAAGTGAGCAGACAAATACCCAAAAAATACTTTATTTTACTCTAGATATACTGGAGGTTTCACTATATTGAGAAATACTTTCTTTTACTTTAGATATACGGGCGGTTCACTATATTCAAAAATGCTTTCTTTTACTCTAGATATACTGAAGGTTCACTATATTGAGAAATGTTTTCTTTTACTCTAGATATACTGAAGGTTCACTATATTCAGAAATGCTTTCTTTTACTCTAGATATACTGAAGGTTCACTATATTCAAAAATGCTTTCTTTTACTCTAGGTATACTGAAGGTTCATTATATTCAGAAATGCTTTCTTTTACTCTAGATATACGGGAGGTTCACTATATTCAGAAATGCTTTCTTTTACTCTAGATATACTGGAGGTGCACTATATTCAGAAATGCTTTCTTTTTTTCTAGATATACTGGAGGTTCACTATATTGAGAAATGTTTTATTTTACTCTAGATATACTGGAGGTTCACTATATTCAGAAATGTTTTCTTTTACTCTAGATATACTGAAGGTTCACTATATTCAGAAATGCTTTCTTTTACTCTAGATATACTGAAGGTTCACTATATTCAAAAATGCTTTCTTTTACTCTAGATATACTGAAGGTTCATTATATTCAGAAATGCTTTCTTTTACTCTAGATATACGGGAGGTTCACTATATTCAGAAATGCTTTCTTTTACTCTAGATATACTGGAGGTTCACTATATTCAGAAATGCTTTCTTTTACTCTAGATATACTGGAGGTTCACTATATTGAGAAATGTTTTCTTTTACTCTAGATATACGGGAGGTTCACTATATTCAAAAATGCTTTCTTTTACTCTAGATATACTGAAGGTTCATTATATTCAGAAATGCTTTCTTTTACTCTAGATATACTGAAGGTTCACTATATTCAAAAATGCTTTCTTTTACTCTAGATACACTGAAGTTCATTATATTCAGAAATGCTTTCTTTTACTCTAAATATACTGGAGGTGCACTATATTCAGAAATGCTTTCTTTTTTTCTAGATATACGGGAGATTCACTATATTGAGAAATGTTTTCTTTTACTCTAGATATACGGGAGGTTCACTATATTGAGAAATGTTTTCTTTTACTCTAGATATACGGGAGGTTCACTATATTGAGAAATGTTTTCTTTTACTCTAGATATACGGGAGGTTCACTATATTCAGAAATGCTTTCTTTTACTTTAGATGTACTGGAGGTGCACTATGTTCAGAAATGCTTTATTTTACTCTAGATATACTGAAGGTTCACTATATTCAGAAATGTTTTCTTTTACTCTAGATGTACGGGAGGTTCACTATATTCAGATATGTTTTATTTTACTCTAGATATACTGGAGGTGCACTATATTCAGAAATGCTTTATTTTACTCTAGATATACTGAAGGTTCACTATATTCAAAAATGTTTTCTTTTACTCTAGATGCACGGGAGGTTCACTATATTCAGATGTTTTATTTTACTCTAGATATACTGGAGGTGCACTATATTCAGAAATGCTTTCTTTTACTCTAGACATAGACATAGACATAGTTATGTCTTCAGACATAGAAGAGGTATATTCAGAAACTGAAGAGTGCACAAAATATCTGAAATATTGTTTAAAAATTCTAAGCATATCTGAGAAAAAAATGTTTATTTATTAAAATATAAGAAAAAAAATTCGATACACGAAATTTCTAAAACCTAAAGCACTGAATAAACATTAAACATAGCGTAAACGAACATTTCGATACTGTACGCGAAACTTGGCACCAATGATTTGGTAACAGTTGGTCGAATTCGTTACCAGGGAAGTCATTTCGTCCGTTCCAAAATGGCTGACATTCAAATAAAATAGGTCACCTACTTATCCGACAGCCGTTAAGGCCCACTGCCTAACTATATCATCATACATTAAGTGATCGAAGATTTTTAAAATCAACTAGAATATTAAAGTACTTACGAACGGTAAGGCATATGCTACAATTTAATTGGACATTGTACCTCGTACGAAACAGTACGTGAACGCTGCACAAACTTTTTAACATCGAATATTTAAAAGCTTGGCGGTTTGCGTGTAAAAACTCTGAACGAATGGTCGACCACTCCGAAATACACTATCGAAATCTGCAATTAATCTAAAAAGCACAAATTTATTACAATCATTGATGATTCAAAATGTGTAACAGAAGTACAGCTGATGAAAAAAAAAAAATTTGTGTTACTGAAAACCTTTAAGTTGGGTTTTATATCAATGTTTGGGGAAAATCTGAAGACAAATTTGAGAAATTATACTTCAAAGTCGAGATTCATTTTTCGTGGACAAAATTAATTCCAGTGTGTTCATTTACGGCCTAAATTTGAGCCAAACTATTGGGCTGATATTTTTAGATCCATTTAACCGTTTGTATGCACTACTGTGACACTGATGACGTCACTCAGCAGGACATACAATGTTGTGACAGTTAATTATCGATACCAACACGCCACGCTACGGTGACAACCAAAGAACCCCCTCGTTGTATGCTAATTTATTGGCGAATTTCCATTGGAAAATGAGCTATTAGCCTGGTAACCATGGCAATAACTAGACCCAGCAGCACACGGAATGACGGTTAAATCAGATTTTCGAAAACGTATTTTTTTTTCAAATTGCCCTACTGTATTTGAATGCGTTATTTGCTTACTTCATACAAGGAATTGAATTGCAACTCCTTGTATGCAATTCAAAGGGAACTGAACAAATTGTGCAAAATCAATGAATATAATATTGCACAAAATAACAGCCCTTAGACACTTGAACATATTATACACAGATTGTACACATTTACAATACTTTTAAATTCATACTCTATATTTTTGTAGATAAGAAATAAGTTTTATACCTCAGAAATACTGTATTTCTTTAAAATTAACAAATTTTTAAAACTTAAAAACATCTACTCTTTTAACCCCAAAACGTTTACTCGACTACCCTTCTATTATCTTTTGACGTCAAAAAATTAACATGTTAAAGAGAAAAAACGGTGATGTCATGAACGACATATTTTTCTTTCAAAAATCAGCTTAGATTTATCCGTTTAAGGTAGCTGTTAATTACACACAGAGAAAAAAAACTTTGTTCTAGTTTAAATTTTAGAACGAAATGTTTTTTACACCTTTCTTCCAAGAAAGGTTAGGTTAGTTAAACGTAACCAAGCACTTGATATAAAAAAATTTATTTTCTCAAAAATGGTTCTAACCCAAACTGGTTTTAATTACGGCTTTGAACAACCAAATTACTGGTAGTTAACTACTTCCTCGCTATTTCCGGTTCAGAATGTATAGTTTAAAAATTGGAAATAATAAAGATTTAAAATCGGTTCAAATTTTAAAATCATTTACTTAGAGTCGCAAAACAAGTTTTGCAGAAAAACCACTTTGTCTTCACAAAAACAAAGGAGGGAACTGTGACCGTAGAATTTTCCGGTTCCTACATTAAGTTAAATATTAAAATAGACGGATTTTGTTATAGGCTACATTTACATGCCAAACGGCAGGAGGCTGAAACTGCAACACATATACTCCTTGCGTGCTAGGTCCGGGAGGCCAAAAGGAGACTCTTTGGCCTCAGCAAGCAGATCAGGAGTTCAACCAGGACACTTTATACAAAATCCTGGAGATCGTCTAGGGCACTGGAGTCGGTTTAAGGTGGTGATAGGGGTTAATAAAAAAAGGCCAAATTTTATAGTGACTGGGGCTACGCTCATAATTCTTAAAATCGATTTTTGTACAATCACAACACAAAATTAATTAGAAGTGAATATTCATTTGTCTGTGCTACACGTTACTGTATGCCTGCAATAAGCGAAACACAAACCATTTGTCACAGCTACGGATCCCGAGCAAGACACAGAAAGGCAGCATGATGCATCGTGAGACAGCCTTTCGTTAATAATGTGTCTGACCATGGACGTCCTTCACCCGCATCTTCACGTTCAAAGCAAAGCAATGCGGGTCTGGCATTTAGCCCAATCATCTAACAAACCCTCATTCAATGATAACCGTTTTCTAGTAAATAAAAAAACGATTGAAAATTAAATGTAGTTTTGTAACCTAGTAGAATTATGTGTCGAACAGAAAGATTCGAGTTTTTTGTTGTTTTTTTAGACTACATTAATTCGTGTTTTTTAAATGATTTCTGTGCATATCGCTGTGCAGATTTCGCTCAGAAAAGATATGCATACATTTTTTACACAATGTTATTGCCCTAAAAAAAGAAAACTGCAATAGTAACAGACTGATTTTCTTTTTCAAAATCACGTATGCAAAATATCAGCTATTTCTTAACCAGCATACGCAATAAAAGTTCTTATATTTACTAACAAGCTTTACACTTCTATGCTCCTGATATATAACGTGACACCTGGAAGCCAACATAAGGCAACGTATTGACCGCAGAATAATCACATATTCTTCTTAGCTGCAATACGTAATCATAATGTTTACAAAATATCTTGTTGCGGTAACAATTCTTCATTCCCGTTCTTTCAAACCGCAATAATAAATTATAATTAATTGTTAGAACTCACCACTTAAGCTTTTACAATTCTACGTTCCTAATTTCATTAGTGACCCCTAAAGCTAACAATAAGACAATGTATTGACCGCAGGATCTCCCAAACCTGTACCTAATCACAATGTCAATATTTATTGCTAAAGCTTTACAACTCTATTTTCCTGGTATAACATGGCCCCTGAAACTATAAGACAACTTATTGACCGCAGAATAAGGAACTGTTCTCCCAAACATGTACCTAATCACAATGTCAATATTTATTGCTAAAGCTTTACAACTCTATTTTCCTGGTATAACATGGCCCCTGAAACTAAAAGACAACTTATTGACCGCAGAATAAGGAACTGTTCTCCCAAACCTGTACCTAATCACAATGTCAATATTTATTGCTAAAGCTTTACAACTCTATTTTCCTGGTATAACATG
Source organism: Callitettix versicolor (assembly GCA_022606455.1). Classification (NCBI taxonomy): domain Eukaryota; kingdom Metazoa; phylum Arthropoda; class Insecta; order Hemiptera; family Cercopidae; genus Callitettix; species Callitettix versicolor. Next base: position 63,565,644 of record CM040184.1, read on the forward strand.
GCCCCTGAAACTATAAGACAACTTATTGACCGCAGAATAAGGAACTGTTCTCCCAAACATGTACCTAATCACAATGTCAATATTTATTGCTAAAGCTTTACAACTCTATTTTCCTGGTATAACATGGCCCCTGAAACTAAAAGACAACTTATTGACCGCAGAATAAGGAACTGTTCTCCCAAACCTGTACCTAATCACAATGTCAATATTTATTGCTAAAGCTTTACAACTCTATTTTCCTGGTATAACATGGCCCCTGAAACTATAAGACAACTTATTGACCGTAGAATAAGGAACTGTTCTCCCAAACCTGTACCTAATCACAATGTCAATATTTATTGCTAAAGCTTTACAACTCTACTTTAATGGTATAACATGGCCCCTGAAACTATAAGACAACGTACTGACTGCAGAATAAGGAACTGTTCTCCCAAACCTGTACCTAATCACAATGTCAATATTTATTGCTAAAGCTTTACAACTCTATTTTCCTGGTATAACATGGCCCCTGAAACTATAAGACAACTTATTGACCGCAGAATAAGGAACTGTTCTCCCAAACCTGTACCTAATCACAATGTCAATATTTATTGCTAAAGCTTTACAACTCTATTTTCCTGGTATAACATGGCCCCTGAAACTATAAGACAACTTATTGACCGCAGAATAAGGAACTGTTCTCCCAAACATGTACCTAATCACAATGTCAATATTTATTGCTAAAGCTTTACAACTCTATTTTCCTGGTATAACATGGCCCTGAAACTAAAAGACAACTTATTGACCGCAGAATAAGGAACTGTTCTCCCAAACCTGTACCTAATCACAATGTCAATATTTATTGCTAAAGCTTTACAACTCTATTTTCCTGGTATAACATGGCCCCTGAAACTATAAGACAACTTATTGACCGTAGAATAAGGAACTGTTCTCCCAAACCTGTACCTAATCACAATGTCAATATTTATTGCTAAAGCTTTACAACTCTACTTTAATGGTATAACATGGCCCCTGAAACTATAAGACAACGTACTGACTGCAGAATAAGGAACTGTTCTCCCAAACCTGTACCTAATCACAATGTCAATATTTATTGCTAAGCTTTACAACTCTATTTTCCTGGTATAACATGGCCCCTGAAACTATAAGACAACTTATTGACCGCAGAATAAGGAACCTGTACTTAATCACAATGTTAATATTTATTGCTAAAACTTTATAATTCTACATTCCTGATAAAACGTGACCCCTGAAGCTAACAATAAGACAATTTATTGACCGCAGGATAATCGCATGTTCTCCCTAACCGCAATACTTAACCATAATGTTAATATTTACCGCTTAAGCTTTACAATTCTACACTCCTGATACAGCTTGACCACACTGCCCACCATGAAGTTAATAATGAGACAGGATAATTACACGTTTTCTAACCGCTGTACATAGTCATAATGTACAGCAAAAAGCTTTACAATTCTTTACTCCTGATATAACTAGATCACGCTAACTTGTAGGAATTATACAATGTATTTCGTCGCAGAATAATCACCTGTTTATAATGAGAGTACAACATAATCCAGCGTAGTGGCCGCCACAATAAAACATTTTCCCTATTTGCAAGCCGTAATTTTAATTCAAGCAACATTGTTGTTACCTTATACGCCTAAATTAGTCACTACCAATACCAATCAATTTAACTGGAAAATTATAATTTTAGAAGTGCATTTATACACCGAAGAATTAATTAGAAAAATAAAAATAGAAAATTTTGTAAATAAGCAGTTTCAGAGTGTAAAATTTATTAAAGTAACCAAATCACCACCAAGAGTATCCAACAAGTCATAAAAGAACCTACAGACCTGAGACAGGTGTTTGTGTTGTTTTTTAGTAAGTAAAATGTTGAGATTCTACATAATTAATAAGAACACAAATATATAAAACCCTGCAGGAATAAAGTGGAATTCACATTATATTCGGGGTCATACTGTAGAGACCTGGATCTCACCAGAGGGTGATTGAGCCTTAGTGAAGCGGGTGAGATTTAGTGGTACCTAGAACCAACAGGGATCACTAAATTTTTCACTAGGGGGTAGATCACACGTTCACTCTATATATCGCAACTCAGATAGTTCTTGTTGGCTTACTGAGAAAGGTAATGCGAGAACGTGGTAACGGCTAACTAGTTATCCTCGTGCTCTGCCGAAAACTAGAAACATTCGTCTAGCCGTTGTTTTGTAAATTTACGTTGCTTATATGAAAGTTGGTTGTACTTTGTAATCTAACTTGTACAGCAACACAAATAGATCCGTTTGTTTTTAAGAATAAATATGAACATAAATTTTCACAACAATACATCTTAACTAAAAATAAGACTGGCACAAAATACGTCTTAACTATAAATATCTTGCTTGAAGAAAGGTGATGAAACAGTGTGGAAATATACGTCAGCTGATGTACAAACTGTGATATGCGCATCTCGTCGAAGCTTTGAGGAATTTTAACAGCTGATGATAACCACAAGTTATTACAGCTGATCTTGAAGGAATATAAGAGAAACACAGCACGTATTATTTGGGGAAGATAGCGTTCGAAGTCAATAATTCCAGGATCAGGTAAATGCGACACAATGTAACAGAATCACTGTATAATAGCCCCACGCGCAAAAAACTAATTTACAGCACAATAGGTTATAAAATTGTAAATAAACCTTGCACAATGGCTTTGTTATTAACTGAACATTGTTTCTGCCGTTAACATGCTACGACAAATAGTCATGCGGAAATAAAAAGGTTAATTACTGTATCGGATCAAAACATTGGCTTCGTTAAGCCTGGGAAGTGTATCACTGGTATTTTGACGAACTGTGAACAAGGACAAGTTTTGAAAAAATTAAATTAAAAATTTAGCCAAACAATTGTATACAGTCGCTATTAATTCGCAAGGCCATTAGTATAGCTAGCCAATATTTAGATAGACACATTTTAATAATTTCACACAACCATTACTTCTTTCGATGGACAATTTTTCCAAAATTATCGCCTTCGTTTTCTTACCGCAACGTAACTGCCGTACTTCCAAATACAGGGTGTTTTGAAACGGTTGTCAGATATTTTACGGAATTTTCCCTGGTGTTTAAAATAAACAAATCGAGCATTCATTTTTTGCCGCTGAAGACGAACCAAAATTGTTTTTTAATTTTTTGTTATAATTCTAAAAATATATATGTTATTGAATTTACCTATGGTATATGACTTTCCCATGTTACGTTTTACAAGTGTAGGCCAAAAAAAAAAAAAAACAAATATTATTTTATAAATTTCAAAACTGCGGTCTTTCAAAATTTGTAACTAAATTAAAAACCGTTAACTTTACTAAAAAAATTTTCCTTTCCAGTATAATGACAAATAAAATTAAATTGACTGCGGCTCTAAGAAAAACAAAAATTTTCGAGAAAAAGGCGAAAAAATTTGTTTGTAACTGCATGAAACACAAAAATTACAAAATCTTTTTTTTTTTTTTGATCTTCCACACATTATTACAATGTTAAAGCATCCGCCATTTTGAAATTATTTGTTAACACTGTAAAATAAAATATGTATATTATACGACGATACACTTAGTGTTTTTCGCCAAAAACATTTTTTTAAATAATACAATGCTTATAACAAATCTGAATTCAATGCCTTATCTGTTTCTCCGAGTTAGAATGTATTGTGAACAAACAACTAAGCTTGTTTCAAACAAATCTATAATTGTTTTGCGTTTACTTCAAACTTAAAATATCAGATAATGTTCCAAAACACATGTACGCATTTTATAAATGTGTGCAAGAACATATTGCACAAACTTTCCCGCGTTCTTATAAGTTAGTTATCCACGTGCAGGATGTATTCATAAAAAAAATCAAAACTGCATGAATAAAATAACTTCATAAATTTTGAGAGCGGTAATAAAATATATTTTTTTAAATTTAATACAACCAGATGAACAGTTAATGGAAATAATAGGAAAGATGCGTAGTTACAGAGATAATGGTATCAGTTCAAGCTGTATGCGAGTACATACCAAATTCCACATACAGTATTCATAGGCTATCACAAGTTCATTGTTCACATTACAATTATAACGCTGCCGTTTAAATGGTAAACAAAATGACTAGCATTTTTTCTTGTTAAAAGGCCTTTAAAAGGTTGTTTCCCCGATATACCAAGGCCTCTGCCGGCTGAAAATTATATCATAAAAGAACTCCAAGTTATGACACGTCAATTTATACCTTCAAAAACAAAATACGTTTTGCGCCAGTAAGTCAAAAACTTCCTCTAGTACATTTGAAATGGATTCAAATGAAGAAGTTTGGAAAGAAAAAAGTTCAAAAGCCAAAAAAATGTTCAAAGAAAACGGTCGAAAACCACTCAGTAGAGATGGTAACAATATCACAGAACTGCTACTTTTTCACAGATAGTCAAATTTCACATATTTCTCTAACAGTGAGTGGTTGAGTTCAACTGTTACTAACTGTGAACTGTGAACTGAAATCTCCGAAATCTGTTCAACCGTAATGAGTTCACAGTTTGGGCCTACCTATCTACACACTAACTGTGAACTGTGAAATTTTTGTTAGTGCGGAATTACTGAGACGATATAAATATTGATATTGCTAACTGCGCGCGCACAGTTGTTTCCCGCCAGATTTACCTTGTTGTTGGTAGTATAGCGAATGTTTTTTGCACAAGTAGTGTTTTGTAGAAGAATAATTGTATAGAAGAATTGTGCATTTGTGTAGATAAAATACATGATTTTGTTTGTTTTTTCTGATTTATATTAGCCTGTATGAAGAAGCAATGGTTACATAACAGATCAGCCAAGACATTATTTCACAGTTTAATTTAACAGATATTGAAAAGTAGCATTAGCAGTTTTCACATATAATATTTCACAGATAGTATCATCTCTACCACTGAGAGGAGAAACTTGAGTACTAAATTTGGAATTAAACACGTTCCTAGAGAACCAACAAAAGAAGTGTTTCCAACTCGAGGGACCAGGATACGGCGTCCATTATTATCTCAAAATCGATTTTTCGCCCGATTCCGTACTTCGCTTATTTAAAACAATGAACAGAAAGAAACGCTGGCCACAATAGTGTCACTGTCCGTTCGTTGCGGAATCGCGTAATTAGGCTCGCTGAAAGTACGGAGGTTAGTTAAACGGTAATTGCTTATTACAGAGGCTCTGGTTTTAATTAAAAGCAACGTCTTTGTTAGTTACGGTTATGTGATATTTGAGAAAAGTTTAGGCCTACTGCTGGATCCGGTTGTCATGGCAACGTCTGGTACAAAAGGGCTTTACTCCGGCTGCCAATCTGTCGGCATTATCCCGCGTCTTACACAATACGCCCAGCCTCGGGGTGGAGGAAAGCGGAGGTGAAAAACATTTCCACAAAAATACACAGTGTTGATCACAAGGATTCCTTAAACAATCACAAAGGAAGCGGAAATGAAATGTTGGACACGTTTCGGGGCGTGCGTGTGTGTGTGTGTGTGTGTGTGTGTGTGAAACGAACTTAGAACATAATTGTGTTTTTTACAATAGCTTGGAGCAAGTTCGTTACTACGACAAAATTTTAAAATGACGCCCATTCTGAAACAAACAAAAAAATCACTAATTTCTCCTCTAAAGGTTAATTGGTTTCGTGGCCCCTGCATCAAAAAACGAGTCTTTACTTTTAACACAAGTTTTGAAAATAAAATTTCACCGCAGTAACCTTCCTTAGAACCTAATTGGTATTTGAAATGAAATCTTGATTTTACGAAGGTTTCAACTTCTAATTATTTTTACGGCGGCCTGATTTTATTTTAATTATAACCATAATAAACGGTTTCTGTATGGAAACGTTAGTTTATGTAAACGTCGATCGCTTTTGAAAATGAGCTAATGGATGAGCTATCGTGGTTAAGACCCGGTATCTTAAAATAAGCACCGATCCTGACTTCCAGATCACTTTTTTAGGTCGTAAAATTTCAAATGTGTGTTTTAGCACTCGCGTTCGCCATTTTAGTCACGTTTTGTCATATTTTTGAAAATATGATTTAACTATCGTAATCAGCGTTAAAACTGCATAAATCAGCATTTAAAATTTTTAAATCTGTTTAAAGTAAGTAATTTTATTTGGTGACAATCAGGGTTCACTTTCACTGCAATTTGAACGTTTAAAATGCTATTTATTATACAGGCTTACATGCTGTTTATGACTTTAAAATCAGAGTTTCAAAAGTATTTTTTGAAACTTTTATCCTTTTTTTTTTTAAGTAACAGAACGTTTCAGAATTTTCTATCACTGCACAAATGGAGAAGAGCATAAAAAGTCGTTGTGTTGACCCCATATCGGAATTTTCTGAAAATCAACAAACTTATTCATAAAGCTGGAGCTTTACATGTTTGCTAAAGCAGTGTCTACTACGAATAATTTTAAACCTAAAACCATTTCGTACTTTATATTTTACTGAGGAATTATGATTTTTGAAGTTGTAACAACTGGTTTTTACGTTATACCCTAGTGCAATCTTTAAGAATGACTTTTCATATTTTTTTTAATAAATCTAATAGCACGTCAGATAACTCTAATTACAAAATTTCAGCAGAGTACCAACTGCCCTCGTAATTTGTTTTATTTTTATATCTACAATAAAATAAGAAACTTAAAATTGTTAATTTATGCAGACATAACGATGGTGAAATTAGATTTTCAAAAAATTAAAATAGTCTGAAATACTATTTGACACTGTTTCGCTGCGTTAACAGAGTAAAGTATTGTTTTTGTAAATTATTTTGTGTGCTAAGTTTGACTGTTGATAGAATCACCTAATATATCAATATTCGGTTTTAATAATAAAATCAGCTGATTATTCAAATGATGCGCTGAAAGGTAGTCATAACGCTGAATTACTTAAGTTAATTCAGAAACAAAATAAACCATTTTGCAGCTGTATACCTAAGCGTTAAAAACCTCTCTTCAGTTACTAAAATACGAAATAATGGGATCTCACTTTGAAAATAAAAATATTATTTCCGTATTACTTTTAAGAGTTTTATTTAAATATTTTTTTTTAAGCTCAACTGATCTTAGGTCAGTTTTTAATACGATAAAAGATACCAGATAAACAGCAATAAAACCATCAGAATTGGACTAATTTATCAGTCACTGAACGTCACCAGTTCGGCAAGCTTTCTCCAAAAATGTCGACGAATTTTTCGCTCATCCAAAGAGTTTCTCTTCCCCGTGAAAGTCAAGACAAAAGGTTCGCTGCAAAGTTTCCGTTACCGTCGGCAGCCGGAGCTTTCTCTGCCCACAGCGATACTCGATACAAGGACCAACCAGTTCCATACCTCGCGGCTATCGATTGTCTACAATCTTACAGCTAATGCAAACCTGTTCGCTCCATTTCGCACTTCCATATAAGATAAAGGCCTATTTAAACGGTAAGTATATGGTCTTGTAAATAAATAACCGAGGCGAAGAGGCCCGCAGCGAAACGGAGGGTCCGATAATTTCGCAGAGTTCCCGCACTAACAGCTCGGATTTTTTTGTAAACCCTGTAACGGTCGTAGGAAAATAAGATAGGCCAATTACAGTAACCATTGCTTCCAGATTAACCGTAACCGGCCACGGGACTAACGATCTGTATCTGCACAGCAAATGCTCTTCACGGTAAGAACACGAACATCATCTGATTTTGGTAAACACTTGAAAACGTTTACCAGTAAAATCACTTTCAGACATTCACTAGGCCTACTGTTAATCATTTTATAATCAATTACGGTTTTTTCTTCAATTTTTATCATAACAAACGGAACATCTCAAACTACGAAACGAAAATATGAAATTTCAGGTGGTCGATGTCGTTTACGTGACACCTATTTTAAAAAACTCGAAATGTAATCTTTAGGCTCCAAACTAAAATCGTAAAAACATTAAACACTGTTACCAATTAGCCGCTTTATTAAAATGAAACAGGTTTTCCTAATTTTCGCTTATGAACTGAAAACTTATCTATCATTAGATGTGCGTTTTGTTTTTTTCATTTTGAAAATAAAGTCTCAGTTTACTTTTACGCAAAACAAATTTCTTTTGAAAATTTATAACCATTAAAATTGCTCATAAAATGAAAGCACTGGTTTATGAAATGCTTTACCTATCATATTTTCACGATTCAAGATGGCAGTGAAGTCTGTATTACTTTAACCAAAAAATACATATCGATGTTAACAATTTTGAAAGGTGGGAAAATCACGGTGCCTTGCAGACGTAATGGAAGCGGAATTTACAATTTTTTTATTGTAGTTTTCTGAAAATCTGATTTCGTTATCAGCATTAAAAACTGAATAAATAAGCATTTTTAAACTTCCTTAAAATTATTTTGACAACAGGAAAATAAACAATGAACGCAGACATTTTTTTAAAAAGATTTTCAAAAATTTTAAAAGTGTATACTTAATGCTGATAAGAATGGAAAAATCAATTTTTTTTAAAGTGTGAGTTAGAACACCTGTAATATTTAAATTATTTATAGTCAAATTAAAGACGTTTAGAAAAATGTTAATTCTAGCGTTTATAATTAGTGGATTGAACGTTTGTAAATTGTGCTTACTTTTTTTTACATTGAGGCTATAATCGCCTCCTAAATGTAAGTGTGAATGTAAAGTGTTAAAGTCGTAAGTAAATGTGTGTTAGACTCGGGTATCGCTAGGGACGTCTAAATCCTCTCAATAGGTGCAGCTAGTCTGCACCCCCTGCAGGGCTCACTCATTACAGTAATGCCTTTTAATTACTCCCTCGCAAATCAAATGATAAAATTTCCTCAGTACAAAAAATTATTTTAAAAAAATGTGTGCAAGAGATACAGACATTATTCAGAGCAAAGCGATCAAGAAACAGCGCGATTGGGGGGGGGAGAAGAGCTTCAGATAATTTGCAATAATTATTTTCTGAAATTAAAATTACTTCATCACAGGTTTCTAGAACATTTATTTAATGCTGCAATAGTAAATGCTAATTAAACTTTGCATTCTGTTTCTAGAAAATATTTAATCAAAGAACACATAATCTCCAATTAACCTGTCATTCACTTCAAAGAAAGATTAACTGGATAAAAATGGCTGTTTTCAAACATACGATCAATACTTACGTATTTTTAAAATTTGTTTTCCATCGTTACACTGTTATGCTGCGCTAGGAGTTTTTGTGTACTGTAGGCTATTAAAGCTGCTCACTCCCAACACTACTTTGAAATTAAACTTAAAATGTAACCTCCTTTACTCAACCTAAATCTAATCTTGAATTTTTTCTTCCGAAAAATAATTAAACGGAATTAAGTTCTAATACTTAAATAACCCAATTACATGTTAATTCATCTGAACTACTATTATCAAATTTGATACCAGTCATTCAAAATAAGGCCTAAAATCAATTCATAGTTGAATATAATGAATAACATTCAAATAATACCATAAAAACTAAACGAAATTTTGAAACAGTAGTAAAAATAAAATATACTAGCACAACAACAAGTCACAAATGAAAATAATTAATTAGGCCTATTACGGATTAAAATATTTAATTAAGCGATATTGGGACGTTGAATGAATACGTATTTAATTTTCGATTATCGTTTAATGGTTGTTCTAAAAATTTAAACTGACGATTTAATTAAATTTAATGACGGATTAAATGTGTTAACGACTGTTCTACAACCGGGTATTTGTATTTATTAATTTTTAACTGGCGTTCTTATTAGATTTCACGATTTAATCAACGCTAAAAACTGTATAAACACTTTTACCGTACAAATAACAATAACTGCCTATTGCACAACATCGGGCAAGCGAACATTTACACACGAAAATCAAATTTGGCACACAAAAATAAAACAAATACCTAGCAGTAATTAAGAAAATAATAAAACCTTTTATCGATTTCAAATAGCAATTCAAAATTTTAATAAAATCTATTGTTTTATCTTTAAAATCAGATCAGACATTACAGTTTTCATTATTGACGGTTCGTGGATGTGGGGGGGGGCATCTGTTGCAGTGCAGACTGTTCCATTCGACAAAGCTTTATGCAACTCAAAATGAACGCCAAACAACACTAATTTTTCCCAGCTCATTATCATTATTTTGGTTGTTCTATTTAATCGCCGTTCTGTATCAAACAGAAAATCGCGAACGGCACTAAATATTACAAATTTGTTACATTAAACATCAGCTATTTTATCTTTTTACAAATATATTTGTCGAAAGTCAGATCGATTTTCCACGTTGTATAATTCGTCTTCATTAAAAACGGAAAAAACCTGAAAGCTTTGACGTTGAACACTTAGCTCGGGTAGAGGAGATGAGAGGAAGCTGCAGATATTTTCCTCGTTCTACCTGGACTCGGCTACGTTTCTTTATTTTGTATTATTTTTTATAATTTATTAATTCAGTTAAAACAAAAAAACGTTAAATTAAAATCATACTTAATTACTTTTATTTTTAATCGGACGAAATTCTGAGTTGGTTTATACATATTTTAATTGAAATTTGAAAAAGTACGTTCATTTTTAATTACAAAACGCCGTAAAATAATTTGCTTTGCTTGAATCACTTAGCTGTAGGAAAAAAATTGGCAATATTTAAAGTTTTATTATTATTATTGTAATAGTAGAAAATCAACAACAGCTAGCAGAAAAACGAACAAAATGTTTACAAAAGTTACCTTTTTATTGATTTTCGTTAAAAACACATCAGACAAAACATCCACCCACAGAATTTGAACAGAAAAAATCTACACAATCAAAATCACAACATTTACCTTGTCCGCACATAGCTGGGCTTCAAAAAGTCGCCCTCTCTCTACATCCTACCGACGTGCCAACATTTACTTAAGAAAACATCGACAACATACCAAACAAAGACAACAAACACCAATGTTATACCTGGTCAACAGCTGATTCAGTGTGTAAACAACAATGACAAGAGATAGACTGAAGTGGCTCTAGCTAACGGCGGAAGAGTCCATGTGGCCGTCTGCAAGGGTGAGGGCTGTTATCGATCGTTAATTTATACTGCTCCAGAAATAGCCTAAAATACAGCTAGCATCGGGTCGCATGGTTACCGTTGCATAGGCAACCGTCTTACCTGTATATAATATTTGTTATAGACGCATTCTGCTCGCAAAAAGGCTTATTGGATTACGCTTGTGCAGTGCGACACGCGTGCGCACAACGGCTGCACACTTCACAAATATTTTTATTTCGCTTTGTCGACCCAGAAATTATTTAAAATCGATGAAAACTTGTCCAGCGGAGGGATGAAATGTGCGAACATTATCGGGAGGTTCCACCGTGTCAGACTTCAACATGTTCCACCGATGGCCGAAATGTAAGCGTTACAACATGTTGAAATTTGCATTTTTTGGCCAAAACAAAATTTCGTTCTGCAAATACAAAAACATTTTGAGAATAATTAGTATGTTTTTATTAATTTGTTTCTTTATTTTGTATTATTTTTTATAATTTATTAATTCAGTTAAAACAAAAAAACGTTAAATTAAAATCATACTTAATTACTTTTATTTTTAATCGGACGAAATTTTGAGTTGGTCACAATAATTGGTCACAATAATATATATAGTCATAATATATATAGTTACATTATAGTTGGTCACAAGCAATATATTTTTGGAAAATATATTTTTATACCATCGAAAGTGTATATAATTCACAATTCCAAAAATATTCATAATTTCTTTGTCGTTTTTGCATAAATACAAAATGTGTTTATCTCTGAGTACACGCATCAGAGAACACGAAACACAGGGACCATGAAGGCAGCCGAAAATATACAGTAGAACTCCAATTATCGGAACCCCGACTACCCGAACCGCTTTCAGGGGGAAAAGATCAGCTTCAAGGAAAACATTTGGGCATGGATATGTCGAAAGTTGTTTAGGTACAGCTCATTAATAACTTAGCATTACCACCCGACCAATAAAATATAATAGTATCAATCATGTATGTATAATGTATACAATACATATGTAACATGTAAGTGTTGCCATTTTATTCAGTTACTAATTAAAAATGTATACAGCACGGAAAATAACATCTTTCCCTTTTTTTTTTTTTATTTTAAGGCGAAAAGCAAATTAAGGCTATTTATTATCATCTCCCTAAATGTGAGTGTAAAATGTTAAAGTCGTAAGTGTAGTGTTCTAAGTGTAAGTGTGTGTGTTATATTCGGGTACCGCGAGGGACGTCTAAATCCTCTCAATAGGTGCAGCTAGTCTGCACCCCTGCGGGGGCTTTTTTCCCTTTAAAATATGTATGTATGTAATATACGTATACATATGTATCTTTTTTCTAAATAAATCCAATTATCCGAATGGGGTCCGGTCCCAATTGGAGTTCTCTTCTTCTTTTTTTCAACAGTACCGGAACCGGAACGGTTTTGTGAGTATAAACACAAATACAGAATAACAAGTTTTTACTCAGGGAAATTGCAGACTAAGTGCTGTATGTACTTCGTACATTAACACAGTTAATACGTTTTACAAATTTGTGGAAGAATACTTATGTCTTAATTAGGTCTGGAAAATGATAACGTTATCATAAACACCGGGGTTTATTATAGATAATAATTACTGCCTTATTAGACCTATCATATGGCAATGTGTATAGAAAAATTGATGTTATAAAACTGAAAAAGGCTAGAAATTCTTTAATTAAAACAACAGATGTAAAGCATAACTGACACTATAAATGTAATCAATTTTTCTTTCATTTTTCAAGTCAAAATGCACTTATTTTTATAGTTATTCGAAACAGTCTCCCCTCTTTACATGTCACAAGCAGAAAGTGTTCGCCTTTCAACAGGACCACATGACTAGTTTCGTGTTACTATCATTTTACATCAAAAAATAGTGCGGCACGCAGCTGTCTCGCTGACATTGCGAAAACAAGTTTTAACAAAATTAACACAGCTCTGGATAATATTTCGATATATGGAATGCAAAATGCGATAGTTAAAACCAATCGAAATGAACCGTAAAAATCAAAAAATGGATCGCTGTTCTTTCAAAAACGTATGAACAGATTGAAACCAATACTGAAATTAATTGTGCCAAATTTGAATTAAATTGAACCTCAAAAATGCTGCACACAATAACACACATTACATTTAAATACTACCCATAAAAACGTGTACCACGGTCATGAATGGTGCACAAAGCTTGCGCCGTGACTGGGTCTTATCGTAATGACTGCTCGAATAGCCCACTTTCTAATGGAATTTTATAACAAAAATTAACTATGACATATCTAACACGTTTTTTAAACATTGGCGTTTTGCCAAAAAAAAAAAAAAAATTGTAAACACATTTCCCCCCATATTCAGTTAAACTATTTGCAATATTTCACCCCCCCCCATCTTAGCTCTTGGACTTACACTAACAGCTTCCCGCAATTTTCTTCTCGAACTGCGATCAATTCTAACCGTGCATAACTTTTTAAATTTTATTTACTACTTTTATGTCTTGACTGTACAAAAAAATACATTTTATGTTCTTTGTTCTCGATTCCGTGGGTTTTTTATGACCCTCAAGTTTTCGTATGAGCGCCAGTCTGTCGGTAACGCGCCGCTGGGATATTTTGAAATTTTCACTGTATTGTTGTTAAGAGTACAGAAATATGGAGGAAAAACAGCTCAGCTCAATAGAACTACACAAAGGGATTCAAAAATATTATTCAATGTAAGAGCACGAAAATTTGTAATTTACTGTCGAAATATTACTTTGGCATACTCCCTCCCCTTTTTTTCATGCCCGCTGAAATCGAAAAACTGGTTTCGCCTTTCCGCCGAAATCGTATGCTCTTTCTTCACGAAACGGCAAAATTGTGACACGACAAAAAGTTCAGCAAATACCACATGAAATTAGACAGCAAATACACTCGTTACCGTTAAATCATATGCGACATCACGATCACAATCTTAAAAACGAAAGTAATTGTTCTCTTTTAACATACTTTATGCTAGTTTACTAATGAGGACGAGGGTTCAGCGTTAACGGTAAAAGGAAATAAACGGCAGTAACTGCGGCTCGAACTAAACACTTACAGTTCAGACGCAACAGACTGACCAGTGCTTGAGCCACATCGACCAACGAACTTATTCGGGTTTATACAAAGTACCTCCATACCAAATTTCAAAACAATCGGTCGAAGCGTAACACACAAACCAAATGTCGAACGGCTGAGTTGAATTATATACTTCGCTTCGCTCGCTTATTTATTAACCGATTTGACAATACGTTTTAAGCCCCACTCATTCTATAAGGGCACTAATGGGCTTCGTTTAAATCCCTTTAGATAATTAAACCGAATGTGACAAATTTTGGCAAATTCCCTTCCATTACGTCAGCGAGATAGCTAAACGCCGCAATTATTTAATTTCTCCTGGAAAATTTATAATCCTAATCCTTAATCTGGTCCCTCCCCACTGCCACCCCTCTGATTAATTAACGTGTTTGCCTGTTTAGGCTTAAGAAAAGCGCCCGAGGAGACCGGCTGTTGTCTTGAAATATAAAGGGCCATTAGTTCGGCTCAGCCTTCAGCTACCGTAATGTCAACAGGTGCAGTAAATAAATTGTGGTACGGCACTAACTTTCTCGTAAATCCAAAACAACGGTTACAAGTATCTACCGTTACGTCACTACTTGACAAAACAATACCGTTGCAGAATCATACACGAAGAATAGTAACTTGTAGGAAAACAAACATGAAATAAAATCAAGTTAATCGAGTGTTTAAAAAAAGTATTTTCTAACTGCAAATGGTGGTTTATTTTCAGTTTATAGTCAATATAAGGGTGGATTACTATAGGGGTGAAAATGACACCCCTAGCTCAAGTAAACTCTGTGTGTAGACCTAATATATAATAATTGATCCTTTGTTGTTCTCAGGTATTCACAAGGGTTACAATTTACACTGATGTGTTCATGATTAATCATTTACAATGGTTTTTAATTGTGTATATGTTGTTTTAATACTGTTCATGAAGTAATGAAGTAATACTGTGAAGATGGGAGTTATTCCTGAAATGTTTTAATAATAGTGACGAGAAGTCACCAACGTTAAGTCTCCAGACCACACTAGGCATAATAGATCATGCGACTTGGATTTGATCACAAACATATAAACTATTTGTCCATTACCATTACTGTATAAGTAGTTACCATCCTGACAGTTTTCAAGCCGGCCATTGTGGTGAGAATGAATATACAGTATACTATTTATGACATGTAGGTGAATTAGAGTAACTGCGACCAGAGCATCACAATTCCTTCAACTATGACACCTTGCAAAACGGTTTGCACTAGGATCATGAAATTTGTACCATCTTTTTTAGTCCTTTACTGTTTAATAAGTTTTAAACTTTACTTTAAATGTTAAATATCTTTTTGTTTTTAAAAAGTTCTTTCTGTGATCCCAATTTCCCGGTAAAATTAGGCGGAATCACAGCCTCTAATGTCCACAAGATCAATGCAACTGAATTTGGAGTAATTGTGATAACAGCTTAAAATATGTATTATTTGTTTTTATAAACTTTATTACATTAATAAATTCAGACTTTTTTTTTTTAAGTCCGACTATTGTGCACACTTGGGCTAATGCAGACGATGGGATGATTTATAGCGTATGAAAATGCCAAGCCCTGGCCGGGAATCGAACCCGGGTCCTCGGGGTGAAGTACGCCATCAACTAGGCCACCGAGGCGTACTTAAATCCAGACGCCGCGAATTGGCAGTTTTGTTATGACTGCAATATTAAACAATATTTAGGCATGTATTATGCCATTTCTAATATGTTCTCTTCCTGGACCATTTACTCCTTAATGATGGTTTATTTAGTTCTACAACTTTTTTTTTGATGCAATCAGACAGAAAGTTGTCGCATCACTATTACAGATATGGCAAGGTTTGATTATGGGGTAGTTTTTCACAAGTACATCACGGTACTGAAGGACAACAAAAGGGTCAGTAATCTTTTTCTTGTTATTTTAAGGCGAAAAGCACATTGAGACTGTTATCACCTCCCTAATGTAGTGTGAGTGTAAAGTGTTAAAGTCGTAAGTGTAGTGTTAAGACTCGGGTACCGCGAGGGACGTCTAAATCCTCTCAATAGATGCAGCTAGTCTGCACACCCTGCGGGGCAGTAACCTTTTTACGTATGTACTCTAAGGATTTTTTTTTTTAAATAGATAACCTGTATTTTTTCATAAAGGCCAGAAACCAATTCTCCCAGAGATATTATCTTTAATATTGTTTTGTTTTACAAATTTTCCTACTATCTGGCTTTCCTGTTTAATTCTCAACCAAACTTTTCCAGAAACCTTTTTTTGCTAAACTTTTTTCAAACTAAAGGGGCTTTCTTTCACAACCTTCCTTCACTTTCTGATTTCCTTTTTGGCATGTAAAACAGTAGAAAATGGAGCCGAATAATTTTCTTAGACACTTCTAAAGGAACAACCTTTTGATATCTCATCAATGGCTTTCAAAAACGATTCGCTGTAACAAGTCTTTTATTATTTTTTAAAAATATAGTTTCTCACAATTTTACCAAAAACAAATGTCCAGTAATGTTAAAAAAAATCTTTTAAATTTTAACATAATCAAAAACAATATTCTAACTGAAAAATCCGAATTTCCCCCGTTTCTACGATTCCAACTGCATCATACTGTTGATTTACTAGGGCAACTGGAAGCATGGCTGTAATATTTTAATAGTAGTTTCTAGGCAATTCTAATGATAAGCAGGCGGTTTTACACACTGGAAATATAGCAGTACGTTTTTTTTAAATTCTGTTGCTCTTAAAATAATAAATCTTCAAATAAAAAAAACCGGCACAAATTTATTCGTAATAAAAATATAACATTTTGAAAACATTAAAAAATGTTACATTTTTAAATATGTAATTACGGCAAATGAAACAGCAATTATCTAAAACTTAAAAGATTTTTACGTTTTTATCTTTAAATTAAGATAATTTCAGATCACGATTCCAATAGCCCATAATCCCAACTAGCCCACTTCACCCTATATTGACATATCTTTTAAGGAAACCAATACATACCATTAAAATGTAATTCTGAACAAAAATGATTAAATCCATCTCTAAAAACCATTGTATAGATTTTGGGATTACGTGTCTCATATCTAAAATAATTGTGGCACGCAGCTGCCTCGCAGAAGCGAATTTCTAAACACAGCATCGACACGTGAACCAACATTTATATCCATACACTATTCTGGTAACAGCTTGGACAAGTTCCAAAACTTAGTAAAATCCGTTCGTATGTTTCAATATGGCGGGCATTTAAAAACTCATAACTTTTAACACACAACACTTATTGCAAAAAAACATTGTAATCGGCGTTAAAATAATTTTAAATTTAAAAATTAAAACTGACAAACGTTGACAGCAATCGGGTTCATTTTCGTGTTTTAACGGGTTTTGCTGGACAACTCGATCAAACTAGCAACGTGAATTTTTGTTCCCAATGAAACAGAAATATCGCCTCGGTGGCCTAGTTGATAGCGTACTTTCACCCCGAGGACCCGGGTTCGATTCCCGGCCAAGGGCTTGGCATTTTCATACGATATAAATCATCCCATCGTCTGCATTAGCCCAAGTGTGCACAATAGTCGGACGTTACAAAAAAAAAGGAAACAAAAATGAACAAAACGCTATAGGTGCTAACATACACAATGATATATAAACGAATGTATACGCAAATTCACGAACCCTCACTGAAAACTTGATCTTAATCAGGATCCGTGAACATTTCATGGTCCCGGGTCTGGATCCTACTATGATGGCCGCTAAAATGGTTCACTCGTGACACAATTTCGTTATTATATTAAAACTGTAAATAGCACCTGAGCTAAATTTTTTGGAAAATCTGTACATCTATCATAAAAAAATTAGTTTTTTGTAATGGTAACTACCTATAATGTTTTTAAGCAGCAAATTTTAAAAATCGTTTTTTTTTTTTAATTTCAAGGTTTCAACGTAATCCGAATAGGCTACTAGCTTTCTCTCTATACAACAACAAATACATCTGTTCTGCCTTCTTCAAGGACTCATTTATATATAATTTTAAAGTAATAACTATTTAATTGGCGTGACATGACGCTGAGAGCTTCCACAACACTCGCAGCCGATAAACTGAACATAGCGAGCCGAATATAACCTTCACTTATCGGTGACTCAGTGTAGGGGGCCTCTCAGGGGGGTTCCGAAAATACGTTTGTACACTTACACATTTCGCGTACAGCGAATCCGTGTTGGTGGCGTACGTTTTTACTGTAACAATTGCCTAAACATTTTGTTTGGTATTTGGAAACAAAACAATGCACTACCTTTCTCGCATCATGAAATTAAAAGTTCCCCTGTCCCTTATGAAGCCGAATATTTGGGAGAGGATACTGTTATGTATATTTTCTTATGTAGACCTAGTTAAGACCTACACTGAAGGAGATTTAACACAAACATTCTCGCATCATGGAACTAAAAGTTCCCTGTCCTCTCATAAAGCTGAATATTTGGGAGAGGATACTGTTATGTAAATTTTCTTATGTAGTAAGACCTACACTGAAGGAGATTTAACACAAAACATTCTCGCATCATGGAACTAAAAGTTCCCCTGTCCCCTTATAAAGCTGAATATTTGGGAGAGGATAATGTCATTAACGTTTTCGTAAGTTGTTTAAGATCTACATTGAAGGAGATTTAACACAAACATTCTCGCATCATGAAAATAAAAGTTCCCCTGTCCCCTTATAAAGCTGAATATTTGGGAGAGGATACTGTTATGTAAATTTTCTTATGTAGTAAGACCTACACTGAAGGAGATTTAACACAAACATTCTCGCAACATGAAAATAAATGTTCCCCTGTCCCCTTACGAAGCCGAATATTTGGGAGAGGATAATGTCATTAACGTTTTCATAAGTTGTTTAAGATCTACATTGAAGGAGATTTAACACAAACATTCTTGCATCATGAAAATAAAAGTTCTCCTGTCCCCTTATAAAGCTGAATATTTGGGAGAGGATACTGTTATGTACGTTTTCTTACGTAGTTTAAGCCCTACACTGAAGGAGTTTAACACAAACATTCTCGCATCATGAAAATAAATGTTCCCCTGTCCCCTTATAAAGCTGAATATTTGGGAGAGGATAATTTCGAACATTTTCCTACTAAATTGAAGGAGATTTTATACAAACATTCTTGCATCATGAAAATAAGAGTTCCCCTGTCCCCTTATGAAGCTGAATATTCGGTAGAGGATAGTGTCATATACGTTTTCTTAGTCTAAAACCAACAATGAAGGGGATTTAACACAAATTTTCTCATTTTTCTTATAATCCGTTATTTATAAAAACATATTTTTTAATGGACATTAAAATTCAGTCAATTTTTTAGTCTCCAGCTTTGTAAAGTTACAACATTGACGTACATCCAACTAGAAACCAATGGATGCAGTTCTTGAGGTTTTTCTGACTCAGTGGACGCGAAAACAAAAATATTAATTAAGAAAAATCACAAAATCTATTTTCCGCGATCACCATACTTTCAAAAATTCGTAAAATGAGACAGACAACGAACCACTACAGCATGTAAATGTTTTACTGTCTGAATTTTCTGGTAAAAAACACTGAGAATTTCAGGAAGCACCCTGACATCACACCATATGCACGTGCCATGGTGACTTAGATTACGCTAATTCATTATGCTAAATGCATTTCAATATGCACTGAATTAAATGGCATTTTATTCTCTGAATAAACCATTCATAAAGCAAATCTGTTTGTAATGGTGAAATATCAGCTGGTTTTTTGCTTTATACACAAAATCTAACAGTGCAAATATTTATAATAAAAATAACCACCGCACGCAGCTGTCTCGGAAACGTGTTAGCGAATTTGTGCGCGCACACACACACACACACACACACACACACACACACACACACACACACACACACACACACACACACACACACACACACACACACACACACACACACACACTTTTAACAGTCCTTCAAAAAAATGATTGAGAGTTCAGGACTGGCGCTCATCCCAAGAATCCTGGTTGGGTCCATGATGGCAGCTCCAATAGCTCATTTTCCAGTGGAAATACGACAATATAATTAAATGACTCAAGCCACGCAGCCTTAAAAAGCTCACACAAAAAGAATAGGCAAATTAAATCGTTACTGAATTAAGGTTTTTGCACACACATTACAATGAAGGAGGAGCTGTGTGTGTCTCGGAGTCAGATCAGTTTAGTACAATCGGTACAGCGGTTTTGAGAAATTAATTTTTCTTCCATTATCAGTTTTTTTCAAAAGATTTCGATACCGAAATTTCAAATTTAATGAAGTAAAATTAGCAATCACAAAAAAATATTTTTATTCAAGCCTTCTTTTCGGTAGCCTACGGAACACGCGAGAAAGTCGAAACGAGAAGTGTACGAATACAAAGTATTTTTCGCCAAAGTAAATTACCCACTAATCGAATGTAATGCGCGGAACGTCTGCTACAACGCAATAAGTTCAAACCGGCAACGTCGCTCCCGATGCTGCCAACACCGCATGACACGTAATACCGAGTCCACGTTACACTACGCGAGGCCCGCTTACACTGTCACAACAAAAACCTATGACGAATTAAATTTCGATGTGAAATGTTGCTTGTTATATCACAATAGCATTGATATGGTGTAGGGATTAAGATCGGAGTTTTCCCATGACAGACGGGTCCCGTCCATCTAGTCAAGAACCCTAGGGGTCCTCGTCGAAGTTAGATGAAACCGTATGGCAAAATTTGTTTGTTACTGTACTTCTCTTTGTAACCCTTGCAGTAAGGAATTACAAGTACAATAATAAAATTTATAATAATAAATTTATAATGGTAACAATCGATTTTTCATTAATATTATACGGAAAAAACAATTTGTTGAAGTAGAACAAATGGATCTTGAAATGTTGATAGATCTTAAATTCTACGTTTTAAGGGCACCTGATTTAATAAAAAATATTTAATTTTACGTGTGTTTATGGATGAAATCAATAGGAAGTATCGACACTTTTACCGGATAATAATATCGGAACAAAGTATCGATACTGGAAGAAAATCGAAAAGGATTTACTGAGAATAAGTAACGAACAGAAGAATCGGAAGAAATTAAAGCAAACATCAACAAAATGTACAGTATAACATAACCTAATTTGTTACCCATAAGGCTTTGTATAAAATATAAAAAGGAGGGTGACTGGACGAAGTCACGGATGTGACATAAATAATAAGTACATAATAATACTTTGGCATATCTTGGTTTGCTTGAATTTTACCTTTTCAGTAAAAAAGTAAGGTTCGAACCTGCTGAGGGCCGGCAATAGCATTAAGCTTAAAAAAATTACCGATATCTTATTACTAGTAGCCCTACTTATATTAATAAACATACTGCATGAAAGTATCGAGTACAAAAATACTAGGTACTGAAAGAAAAGTGTCGATACTGTGATAGTATCAGGGTATCAGTTTCTTCTCCCATGCTTTTTTCGAAAAAATGTTTATGGTTTCGGAGTAGTAAATCAAAAATTCCCCAAAACAAACACTGATCACCCATCAGGCTAGTTTTGTACTGTACTTCTCGATTTACTTCAAAATATAAATTTCATTTATTTAAAATTTAATAAATTCACTGATTTGAATTAAGGACTCTCGTTCATGTTTGAAAAAAATCAGCAGACAAAATTTACAGGCCGGACTCTTAGGAGAAAAAATTGTAAACGAGAAAATTATCTGTAATATCGTGTTTCATCATTTTATTTTTTTATATTTTTCAACACAATCGAAATTCTTTTTATTTACTTTTGCAACTTAAGTTTCCAAAAAAAAAATATTGTACCAAAATCGCCCCTACATCATATCCCTCTTGCAAGTTGCAAAATGATGTGACATACACAAAATGATGTAAGAAGTATGCTTTGTTTTTTAATAAACACTTATTACATAATTTGCCAAGCCGAACACACTAACAGAAGGCACAGATTGTACATACTGATTTCCCCGTAAGAGACTTGGCAACACTGTTGACAAATATTCCGACGCGTCAAAGGTTTATTTCCTCACTTTTCCGAGATAACATCTGTTGTTTATTCAAATAGTAACAATTCAGTTAAGACTCTGCCCTTTGGAATTAAATAACAGAATAGCGCGCCTTTTTTAATCGTTAAACTTTTGACCTAAAAACCCTTAAAATGTTGCATCTAAATTAATGCTGGTCACATCTAGGACCAAAGTTGCGAGCATTCCAAGAATAATGATCCATCTGAGTTGCACAAAATATTTAATTTTATGTGTGTGTTTATAGATGAAATCAATAGGAAGTATCGACACTTTTACCGGATAATAATATCGGAACAAAGTATCGATACTGCAAGAAAATCGAAAAGGATTTACTGATAATAAGTATCGAACAGAAAAATCGGAAGAAATTGAAGCAAACATCAACAAAATGTACAGTATAACAAATTTTTTTTGCATTTATTTTAGGCCGTTACTGTTGGTTTACGGGAAAATACCACATTAAGTAAATCATTCCAGCACGATACTGTTTTTTTTTTCGATAAAACATGATCTAAGAGTTTAATTCCTATTGTTTCAATAATTGCGCACTGGCATAAATACTGCGCTTATAATTTGAGCAAAATTTGTTGAACCGACTATAAGAAATCAGATCTTTCGGATCTTCATTATTCGAAATTTTTAGGAGATTACAATGGGCCATATTTAAGCCATACTGTATCACGTTAGACACATACTTCTTAATCTTGGGAGCTTAATCTTGGGAGCTGCGAAACTAAGTGTCGTAGTTTTTAAATTCGAAGCAACTAAGAGTTGTAGTTTTTAAGTTCGAAGCAACTAAGAGTTGTAGTTTTTAAATTCGAAGCAACTAAGAGTTGTAGTTTTTTTAAGTTCGAAGCAACTAAGAGTTGTAGTTTTTAAATTCGAAGCAACTAAGAGTTGTAGTTTTTAAATTCGAAGCAACTAAGAGTTGTAGTTTTAAAGTCCGAAGAAATTAAGAGTTGTAGTTTTTTTAAGTTCGAAGCAACTAAGAGTTGTAGTTTTTAAATTCGAAGCAACTAAGTTTTAGTTCTTTTAAGTTCGAAGCAACTAAGAGTTGTCGTTTTTAAGTTCGAAGCAACTAAGAGTTGTAGTTTTTAAATTCGAAGCAACTAAGAGTTTTAGTTCTTTTAAGTTCGAAGCAACTACGAGTTGTAACTTTTAAGTTCGAAGCAACTAGGCGTTGTAGTTTTTAAGTTCGAAGTAACTAGGAGTTGCAGTTTTTCCTACCTACGAACACAAAAAAACCATTTTCCTTCTTTTTGGACTGTTTTTAAATTGACAGAATTTTTGAAACGATTGTAAAATTTCCTAGTTTAGATTGACAACCAAAATTAAATTGTTACCTGATTTTGTTTGTCAACTTTCACAAAACGCTATAAAACGTTGTGTATACCAGCTCAGAACGCTCGTGGAAATAAAAACGAAACAGTTTTGGTTTCAACGCCAAGTCTAAATACTTGATTGACGAGACGATACGTTTGCGGTGGGAAGAAATAGGCAACAAAGTAACAAATCCTTCCTTATTCCTACAGATACGGAAGTTATGTAAGCATAATCTTGTATCAGAACTCAAACAATGCTCGCTTTTAAATCCTCGCTTCCTGTTTGTCCGTCAAGGTCACCTCTGTGATAACCCAATGTCATTATCAAGGCATGTCTCCACTTTCTTTCACTTCCGTCACTTAATGATACTTTTTTTAAACAAATCTATTCATAGTTCGGCTGTATTTAATTCATATTACACTTATAAACCATTTTTTTCCATATTAAATTTCTGACTACATATTATTACGTAAAAAAATTTTCAATCAGTAAGTAAACGGACCAGCTGATGAAAATACATGTAACTCACGCAATTTAATGGCATTATTTAATAAGGATTTAAACAAAACACCTCAGCTGCTATTTCCTCAAAAAATCACTATTGTTAGAAGCTATACAAAAACAGATTTCGTACTTTTGAGACTTACGTAAAACTTATAATTCAATCTCATAACCGCATAATTGCAAAATATGTCAATTAAGTTTGGAAAAACGTAATTACCAATATTATCAATTGATAATTTGGAGACTAACATTGTATATTTTTACGAAGTACAAAGGAAGGGATATTGAAAAATTCATCGAGAATTTGATGCACCTAACCTTTTCGGGTCCATTGGGTTAAGACAGCTGTTTTTACTCAGATATCGGTATTTCTTACATACACTAGTTGGGCTATTTTGAAGTCTTGTTTTCCCACATATTAGGAAATTTTTTTAATTAATTGATTGAAGCCACAAAAAGTTTCTTTTTTTAAAAAAAAATGAGAAAGCCATAAAATTAGGTTTTCTCAAAATAGATTTTGCTCATTCAAATGTAAGGCTCGCTTAACTTAAAACCTGATTTCATTATCACAATCAGCTTCAAAATCTGCATAAATTAGCATCACACGTTTTCCAACAGATTAAAAATTTCAGGTTTGTTTTTGGCTCGGCCACAATGTTTCAACACTACTGAATAAATTTTTGCTTCCTAACAAATTTAGGACAACTATAATCAAAACCAGTTTTTGCGCCGTTTGAATCAAATGGGACCAAAATTGTAAACAATAAAGGACAAAAACTTGAGAGCGCGCGTGCACACTACAATTTTCAAAAAAACAATCTAAATGTACGAGGGAAATTTTTACAATGTGCTATTCGAGGGAAAGGAGGACATGTTTGCATTACAGCTGTTCATTCCTGCAATACTATTTGAAATGAGGTTATGTTTACTATTATACTATATAAATGAAACATAAACCATTATGATATTAATACTGAAACATTTGTATAGTCAATTTGGAAATACAAACCACTACAGGGATTGTAATTATTTGTATTTTAATTAATAACATGTTTTATAATTAGACTGTACTAGCGTAAACAGCGTTGCGATTTGTTAAGAAACCATATATCATGGGGGGGGGAGTTGGTGGCCGCAAAATATAGATCAAAATTTGTAAAGAACACTAAAAAAATTATCTAAATGACAGAATCGGGGCACATTTTCTAACAGAAATACGCCAAAAATCAATTTAAAAAAAAACTTCATTGCAATCTTTCATATACATTCACCATCTACGGATACTTAAACATGTCCAAGTTTAACTGCACGTTACCCAAGTTACGCA
Source organism: Callitettix versicolor (assembly GCA_022606455.1). Taxonomy (NCBI): domain Eukaryota; kingdom Metazoa; phylum Arthropoda; class Insecta; order Hemiptera; family Cercopidae; genus Callitettix; species Callitettix versicolor. The sequence goes on from CM040184.1 coordinate 63,591,036, forward strand.
AGTAGGTTTGTTCGTACGGTACAAAGACCTAAGTCAACCCAACAGTGTTACCAACTTGTCCAACAAATCCTAGTTAACGGTTTGTTTGCTAAGTAAACACGTTAGCCTTGACCAGTACAACTGTGACGTCATCACTAGTCTAAATTTAATACTGTCTAAGCTGTATCAATTAAGTTGTCTTTGCATAATTGTGTGTTTTTTACAATTCTACACGGTATTCTGGATCAGCTATGAGGAAGTGAACGCAAATGCGTATACAAAGTTCAATAATTTTCAACCAATACCGTTTTCCAGTGACGTTTATTGAAAATCTGGTAGAACCTCGCTAAACATGCAGCTACAAATATTCCCCATTATAATACTGTAATAAACATCACGATGAAATTAACATAAAGACAACCATTGTTGAAAATCGGTTTATTTGTTTACGATAAAATTATGTAAAGCATTACGTCACTGGCTCAAGAGTAGCCCTTAAACATTCAAACAAAGTACAGTCTCCACAAAAATTCTTTTCGAAAGCTGCAGTATGCACAAAACTGTGTTATACGCAAATGAAATGTGTAACTATAGATCAAATAACAAATTGTAGAAGTATTTATAGTTCGAAAATAAATCTGAAATTTGAAGGATTTTTTGGGGTTTTTAAAGTTAGGTGGCCATTAAATGCGGAGCGGAATGGACCGAAACCTATTGTTTTAAATAAGTTTTTTTTGTGTTTAACGTCCGACTACTGCGCACACTTGGGCTAATGCAGACGATGGGATGATTTATAGCGTATGAAAATGCCAAGCCCTGGCCGGGAATCGAACCCGGGTCCTCGGGGTGAAAGCCCAATACGCTATCAACTAGGCCACCGAGGCGGCTTATTTTAAATAAGTGCGGCCACTGAAAGCGTAAGGAGATGAGCGAAGTCAAGCGGCGTCGCTGGGTTCCGCTATAAAACATCAGTTTCAGTTTTGAATGCGCAGTCCGCTCCGCACATTTGGTGCCTACCGGCCTAAGTCTCGAAATTAGGAAAAGTACGTAATCGATTTTTACAGCTCCCAACAATTGTAATTTTTCTGTTGAGGATTGCATCTGTGGGTTTTGTTTAAATCCTTAACTGACTGTGAAGCGAGGTCATTGTTTCAACTCGACCAGTCGGCATTTAGTTTGTGTTTGTTACGCAGTTTCGGCCAAACGCAATCTCTCTCTCTCTCTCTCTCTCTCTCTCTCTCTCTCACACACACACACACACACACACACACACACACACACACACACACACACACACACACACACACACACACACACACACACACACACACACACACACACACACACACACACACACACACACACACACACACACACACACACACACACACACACACACACACACACACACACACACACACACACACACACACACACACACACACACACACACACACACACACACACACACACACACACACACACACACACACACACACACACACACACACACACACACACACACACACACACACACACACACACACACACACACACACACACACACACACACTTTAGATTTTACCTTAACTACTCCTAAATAGCCCTTATAGGACAGATTATTTTGAAATTTGGTACGGAAGTACTTTGTATAAAGCCAGAAAGGTTTTACCTGAACTACTCCTAAATAACCCTTATATGACCACCGATTATTTTGAAATTTGATACAAAAGTATAAAGCCGGAACTACGTACTTGTGAATTTATTCCCATTCACTTCCGCTTCAAAATGGCAGCCTCTGATTTACAAAAATGAGTGTACTCAGTTATAGTCAAACGAAAAGACCGATTATTTGAGATTTGGTAAGAAATCGTGTACAACGTCCAAATGACGTTATGTATAACATTTCCCCCCCTAATCATTTCAATTCAAGATGGCGGTCTCCTTGATTTACAAAAATGAGTGTACTCAGTTTTAGTCAAACGAACAGACCGATTATTTGAGATTTGGTAAGAAATCGTGTACAACGTCCAAATGACATTATGTATAACATTTCCCCCCCTAATCATTTCAATTCAAGATGGCGGTCTCCTTGATTTACAAAAATGAGTGTACTCAGTTTTAGTCAAACGAAAAGACCGATTATTTGAGATTTGGTAAGAAATCGTGTACAACGTCCAAATGACATTATGTATAACATTTCCCCCCCTAATCATTTCAATTCAAGATGGCGGTCTCCTTGATTTACAAAAATGAGTGTACTCAGTTTTAGTCAAACGAAAAGACCGATTATTTGAGATTTGGTAAGAAATCGTGTACAACGTCCAAATGACGTTATGTATAACATTTCCCCCCCTAATCATTTCAATTCAAGATGGCGGTCTCCTTGATTTACAAAAATGAGTGTACGCAGTTTTAGTCAAACGAACAGACCGATTATTTGAGATTTGGTAATAAATCGTGTACAACGTCCAAATGACATTATGTATAACATTTCCCCCTTATCATTTCAATTCAAGATGGCGGTCTCTGATTTACAAAAATGAGTGTACGCAGTTTTAGTCAAACGAACAGACCGATTATTTGAGATTTGGTAAGAAATCGTGTACAACGTCCAAATGACGTTATGTATAACATTTCCCCCCCTAATCATTTCAATTCAAGATGGCGGTCTCCTTGATTTACAAAAATGAGTGTACGCAGTTTTAGTCAAACGAACAGACCGATTATTTGAGATTTGGTAAGAAATCGTGTACAACGTCCAAATGACGTTATGTATAACATTTCCCCCTAATCATTTCAATTTCAAGATGGCGGCCTCTGATTTAACAGTGTACGCAATTTTAATAAAACCAATTGGACGATTGTTTTAAAATTTAGTACAAACGTACCTCGTACAAAGCCAGAAAGATTAATGTAAGACTTTTTCCCATTCATTTCCGTTTCAACGCTGAGACTGTATTTGCCGGTTATTTCCTGTAATACTAGCTGAAACCTATCGTAATTTTTACAGCTTCGTGGAGAAAGGGCATAAAATTTCCAATAAAGTTAGTTGAGTAACGTTTTTCGTAAATATAACGGTTACCGGTTAAATTGGCGGAAAAAGTTACGAGCGCTGTCCCTGTACAGGCCTATTAATTAATTGAGAGTAGTTGTTGCGCGAGGTCTACTGGTTCTTTGCACTAATGTTAAATTGCGAGATATATTTACGTATTTTCATCAGCTGGTCAATGTACTTATTAATTGAAAGTTTTATTGATATAACGTTAAATTTTGACACTAAACTTTATGTTATCCTGACCTAACGATTAAACGCTATGAGGACACACCAGGTCCTCATTCAATGAATAGGCCTACGCATAGCCGTTGTGATTTCTTAGGTTAGTTCAGGAGCTGCTTATGCAAAATGACTACGCCACACACATTGCCTACCTGCCCCTGCACACCCTCGCTGCGGGCAACCTTCCACACATCGGTTATTGTGGACTGAAATCTTTAAATCATGCCATTTAGGTTAACGAAGAATCAACATCACAACACGGAAAACCTAACGCACTGCATCACAAACCGCTGATATGAAAGCGGAACAGTAGATTTCTTTTTTTTTTTCTGTGTTAAAATAGAACTGTATAGTATTTCAATACAAACAATTTTCCCCCGCAGGCTAGCTGCACCTATTGAGAGGATTTACACGTCCCTCGCGGTACCCGAGTCTAACACACACTTACGACTTTAACACTTTACACTCATACTTACATTTAGGGAGGCGATAATAGCCTCAATGTGCTTTTCGCCTTAAAATAATAACATCAAACAATTTTTTGTTTAGGTCTTTTATTATTAATTTATTTTTGCATTATAAATTGGCAGAAATGTCTTGTTTTAATTACAATAACAAAGACTTTTAAACAAACAATGTTTAAGGGAAACCATAATATTTGCATTATGTTTTTTTGAAATATTAAGACTCATAATACAGTAGATTGTTTGAATTTTTAAAAAAATATTAAAACTTTAGCGGGAATTAAATATCTTTTTATACAATCTGAAATAATTTTAAACATATTCCTAGCTCTTTACACTTAAAAAGCTTTTCATTAAAAAACTAAATATATTGTATTGCATTTAACTTACACTAATTTTAAACTGTCATTTACCACCTCAAACAAAGTTCTATATTTGGGAACGTATTTTTAATAAAATTTGAAACAGTTTTTAAAAGATTTTTACAACTGCACACTAAGCTCTTCTTTAGGACACTAAATATTTTGTTTTAGATACAATATGAAATAATTTTAAACCACTCTCCAAGTTCTTTATTTGGAAACGAGATAAAATTGGAAATATGATATAGTAATTTTAAATAAATTTCTGTTCACACTAAGCTTTTCATTCCAAAACTAAATACAATTTGAAACAGGTAAATGCAATAAAATTTTCATTTTGAAGCTAAATATATAGTTTTGGATATAAGTAATTTGAAAAAGTTTTTAAATGACTAACCTTTACATTCGGGAAGTCAATGTACTGTTTTGAATATAATTTGAAACAGTTTTAAAAAGATTTTTACCACTGTACATACATTAAGCTATTCTTTACGACACTAACAATTTTGTTTTACATACAATATGACAATTTCAAACCACTCTCCAGCACTTTAAAGTTCTTTATTTGGAAACGAGACAAAATTGGAATTGATACAGCAATTTTAAATAAATTTCTGTTCACACTAAGCTTTTCATTCCAAAACTAAATACAATTTGAAACAGGCAAATGCAATAAAGTTTTCATTTTGAAGCTAAATATACAGTTTTGGATATAAGTAATTTGAAAAGTTTTTAAATGAATTTTTGTCTATTTACACTAACCTTTTCATTCTGGAAGTAAATGTACTGTTTGAATATAATTTAAAATAGTTGTAGGCAAACTTTTCTCTTCACATTAAGCTTTTCATTTAGAAATCAAATATCCAGCTTTGGATATAACTTGAAAACGTGTTCACACACCTTACTATTTTCTCACACTAAGCTTTTCATTCGGAAACTAAATACATATACTGTAATAGGCCTTAAACAGATTTCCACTTCTTAGCATTAATCCTTTCATACGAAAACAACATGGCCAACACTGTTTTGAAACTACAAGACTTCTGAGTACTCTTCATTCAGAAACTAAAGATATTGTTTAGGAAGCAATTCGAAATAAATTTTGAACTAGCCTCTCTCTCTCTCTCTCTCTCTATTCCTTCACAGTAAACGCCAAATAGGCTTATCTCAGATTTCAACAATGCAGACTCTACGTTTCATAACCAGGAATCTACTTAATCCATGCTTCAGATTAGATAAGTTACAAGTTATACGTTACAGGCAAACATAGACATGGACTTTGTCATCAACTGCAGACTTCTGTCTGTCAGCAATAAACCAATAAATATGTTTAACGCACGCGCGCGCGCACACACACACACACACACACACACACACACACACACACACACACACACACACACACACACACACACACACACACACACACACACACACACACACACACACACACACACACACACACACACACACACACACACACACACACACCACTCAATGGAAGATAGTGATAATTTTGTTAGCTGTGAATAATGTGAAAGAAATCTAGTAAAATAAGCAGAATAATATTGAGTAAATAATAATTGTTGTTAATTTTTGCAACTTACTCCTTATATTCATGAAGTGCGCTGTTATTAAAAGTAAATAATACGCACAGTGAATTGTTTACAAAATAAAGACTTACAAATCAAGTACATAAAAAACAGACAAATACAATTTTTTTCCCAGTAAAATAAGATTCATGTTTCCTTATTTCAGACTGCATATTCTGTACACGAGTTTCAGTGTTGGGATTATCCTTTCTTTTTTAAGGCGAAAAGCACATTGAGGCTATTAGCGACTTTAAGTGTTAAAGGTCAAAGTGTTGTAAGTGTTAAGTGTGTGTTAGACTCGGGTACCGCGAGGGACGTCTAAATCCTCTCAATAGGTGCAGCTAGTCTGCACTCCCTGCGGGGTGTTGGGTTTATAAAACGTTTTTGATAACCTACTTTTTATAAAAAAAAACACGTACGTACACAATTTGAAATAAATTACAAAAATATATAGGCTACAATACTTTCATTTGCGAAGGTTACAAGACTGTTGACCAAGGTATGACTACACTACCCACGCACTCTAGCAATCACAACTTAATTACTTTCAGATAAGCTTTAACAAAATAATCAAATTCCCATTAGCAGCCATGACTACTAATCTCAAGGTCAACCTTTACAACACAACAACGTAACACAGTAGAAATGTTTTTCGAAGCGATGTTGAAACAAAAACCTAGAACTTTCCCGGACTTTTCACATAGAAGCCAACACGCAAGCAAAGCTTCTAAGTACTAGTACTTCAAAAAAACTGAAGACTTCGCAGTATATTCTGCTTTTTCGGCGAAGTGATGGAAGCAAATTTCTAAAAAAAAAACTACAATACATCATATAAATATTTACCAATCGCTATGGTAGTGAGAAAATCGAGCGAACAGCGTTCTAAAAGTTACTTAACAACTTTTAAATAATGAACCCATTTCTCTCGATAGTTCAGGTGTTCACGTTTAATGACAATATTCATCGTTAGTTGTGCACAGCGGACTTGGGTTTATCGTGACCTTGTTCAACGCGAAACATCCACGCACCTCAATATTTGATCTGAGCGGTATGCCAGCAAGTAATGGCCGCCATAAATCTCGCAAGACCTTCGCCGGCATGTCGTCAACGTTATACGACCTCACTTCATTCAGAACCGGAAACGAATATAAATTGAAAAACATGCCCGCCGCTGTTTCCGCCTACTTTTTTTTATTTCTTTCACGCTTTGATTAAAAGAATTTACGACACGTGAACGGAAATCGAGTTGAACGGTGCAAAAACGGCACGTGACGGTTCGTAAAAATGTGTAAACTTGATACCAGGCAACAACGATTGCAGTATAAACAGTAGATTGTAAAATTGGCAGTTTATCCCAAAATTTGTTTACGTTTTATAGTAGTGTGTGTGTGTGTGTGTGTGTGTGTGTGTGTGTGTGTGTGTGTGTGTGTGTGTGTGTGTGTGTGTGTATATGTGTATATGTGTGTGTGTGTGTGTGCCTCGGTGTGTGTGTGTGTAGTTGATACCGCCTACTGGCCTTTGATAGCGTACTGGGCTTCACCCCGAGGACCCGGGTTCGATTCCCGGCCGGGGCTTGGCATTTTCATACGCTATAAATCATTCCATCGTCTGCATAGCCCAAGTGTGCACAACAGTCGGACGTTAAACACAAAAAAAAAAACTTTATAAAAAAATAGGTACCATCTAGTTATTTTATAATTATCATAGCGGACAAGCAGTCTTGACAACAGCTTTGAAGCGAATTTCCATAACGTAACATATTTTTTCAAAATGTGATTTCATAACCATAACATTTGCATAAATTAGCACTTTAAAACTGTATACACTATTAAAACTGAAAATAAAAAAATGAACCGTGTCCACCTTCAGATCTATTTTCGCATTTTCAATGGATTAAAGAAACGTTAATTGATGCGGATTTTCAAGTTGTTTACCGACGATAAAATTACACTTTCAAAGGCTTGTAAGATAAAAAATAGTCACGAATTTTTAAATATTTGGAACGTGCGCCAATTTGAAATCTACACGGAATTTGCAGGGTACCGATCTTGTCGGGCTATTACTACAGACAGTATATCGTTTTTTTTGCTAAGTTTTACTCTAACTGGCTTAAAATTCAAATCTTTATCGTGTGTGTGTGTGTCGCGCGCGCGCGCGCGCGCGCACACACACACACACACACACACACACACACACACACACACACACACACACACACACACACACACACACACGACACTAAATAGAAGGCACCAAGATTCAACATCCGTTGTTTTTTTTTTTTTCAAGTGCCCGGTACGTCAAAATTTTGTGTGCAGTGAAATCGAATTGAGAGTTAACGTAATGAAAAAGTGAAGTGTTCATGAAACAGCTTATTATCACAGTGATCTCGGTCAATGAGTGGCATATTTTGTAATACGTATTACGAAATCGAGCGACTTGACCATAGATAAGACTACTTAGTTGGAATACTAAAAGGCGAGAATGGAATAAAGATTAAATAAAATAATAGTAGAATTAGAAGTTTAAAATATAAAAAACGTTTAAGTGAAATATTATTATTTATACATTTTGGTTATAATAACAGAAACTATAATTACAGACAATTGTTGTATTTGACAATAAGAATATAAAAACATACAAGGCCGATGTTGCTGACGTTACAACCGACGCGAAACCACACTTTGAAGTGAATACTTCTTTACGCCAGGTTCGGCAAATGTTATGGAGCAGTTAACTGAATTGAAAGTAACGCAACGAAAAATTTGGCAAATGAAGGGTCAAGTACCAAGCCATCAACCTCACTTAAAGTCGATCCCGGATACCGGTGTGAACAGGGTCATTAACAAGTATTCACTTCGAAGGCGTATAGTCTCTATGAACCATTTTATATTTCTTTATACTTAGGTATTAGTTAATATTTTTGATAGATTAAATCCTTTGGTCTGTGCTGAATTTACCATAAAACTACATGTAAATGGGAAAAACCCTGAGTTTTTATTATCGGGGCAGAAAATTAAAGTCTTGCAGTTTACTAAACAGACCCCATATTAAACGGTACTCGATACGCTGCGTGGGTACTGGGAACAGTTATGACAATCAAACTTAAACAGTACGAATATACGTTCATACGAATTCAAAGTTCCCGTTCCTCGATACGCTACGCGGGTACTGGGAGCAGTTGACAATCGAACTTAAACAGTACGAATACACATTCATACGAATTCAAATTTTCCATTCCTCGATACGCTACGCGGGTACTGGGAACAGTTGACAATCGAACTTAAACAGTACGAATACACGTTCATACGAATTCAAAGTTCCCGTTCCTCGATACGCTACGCGGGTACTGGGAGCAGTTGACAATCGAACTTAAACAGTACGAATACACGTTCATACGAATTCAAAGTTCCCGTTCCTCGATACGCTACGCGGGTACTGGGAACAGTTGACAATCGAACTTAAACAGTACGAATACACGTTCATACGAATTCAAAGTTTCCATTCCTCGATACGCTACGCGGGTACTGGGAACAGTTGACAATCGAACTTAAACAGTACGAATACACGTTCATACGAATTCAAAGTTTCCATTCCTCGATACGCTACGCGGGTACTGGGAACAGTTGACAATCGAACTTAAACAGTACGAATACACGTTCATACGAATTCAAAGTTCCCGTTCCTCGATACGCTACGCGGGTACTGGGAACAGTTGACAATCGAACTTAAACAGTACGAATATACGTTCATACGAATTCAAAGTTTCCATTCCTCGATACGCTACGCGGGTACTGGTAGCAGTTTTAACAATCGAACTTAAACAGTACGAATACACGTTCATACGAATTCAAAGTTCCCGTTCCTCGATACGCTACGCGGGTATTGGGAACAGTTGACAATCGAACTTAAACAGTACGAATACACGTTCATACGAATTCAAAGTTTCCATTCCTCGATACGCTACGCGGGTACTGGGAACAGTTGACAATCGAACTTAAACAGTACGAATACACGTTCATACGAATTCAAAGTTTCCATTCCTTGTTACGCTACGCGAGTACTGGGAACAGTTGACAATCGAACTTAAACAGTACGAATACACGTTCATACGAATTCAAATTTTCCATTCCTCGATACGCTACGCGGGTACTGGGAACAGTTGACAATCGAACTTAAACAGTACGAATACACGTTCATACGAATTCAAAGTTTCCATTCCTCGATACGCTACGCGGGTACTGGGAACAGTTATGACAATCGAATTTAAACAGTACGAATATACGTTCATACGAATTCAAAGTTTCCATTCCTCGATAGCTACGCGGGTACTGGGAACAGTTAACAATCGAACTTAAACAGTACGAATACACGTTCATACGAATTCAAAGTTTCCATTCCTCGATACGCTACGCGGGTACTGGGAACAGTTGACAATCGAACTTAAAACAGTACGAATATACGTTCATATGAATTCAAAGTTTCCATTCCTCGATACGCTACGCGGGTACTGGGAACAGTTGACAATCGAACTTAAACAGTACGAATACACGTTCATACGAATTCAAAGTTTCCATTCCTCGATACGCTACGCGGGTACTGGGAACAGTTGACAATCGAACTTAAACAGTACGAATACACGTTCATACGAATTCAAAGTTTCCATTCCTCGATACGCTACGCGGGTACTGGGAACAGTTATGACAATCGAACTTAAACAGTACGAATATACGTTCATACGAATTCAAAGTTTCCATTCCTCGATACGCTACGCGGGTACTGGGAACAGTTGACAATCGATTAAACAGTACGAATACACGTTCATACGAATTCAAAGTTTCCATTCCTCGATACGCTACGCGGGTACTGGGAACAGTTGACAATCGAACTTAAAACAGTACGAATATACGTTCATATGAATTCAAAGTTTCCATTCCTCGATACGCTACGCGGGTACTGGGAACAGTTGACAATCGATTAAACAGTACGAATACACGTTCATACGAATTCAAAGTTTCCATTCCTCGATACGCTGCGCGGGTACTGGGAACAGTTATGACAATCGAACTTAAACAGTACGAATATACGTTCATACGAATTCAAAGTTTCCATTCCTCGATAGCTACGCGTTCAGTCGATAAACAGTACGCGTTCATATGAATTCGCTACGGGGTACTGGGAACAGTTTTGACAATCGAACTTAAACAGTACGAATATACGTTCATATGAATTCAAAGTTTCCATTCCTCGACTGGGAACAGTTATGACAATCGCTACGTACGGTTCATATGTACTTCCTCGATACGCTACGAAACAGTTGACAATCGAACTTAAAACAGTACGAATACACGTTCATACATTCAAAGTTTCCATTCCTCGATACGCTACGCGGGTACTGGGAACAGTTTTGACAATCGAACTTAAACAGTACGAATACACGTTCATACGATTCAAAGTTTCCATTCCTCGATACGCTACGCGGGTACTGGGAACAGTTTTGACAATCGAACTTAAACAGTACGAATATACGTTCATACGAATTCAAAGTTTCCATTCCTCGATACGCTACGCGGGTACTGGGAACAGTTGACAATCGAACATAAAACAGTACGAATATACGTTCATATGAATTCAAAGTTTCCATTCCTCGATACGCTACGCGGGTACTGGGAACAGTTTTAACAATCGAACTTAAACAGTACGAATACACGTTCATACGAATTCAAAGTTTCCATTCCTCGATACGCTGCGCGGGTACTGGGAACAGTTATGACAATCGAACTTAAACAGTACGAATATACGTTCATACGAATTCAAAGTTTCCATTCCTCGATACGCTACGCGGGTACTGGGAACAGTTTTGACAATCGAACTTAAACAGTACGAATATACGTTCATACGAATTCAAAGTTTCCATTCCTCGATACGCTACGCGGGTACTGGGAACAGTTGACAATCGAACTTAAAAGTACGAATACACGTTCATACATTCAAAGTTTCCATTCCTCGATACGCTACGCGGGTACTGGGAACAGTTTTGACAATCGAACTTAAACAGTACGAATATGCTGCGCGGATACTGGGAACAGTTATGACAATCGAACTTAAACAGTACGAATATACGTTCATACGAATTCAAAGTTTCCATTCCTCGATACGCTGCGTGGGTACTGGGAACAGTTATGACAATCGGACTTAAACAGTACGAATATACGTTCATACGAATTCAGTTTCCATGCCTCGATACGCTACGCGGGTACTGGGAACAGTTATGACAATCGAACTTAAACAGTACGAATATACGTTCATACATTCAAAGTTTCCATGCCTCGATACGCTGCGCGGGTACTGGGAACAGTTATGACAATCGAACTTAAACAGTACGAATACACGTTCATACGAATTCAAAGTTTCCATTCCTCGATACGCTACGCGGGTACTGGGAACAGTTATGACAATCGAACTTAAACAGTACGAATACACGTTCATACGTTCAAAGTTTCCATTCCTCGATACGCTACGCGGGTACTGGGAACAGTTGACAATCGAACTTAAAACAGTACGAATACACGTTCATACATTCAAAGTTTCCATTCCTCAATACGCTACGCGGGTACTGGGAACAGTTATGACAATCGAACTTAAACAGTACGAATATACGTTCATACATTCAAAGTTTCCATGCCTCGATACGCTGCGCGGGTACTGGGAACAGTTATGACAATCGAACTTAAACAGTACGAATACACGTTCATACATTCAAAGTTTCCATTCCTCGATACGCTACGCGGGTACTGGGAACAGTTATGACAATCGAACTTAAACAGTACGAATACACGTTCATACGAATTCAAAGTTTCCATGCCTCGATACGCTACGCGGGTACTGGGAACAGTTATGACAATCGAACTTAAACAGTACGAATACACGTTCATACATTCAAAGTTTCCATTCCTCAATACGCTACGCGGGTACTGGGAACAGTTATGACAATCGAACTTTCTTATCGAACAACTGTTCCAAATAACTCGGCCTTTATAATTTGTTCAGATCAGTTAATTTAACCCTAGTTGAGAGAGTTCAAGAAACTGTCTAGCTAGTGGTATTTAGTTAACAATGAATCGTATCTTCATTGTTGCCGCAACAATAAGAGACAAAGATCGATATTAAAACAATAGCAAAGAGCAACGGAAATACGTGAGCTACCAACATCGTTTTATTTAATGAACTCTGGCTATGAAATCACGATAATATTTGAATTTCAACACAGCTATTATTTCACGTTTGAACAATAATTTACTGATTTCACATAAAACAGTTAAAAAAAAGTATACTTGTGGAACTCTGGGAGTTACCGAGAGAAGCGAGGCTTTTTTAATTATATCTTTGCTGAATATATATTTGAAGATAAGTTCACAAATATCTTCTTTTGTTTAAATAAATAAATACGCGAACCTAGCTTATATATTATTTACTTCAGTTAAAGTAAAACATCAGTTGTTTTATATTAATAACGATCAGCTGATTTCATTGAACAGCTGATAAACAACAGTAAGTTTCAGGTTATGTTGTTAAAAACTAGCAATATTAACAACTATTATAAACTTTATATTAATTTCGAATGAATAAAAACGGTCACGAAGTGGACATGTTCTTCAACTAAAGAAAAATACCGAAACCAAATCAACATTTCATATAACGTATTGTTACCGAAAAGAAGAAAAAGAAACTGAGACGAAATTCGTTTGCTCGTTCGCTCCATACTTCCATTACATTCTTTCCGTTCGGCAGATGTTTTCTATATTCATTCCTCTCGCTAAATCTAACATTAAAAGCTTCGCTTCAAAAAAAAAAAAAAAAAACTCAAAGAATACAGGCTTATTTGACGTTTGTCAATATAATTCCCGGATATTTTATTTTAATAACAAATGTTTAATGTGTACATAGCTGTAACTCGTTAAATACATTACATTACAAAACACGTAATGAATTGGCATTATAACTATCTCTTTTTGAACAAAAAATATGCTAACAAAAATCACATTAAAGAACTACTAATATAGTTTATAAGACTTTAAAAATCTATATATAACGTAATGCAGCCATACACGATTACGAATTAAAAAATAAACAAAATTTTTAGGTATTGTCAAAAATACGTTTGTTTGTCTCAATAAAGCTCCCATCCGGCTTTATTTGATACACAGATTTGTCTGATTATTATAGGACATTTCCTCATCGTTAGGCGTAAAGACTATTTTTAGCAAATTCGAGTTGTGTTAAAGACTGGCACGAAAAACGCAAGATAAAAAGTTTGTTTTTACTGTCCACAGGTCTCTGCACATCGCTTCGCACTTATAGAGTGCAATACAATTGGCAATTCTGATTTGGTAAGTTAAAGCATTTGATTTTTTCCTTAAATTAAAATTTTTCTTCGAATTTAAAAATTCAAAAAAATTTCTCAAGCCTTGTACAGGTGTGTGTAGATGTGATCAAGAATATTTAGGTTAGGTTTTAAAAAATCAGATAAAAATAAGAATGATCCTAGCTTTGCCACTCAGCTACACATATTCTGCACCCTCGTCCATAGATTCAACCTTCCCAATCCAACCTCAGGTCTTTACAGAACCGTGAGATGCTTCAGATGTTGCCCTGTTCTGTCTGTCCCCCATTCCAGTAAGTGCCTAGGGATTAAAATCGTTTCCTGTCCAAAACGGGGCAATCAGAAAGTATGTGCCGAGCTGTTTCCTCAGCTGAACCACATTTCCTACACACAATATTTGTCATATGAAAACCCATTTTGTGTAGATGACTGCGGAATATCCAGTGACCAGTCAGAAACCCCGTCACTCTCCACAGATCCGTCCTAAACGCCTCGACTGTAGAGATCTAGTTGGACCCTTAGAAAGCCAACGGAAGACATGCCTGAGTGCTAGAGTATTAGGATACTCCAGCTCCTATTCTGGCAAACCGATCTGACTCTTCATTCCCCATTACGCCCCGATATCCTAGAACCCACTGGTTTCGCTGGGTTTCTGATGGCCAGATGACAGTCCCGTCTCAAATTCTGACCTCACCACTAAAATTTTATGCACCGATTTGTACAAACTGTGTCAAATTGTACAAATTTGTTTTTAGGTGGATATTTTTCGAAAGGAATAATTGAATGTTAAGAATCAGTGAAATATCATTAAAACTACTTATTTCCCTAATATACTGACCACAGTTATACGAGATGTGGCTATTAAATAACGAGACTGACGCTGAGGCGTAACAAGTGAGCATGCTCCAACCGCCATTGACCGACAGCTGTTTAGTGTGAAGCTTTCTTTTCATAATACAGTTAGACTCGTTTGTGTAACTAACACCGTTTAGTCATAACCTTCATTTCTGTTAGTGTTATTTTGTTTTGCCGGAAAAAATGGTTAGTTTAATAATAAAGCAACGAATTGTTGTTAAATTTAACTTCAAACTTAGAAAAACCGCTACTGAAACTTATAATTTACTGAAAGAAGTGTATGGCAGTAAATGTTTATCGTGGGCATGTGTTTTTGAATGGTTTAAGCGTTTTCAAGATGGTCGACAAAACGTTGAAGATGATTCGCAGCCAGGTCTCCTTTCAACGTCAAAAACGGATGACAATGTCGAAAAAGTTGCTAATTTGATTCGGTCTGACCGTCGATTAAGTATTCATGCAATTGGTGAAACTGTAGGCACTGATAAAGAATGTGTACGGCCAATTTTACAATTTGAACATGTGAAAAGTGTGTAACAAAATGGTGCCAAAATTCTCACGTTTGGACAACAAGCAGCTCGCAAAAATGTTTGTACTGACACTTCGAATGCCATTGAAAATGACCCAAATTTATTGGAACATGTGATGAATCGTGGTTTTTTACGTATGATCTGGAAACAAAGCGCCAATCCATGCTTTGGAAGACCCCAACTTCACCGAGAGCCAAAAAAGCAAGTATCAGCAAGTCAAAATTTAAAGCAATGATGATTGTTTTTTCGATATTCATGGAACTGTGTACCTTCACTGGGTTCCTGAAGGTCAAACAATTAATCAATATTACTACCTTGAGGTACTTGGTAAACTACGTGAAAGAGTAAGGAAAAACGATCCAAAATGTGGAAAGACAAATCATGCGCCAGCTCATTCCGCTTTATCTATCAAGAGGTTCCTGGCAAAGTACAGCATCCCAGTGTTAGAACATCCACCTTACTCACCAGACCTTGCACCATGTGACTTCTATCTGTTCCCTAAGGTGAAATCTGTATTAAAAGGGACGAGATTTGAGTCCGTGGAAGCTGTAAAAGTGAAAGCGGCAAGAGTCCTAAAGGAGTTGACAGAAGATGACTTCCAGCATTGTTTCCAACAATGGAAAATTCGCATGGAGCGTTGTAGGAATAGAGAAGGGGTGTATATTGAAGGTGATAATAAGTATGTATAAAATGAAAATAAAATTTTTTGTCAGTCTCCTTATTTAATAGCCACACCTCGTAAATCTATAGGCCTACACATGACCGAAATTTTAACGAATAGATTTCGGCATATTTTCTGTTTTTCACCGATAACAACCGAACCGAACGTTTAAAAGAATGCGAAAATGTTTTTGAAATGTTATTGCATCTAAAAATAAATGAATCTACTATAAGACTATGTCATGAAAGTGTCAAATTGAGCATCCAGTTTTGGGCAAACCTTTTTTACTCGGTTTATAATACAACAGACGAAGTTGCCCAACTGTTTCCTGTTGTTACGCAATGCAAATATTTTCCTTTAGATTAGATTAGGCCTAACCATCGACCACGCCATAACTGTAAGAGCTAAAGGTTAAAACGTCATCTGATACTACAATAGGCTACTGTAGGAAATATACAGTGACCGATGAGTGTCTCGAAACGATTTGGATTTGAGTTGACGAACACGTTTACACTTTTCTGAAATTCAAAATAATAACAGGCAAATCGGTTAAAAAAACTTCCATATCAGTCCTCCCGAAATGCTGTACGTAAACAATTTGGAAAATACTAATAACAATCAATCCAATTTCTTGTTCTGACGCAATTGTTAACTGATCTAGTTGTCCCAAACGTTTGCGCATGTGTAAAGATATACAGCTTAAATAATTAGTGTACTGAATTTAAAAATTAAACAGGCATCAAAACAAAACGTAAAATTAGCAGCTTCGCAAAAATTACGGTCAGACGTTAAAAACCGGAAAATCGATGTAATTTATGAAACTGAGTATCACATTTGGTCCTAAACTGTGATGCACATCTCGATTGAGTATCAAAATTAAAACCACGGGAATCGAAAGCAGATTTAAAACAAAGATATCGGTCTAAGTTCGTTTTCATTTTTCCCTCTTTACTGCTGAAACACAAACTTCTTTTATTTCGAAATTGAGTTATGAACAAAGCAGTAGTCAAATCAGTATTTAAATTTTGATTAAAATTTTAAAAAAGTCTGATTCAACAGTTTTTTGTCCACCTTCCGTAAGGATTTTCTCAATTTTTCTCTGCAAATTTACGAAATTTGAATTGTATAGTTACAGCATGTCATGAGTCTGCCTGAATAGCGTTTTTTTCTATCAAAAGCTCTTTTGCATCACTTGTTATTCCATTAAAAAATACGGTCAGATTTTCTTAAATTTAGTCCACAACTACCGCAGTAAAACATGGATTTTATATCTCGAAAAAATGTGTATCGAGAGCTATCGATAAAACTGAAAACTCGATTTATCACATTTTACTAATGTCGGTGCAGTAAATATTTCAAATTAATTTATTACAAAAATTAATGCGAAAATAAAATAAGAAAAAAAAATAAACCCTGAACTTTGTTCATTTAACTTACGAACCGTAAATTAACCGTATTTCAAATTTACAAATACCATTTTATTTTTTAATTTTATACTTACCGGTTTTTCGTGTACCGTAAGTCCAAACAAGGAAACGTTTTGATGTTTTTTAAAATGTAGGTGTAATTTGCTCACGTTCAGGGAACTATTTATAATGTCCCAATAACCGTTACGGAGCACACTCACCCTGTGTATAAATATAGCAGATGTATTTGTAGTAGTAAACCTCGATAACGTGAGTTGTGCGCTATCACGTGACCTCGACGTACTACGCGGCACAAATGACATCTCGCACAGGTTATCTGTTATCATATCTGACCTACTTTGCAGAAATCGTGACTTTTTCCTACTCGGGGAACGTACTGGCGAAGCGCCTAGCACTTTTTGTACGAGTCGGAAAATGTAAACTCACGATAGGACGAATAAAATGTAAACATGCGTTACGCTTGCCTACACAGATTATCAATAGTGTGAATTTAGTCTACCAGTGAGCTCCAAGTTTTTAGTGCATTCGTAGCTATGTGAAAACTAACGGACGTGAGTTCAAAACCAGCTACTGTCTTAATGTTTTTTTAGAATATTTGTTTACAATTTATAAATAAATGTAATAAAAAATACTTAAATTATTATTAACGCCATTATAATTATACTACCCGACCTATCTGGTACAAAACTGTTTCCCAACAGGGGGCAATTCGAAAATGTGCTCGTCCAAAGTTCCAATTAACCGTATTGCGACTCTTAAACGCTAAGCGAGCTGGCTAAACATTTGGTATAAGTAACTGGTGTCCGCCATGTTGGTAGCCGGGATCTCAGTATCGCAGTAAAGCTCAGCATTCACCGCTGGTGTAAATTTGTAATAAGCGTCCCTTTGGTATGTAAATTCAATTGGCAATTTTTATTAATTGTAATGTTAGAAGCATCACTTTCCAGAAAAATTTGTGAAATGGAAAAGCATGTTTTTTTCAGGATGTTTTAAATCAGGACTTAAACAAGGATAAGATAGAGAAAAATACTTTTAGAAATTAGCTCATATCACGTCAGCGAGACATCTGCGTGCTGCGTTTAGTTAAATTCACTACCGAACAATATATTTTTTGAATTCAGTACAATTTTACGAGTTACGAAAACCCTACGACAAACATTTCAGAAAAATTTGTTAAACCTATTTTGAGAAAGCGGGACATCACGAGCTCTCGAAAGATAATTATGGGGAGATAATTATTTATTACTTTTTTTGATCAAAGATTTACATCTAATCGAACTCGATTATAACCATTTTTTTATCTTCTAAGGCTTTCTTATCCCAAAAAGGGACGATTTTTTTGCAACTACACAGTGTCAAATTTCATTACAATCTGTTAATTCGTTTAGTACCCATATTACGGATACAATTATTGAACACCCCTGGAACACAGTAGACTGATCGAAAAACCTTTGCTATATGGGGTCACCATTTAGCCTGGCGATCGGCCAAAACATTGACAAAATTCCCGACCTTTGGCACCGCTTGGGGGGGGGGGTTGTCTAAGAATAGTTCGGGCAAATGGTTTACAATTAAGTACTCTACGTCCAGTTACACGAAATCGACAATTCATGTTTTTTTTTCTTACGTGAAAATAGAGTGACTAACAGTGATGGAACGACTGAAGAAAGACCTAGTGATGGACACCATCAAGAGAAGAAATGTTAAATACCTTTGGCATAGGAGAAACGAAAGCAAAAACCGCCTTCTGACATCCGTTCTCCAAGGGAAAGTCTACGGTAAAAGAGGGTCAGGAAGAAGGATATCATGGCTTAAAAGCCTAAGGACATGGTACCACCGAACTATTCAAAGCGACTGCGAACAAAGTTATCATATCCAGGATGATCGCCTATATTCAGAACGAGCAGACACCCGAAGAAGAAGAAATAAAATTCAATACATAATATGTTAAAATATAATTCAGCAATTTTAACTGTAAAAAGGAATAAATACAATGTACTTTACTTACCCGCAATACAAAGTACCTTGAATAATCTAAAAATATAATGACCGTGAAAAAATAGATATTAATGTTCTACAGATATAGCTACAGTTATATTAATAAGGACGAGGGATCAGCGTTAACGCTAAGGGTAAAGCAACAGACTGGAATCAAGAACCTTCAGATGTAGTTCAGAGACACATCGACCACAAAGTCTCCTCTCCCCCAGTAAAAAAGTGATTTTTGGAATGTTTGTCTGTTTGTCTAGTATATCGTTGGAGACAAAAAATTTAAAAAAGTAGTTTTCAAGCACCGTTATGGGAAAAACAATCTAAAAATGAACGAGAATTGATTTATTGGCGTGGAGTTGCTTCAAATGTGCTTAAATGTAGTCCTTAGGTATCCACACACACGAAATATATGGACTTCTAAAGTCAGAGTACCAAATTTTATACGTAACATATTTACGGTTCAGGAGTAAAAAAAAAAAACCAGAAAAACGTATTTACAGTCAAGGATTATTATTTACTTATTTATGTACTATATTTTAAAACCGATTTTTTGTTTTAATTTGCTACAAAACTAAAACGCAGGTCAAAGAACATCAAAACTAAGAGCAAATTACACTTTGTACGTATAATAAATAGTTACATTTAAATTTTGAATTATTTGACACTTGGCCTGCAGATACAATTAAATGAAGAACATTACTCATTTTAAAAGCTCCGCATCGATTTTGAAGCTCCATCCTAAGCTTAGTAAAGTCAATCAACAGAAGACATTTTCTTCATAAAAAGACTAATAAATACACAAATTGGTCAAGAAACGTTATCATCACAGAAAGTCGGCCAACGAGGTCGAAGTCCGTTTAAGTAATTAATAATCGTTTGGCTTTATATTCCAATATTTACGCATGTTTAGTTGAGAGTCCTTAACACGTTTTTAATAATCGCATTTATAGATAATTTTAATATTCAGTTCAGCTGAATCATACTGGCCCGACCGTCTAACCGTCAAGGCGGGCGGAATGCCCGTACCTAGGGATGGCAAGTAAACAGGTTCTTTTATAAACATCGATGTTTCATTCTAAAAACATACGTTTTGATACCGAAGGAGCTGATAGGCTATAAGTTTTAGGTTATGTTGTTAGAAACTAACTTATGTTAATCTGATGCGTTTTCCAACTAGTTATCGACAATTAAAATACAAAAAAGAGAAAACTATGATACATAATTTTTATTTTTCGTTAAGTAACAGAAATTGTTTTATTAGGTGTTTGGCGAAAAGCACATAAAGGCTATCATCGCCCGTTCAGCAAATATCTGTTACACGAAGGGGGAAACTTATAAAACTACACACTGTTACCGCTAAACTAAAACAAAAACTAATTGTTTAAAACACTAAAACTAGATAACAATTACGTTAGGCGAATATAAAATTCCAATCAAAGCGTTTGCTGAAACGTCGGGTATTAATATGTTCTTACATTAAATCAGCACGTGCCAGTATTTTATTTCATCAAAATCGGAGCAGTATTTTATGACTGATTTGAAGCACAGGGTAGAACCAACTCTTGTGCGGCTGCAGAACGTTCACGGTAAGAGGAATCCAAAAATTCTGGATCGAAGTCAAAAGCAAAGTTCAGTTGAAATGTTAATGTGCAAGACAGTTATGTGGTAAATAGCCTGGCTTGGTCTTTAAATATCTGTCAATGAGGCCTAGCTAGAATCTATTTTGTTTCTGCCAAAGCTAAAAAATATAATTATAAAATTTCATTTCAAGCTTAAAAATGGCACAATTTTGCTCGCATATTCCTGTTAAAAACTCCAGATCTGGTGCAATAGACAAAAATTGAAATTTACTTATACATTCCTATACACAGGGCCTATGGAACAGCGAAAACATGCACTTAAGGCCGGGCGGCCACCAACTGCGGAACGGAATAGGCATTCAAGAATATTGTTTTTCCTATAAATGCGGCCACTGAAAGTGTAACGGAACTGAACTGAATCAAGCGGCGTCGCTGGGCTCCGTGTAGCTTCTACTCTGTCTAGGTTCAGTCAGTTGACTCCGCTTCCCCCACCACGCTGATCACGCCTCCAAACATATTATTTCTCGTTACCTAAGTTACTGTTGCTCAGGTTACGGTTTTCTAACGAAGTAGTTTCTAGAATACGTTAGAGTAGACCTGAAAATCTCAGCCACCGAAAGCGTAACAGAACTCTGCGGAGTCAAGCGGCGTCGCTGGGCTCCATGTGTAGCTTCTACTCTGTCTAGGTTCAGTCAGTTGACTCCGCTTCCCCCACCACGCTGACCACGCCTCCAAACATATTATTTCTCGTTACCTAAGTTACTGTTGCTCAGGTTACGGTTTTCTAACAAAGTAATTTCTAGAATACGTTAGAGTAGACCTGAAAATTTATATTTAAAAAATACATCGCGTCTTTAAACTGATTGAACTCCACTTCCGATACCTCTCCGCTCATCTCAGCCCTGGTCCGCAATTTTAATCAAAAACACTGGCTAATTGTCTTGAAATTTCGTACGAAGGTACCTTGTATAAAGTCCGAAAGACGTATGTGTAAGATTTTCCCATTCAGTTCCGTTTCAAAAAGGCGGGCTCTGATTCAACGTTGAAAGTGTAGTTACTGTTTATTTCCTGAACGGCAAAACCTATCATAATTTTGATCGCTTCGTGAAGAAAGAGTACAAAAGTTTCAATAAAAGTGATCGCATAATATGTTCCTTAAATATTACGGTCATCTGTTAAAATGGCGGGAAGTTACGAGCGCTGTCGTCGATTTTTTTTGTTTAACGTCCGACTATTGTGCACACTTGGGCTAATGCAGACGATGGGATGATTTATAGCGTATGAAAATGGTAAGCCCTCGCCGGGAATCGAACCCGGGTCCTCGCGGTGAAAGCCTAGTACGCTTTCCACTAGGCCACCGAGGCGGCTTTCTTCCTTTTAGAGGCGCTGTCGTCGAACGCTATGTATACTAGTTACGAATATACTACGAGGTCTACTATTCTTTGACCTACTAATAATATTTCTTCAAAAAATTAACGGTCATGGAACGTGAGCATGCTTCACCTAGGATTGTATGCCCTGTTTCATTGCAATCCAGTTTCATTGCAATCCAGTTTAACTGGAGCCTCGATGTGCATACACACAGGCAGGTTTAAAAATCAAAAACCACTTTTTTCTGACGAAGGGCACCTGAACACTAATGCAGCCCATTCATCAATTCTCAAAATCGATTAATTCCACAACCACCGCCCTTTATTACTCAGTAATAACGTTTAAGGCGATATCTGAAAACTTGAGCCTCGAATCTCCTCGCTACAGGCAAATCAGCAAGAATTAAAAGACCTATGCTGTCTTCGCACCCAAATCACTTCTTGCATTACGTCTTGATTTATTAGAAAAAATATATAAGTATTACGCGTACTAATTAAATTAATTAACAGACTTGTTCCCCCAACGACTGAATTATACCAAAGCAATCTTCTGCCTCGGGTCGACGGCGAACATTTTTCAAAAAGGAAATCCAACTAAAAGCTGGGAAATTGCGGCCGATTAATAACCCGGGCGAAGGAAAAGCTAGCTGCAAGAAATCCATAAGTTTTCCGGAAACCGACTCAGGGCGGAAACTGCTCTACGGAAGTTGGTGTACGTCCACCATCTTGGAAGCTATTTCTTGCTGAATTGATTTCGAAGACGTTCTTGATCAAGTTCTCGATGTTACTGAGGAAGTTGTGCGGTGTCAAAAGAAAATTACTTCTACAAAGTCTTCCGAATAACGCGAGAACTTTGATTAACTTTGGCCGCCAAAGAAAAACAAAATTACAGTGTTTAACGACAACTTTGGCGTTCGCAAGTATTTTGGGGTTTTAAAGCCTTATTTCAATCATACATAGGCCTATATAAAATACTGCAGTCGTCTAAAATATTTGGTGTTATTTAAAAAATTCTTTATTATTAAACGTGTAAACCCTCCTAATACTTAAATCGTCTAAAATATTCGTTGTTAATAAAACAAATATCTTATTAAACGTGCAGACCCCCCTAATATCGAAACGTCTAAAATATTCGTTTTTAATTAAAAAATATCTTTTAAACGTGCAGACCCCTTAAGAATGCTAAACATTCATTCATTTTCTCAGTATACGTAACACGGGAATCGTGAGGGAATCTATCCCTGTTTGTAAACACTGAAACGGACTAAACGAGCTGATTTTGATATTTGGCATGTAACTGTGGTTCCACAAAAACTCATATCATTAAAAATAGTTTTAACGACTTTGATAACAAAAATGCTCTTAAATGTAGTTTATAAGTACCCCAAACAAAGGGAAAACACGATTCGATAGTTACGTTAAAAAAAAAATACTGGAAAATCGATTGGTTGGATATGAGAAGCTGCACAACTTAAGCGAATGCAGTAAACCTGAAGTAAATGAAATTTACGATTTTGGATAAAATAAACCATAACCGCCTACGGAATTCTTATTGCCTGTCCGAACTACTTTCAAACCGTGAAATCTCTAATTTCTCTTTATTTTAATTTGTTTTCGATAGTTTCCGACAAGGATTTTCGGAGAACAATTGAAAGTATGAAAGTTTGTGTAATGTTTTTACCAAAACTCATTTGCATTCATGCTAATCTAATATCATTCACACTAACGTAAGATTAGAAATACTACTTTTTTTTCCACACTATCCCAAAAAGGCTTCTTTTTTTCACTATTGTAACATAGCCACCGGACCACATTTTTAAGTAATTAGGATTGTGACCTATTATTCTTCCCGTCAGTGGTCTATCTACTCACCTCGTAAAGGCTACCGCGGTTTCGAAACTCTATAGTTTCATCTTCAGGCCGTGATACAAAATGTTAAATCCCTCTGTCGAGATCGTCAAAAAGTCAAACAAAACATTTAACATTTTGTATCACGGCCTGAAGATGAAACGATAGTTTCGAAACAGCGGTAGCCTTTACGAGGTGAGTAGATAGACCATTGACGGGAAGAATAGGTCATAATCCTAACTGCTTCATTTTTATTTGCAAGCTATTAAGGGTAGGCGCTATAAGAAAGAAACCCTTTAAAAATGATTTCACGAGCATGACTATTGTAGGGTGACCAAATGTATCGAAAATCCGATAAAACCAGAGTGTGTAATTTCATCTAATTTACTGTCTACTGGCAACGTCTATTCAAAAATTTCAAGCTTATTTACACAACATAACTTCCGTAGCTACATCTTCAACCACAGCATCCACGTGTGCAGAATAACGTTAATAGTGTTATGATTAATTACATATCTACTAATTACATACGTAATTAATTGATATATAATTAATTACATATCACCATTCCCAATATGAACTGACAAATTACATTACAGGTACCGGGTGACGTGTAGGTGGGGGGGGGGTGTAGTATGGGTCTACCTATCGACTTACTTTTTCAAAAATTACTTTGAGATAAATTGTTGCCTCTTGTTTGGTAGAGAATTGTTTAATGTGCACGCGTGAATTTAGCTACTTAGCAAATTGTCACAGTAATGAGGCAAATCGCAATCGATTCCCGACAACAAAAGACTTGTATACAAAATATATAAAAAAAAAATCGTTAGTCGTTTTTGAGATACACGCGCGCACACACACACACACACAAATTTAGCTCGTTTATGCTTTAATATATGAGGATATATATCTACAGATATGAGATATGTCGCAATCGATTCCTCACAACAAAAGATTTTAGTACACAAAATTTCACAAAAATCGATAGTTGTTTCTGAGAAAAACAGGACGGACATACATATATACAAATGTAGCTCGTTTAATATTGTAGGATTCTTAATACCCCCCATTCCCAATGCTGTGTTACAAACACACAGCCGGCGGTAATCTGTTGGCATGCGTGTAAACACTTGCGTGCAGGCATTCATAAGAAACTGCATCAGATCGCCGACCCTAGCGGCTGCTGTCAGCACAAAAACCGCTTACCGCGTTACTTTCTTGAAAAATTGGCACAACGCTTATCGGATATCGTGAGTTAAGCAAGAAAATCTGCAGCCTCGTGCGTTGCTGGACGAGTCCAACCTGGCAACAACTTGTCTTTTGTCTTCGTTATACAACTACTTACTGTATGCCTCGTGACACTACTGCTGACAACGTGACGAGCGATATGGTTTATTTATAGTCTACTTTGTACGTTAATTATTCAATTATGTAATTAATTTGTTCGGTTAAGTTCACTTTTAAAAATTCGCCTGTCTACCCGGCACCGAAGGAACAAAATTACAGGCCGAAGAGACAAAACTAGTACCAAAAACAAACAATGAAAACTATTATTGGAACATGAAGTATTGTAGTGGCCATATGTTAAGACCGAGATCCAGAATATTGTATTAAGCGCCGATTCTAACATCTATATTATTTTTTTAGGGTATGTATGTAACTATGTTCAGTATTAATTTGCCTTCCCTAGCTTCGTCAATTCTTCTTTCGTTGACGCGTTTCGGAAAACCAACCTCTTCAAAAACTATTTCTATATTCTAAAGTATAGAAATAGTTTTTGAAGATGGAAGTTCTCCGAAACCTGTCAACGAAAGAATTGACGAAGCTTGGGAAGGCAGATTATTACACTGAAAATAGTGACAATAATCCTAGCAGAAAAGAAGAATAATATAAACATGTATGTATGTAACCTGTACATTATTTTTAATGAGCGCGTTTAGGCACGAAAATCGATTTTGGTTAATAGCCTCCTTAATTTCCTTATTCAACAAAAATAATTTAACATTTTCGAAATTGTAGCTACTTCAAATTTCGTTTAAATCTTATCTTTTTTATCTTATATTATCTTTTAAAAATATGATTTTACTATCATAATCAGCGTTAAAACCTGCATAAATCAGCAGTGATGCCATGAAAATGAACCTCTGTCAGTGGCCACGGTTCGTCTTCGTATTTTCAAAGTAATTTTGAAAATTATATTCAAAAGTAATGCTAAATATACGCAGAATTTTTAAAAAATCAGATAAAAATGGGTACTGTTTCAACTCGACCGTTCGGCATTTAGTTTGTATGATAGTTACGCAGTTTTACACAAAAGCATTGAACGATTGTTTTGAAATTTGTTACGGAGGTACCACGTTCAAACAAAACGACGTATGCGTAATATTTTTCCCCATACACGTCCGTTTCAAGATGGCAGCATCTGATTTACAACCGAGTGCACGCAGTTTTAGCCAAACGCATTAACCGATTGTTTTGAAATTTGATAGTAGGAAGGTATCTTCTAAGCCAGAAAGACGTTATGTGTAAGATTTTTCCTCATTCACTTCAGTTTCAATACTGGCTGAACGGCAAAACCTATCACAAACCTATGTCACCAGTTAAATTGGCGCATAAATTTACGAGCGCTGTCGAGAAGCGCTCTGTATATTAATTACGAATATGTACAGCCAGGCCTACTGTTCCTTGTACTATATTCTACTAGTACAGAATCGGCCAGCGAGACATCTGCGTGACACGATTACTTATAATATTGGTCCACATGTAAATTTTAAACGTATAGACAGTTATATCAAAAACACTTATGTTAAAAGAAACGATCTCGTACAGCGAAATCTGTTAGAAAATATATTTTTGTCTACAATTTTTATAAATGAATTAAATTAACCCTTTTGGCCCACAAACGCATCAAATGAAAAGCAATTTAAATGCACATATACATACTTTTATGTATAATTACAATTGTTGTTTCACTTCACCACTATAAAAAGTACAAAATGTAATAATCGTGAAAAAAATGTTTTTCTCATGATTTACGGTAATTACAAAACAAAAGTTGTGTTGTCAATGTCTGTGCACAAAGTTTTATACTGAACGAATTGAACTATTTTGATGAAATTTGAAAATCAGATGTAGTTAACCCAATTGTTGGTACATCTAAGCTCTTTAAAAATTAACAAAAATCAATTTCAACCTTGCGTTTCCCAAAATTTAGTCAGCAAGATAAACAAAATATCGGACATATTGCTCACTAACTCTTCCACAAAACAGATTCGGGAATTATGACGCGAAAAAATCGACTTAATTTTTACAAAATCAGTTATCACATTATGTTCAAATTATTATATTCATTACAAATAATTGTAAATCTGACTTAACGTCCTAATAATACTGTTGTAAAATTACAGGCGTTTGTTGAAGTTGTTAAAGGATTTCAATACAGTTTAACAACAAAATGAGCAATTTTTTAAAAATAAATTAACTATAATTTCATTTCTTGACAAATTTAGCACAAAGAAATGTGTATACCATAACATACTTGAACAGTACTGTTGTGGAGTAAAAATTGACACAGTTATGAATCTTCGAAGTACTTAGTATAGTAAAAAAACCGCGTGAAAATCACGTATTTTCGTTAAATTTCTTGAAATATAAAACTGGCGTTTGAAAATATATTAGCGGAATAAACGCTCTTTTGTTTGGTGTATCTGAAATTTCTGTAACACTGGAACGTTATAACATCCTCAACTCAGGTGTATTCTTTCGTAGGTCAGACTATAGTTATGCTCAAAACGAAAATGAACCATAATGTTTCCTCGAAATTTTGGACAAAAACATAAGATATAGGTCCAAAACTCAAAGCACCACATTTTATTTTGAAATTACTAAACTGAAATAAAAATGGAAAAAATAAGGGTCATAGTTTACCATAAAACTTCAAAATTTAAACAAAAAAATAGAAATTTATTTTTATTTTTAAAAATTGATATTTTTTAACAGTTTTTAAATTGACTTTCAAAACGTATTAGAAAAATTAAAATATAAAGGCCCAGCATAGAATCTGTATAATTATTAACTGCCACTGGGTCCAGCTCCAACGGTAAAACATTTATATATTCCACTGCTATATAGATTTTCTGTAAAAATGTATTGCTTTCATAAAACTAAATAGAAGTTTGGTATTCAACTTTAATGTTTAGTAATCTTCAAAACTACCTCCGTCTGTTGACCAGATATTATTCGTCATTGAAAATAGCCCCTACACTGGTGCAGAAGTTGTACATAGACACAAACAAAACTCTACTAACTTCCTGAACTGGAAGTATTAGTTTTTTCCAAAACACTCAAAAACTTTTTGCCACCTTTTGATTAAGACAGGCAAACAACTGTTTCTGCTTTTGATTCACAAATAGATACCAAATTTTGAACCACTTGTTTGACACAATAATTCTGAAACTAATGGAATTCTTATTTAAAAACACAGGAGAAAAATCAGACGAATGGAAGTTATGTACAAAAAGTATGTTTAACAGGCTTTAACAAATTGGTTCGATTTCTCGAATGCTGGTTAGAAACGGAAATGTCAAGAGAAATGGCAACACATGTAAATGTTTTGAGCAATGTTATGCACTGTTTACTTAAATGAAAACCTCCTATTTTAATGGGAACAGAATGCACACAAAACCAACTACTTTTTATAAGTGTATTACAACACAACTAATATAATGTAGTTGCCCTTTCTATTCAACAAATGCTGTCACAGAGTTTATAAAATTCTAGAACTGAATTCCACAAACTATTACAGCCTAACTTAATAAAAGCTATTTTGGAAGAAATCCGGGTGCACAGATAAAATATATTTCAAAAAATTTAAACTGAAATATTTAAAACAGTAAAGCCATTGATTACGAATCACTGCCCAATAATTTGATTCACCCGATACTTTCTCCAACATTTAATGCATATGTGGCATTGCACACAACACACCTAAGATAAGACTGACGAAATTATCCCATATGGTGGTTTCAACGTATCTTCAAATCGTCCGTACATAACTGCTGAAATACTAAACAGAATCCGTAACGCGGCGTAACGCAAATTTAAACAAAACAACAAAAAACGTGTAAATAAATTCCTCACCTGTCCATATAGTTGTCATAATACTCCAAGTGTAACAAAATTCCGAACGTTTTTCTAATTTAAATCCGCAATCAGTACAACGCTATCTGCCGTCAAACAACACAACAAAACAAAATAAAACACTACCAACGTGACAAATGCTAAATGACATTTCAAAAGACAATCGCGACACAGTACCTTGTACCGACGGCCACCTCTGTACGACTGGGCTCTACCAGCAGTCTTCAATTTCCAACATGGCCGACGCTCTTATCACATGACACATTTTTATTTGCATTTCAGAATGCTTATCAATCGACAGCGTGCCTTAGCAGCGCGGGGTACGGTACCTACGTGGAAGTCTGACAGCTCATAGCTGACAGTAGCGACAACAGTGTGCTTCACTTCACTTACGTAATCTGTGTTGCGTAAAAATGTACCGATAGAGTTCAGCACGTTTTGAGTTTGGGCCAGATTATAACAGGTTATTTTCGAACCGCGTGTTTGTGTTCCTAACCGACAGTTTCCATTCGTCGTTCGTATCGAGTAGAAGAGGTGGGGAAGTAAACAATCACTGCACGCAGATGTCTCGTTGAAGGGATGAAAGCGGGATTTCAAAACGTATTAATAGCCGATGGTAAAAAATAACAATTTTAATTATATTTATTGAAAATTTGATTTAACCATGCATCAAAACCGGCTATAAAAACAGTTTTAAACGTTTTCTATGATCAAATTACCCTGAAATATGAAAATGAACCGTTACCACAGTCAGTTCAATTGACGTATTGACAATGGTAATTTGTAGATATTTTAAATGCTAATTTATGCGGATTTTAAACGCTGACTGCAATAGTAAGATCATATATTTTTAAAAGAATTTTTTTATTTTGAGGTTTCAAAAGGTTTGAATCATTTTGATTCAAGACTAATTTTGCCGGGCAGCGTACTTATCAAAATTATTTTTGTTTCAAATTTGAATTAAATTCGACCAAAACTGCTAACGCTGTGGTCTTTTCAATCATTTTCTCTCCCCCCCCCTACACACGACTTTAAACTGCCCATTAAGAAATAAACAACTTTCTTACATTCAGTTATTTTAAAGATGTTAACATTTTCGCCCCGCAGGAAGGTGCAGACTAGCTGCACCTATTGAGACGATTTAGACGTCCCCGCGGTACCCGAGTCTAACACACACTTACACTTACAACACTACACTTACGACTTTAACACTTTACACTCACACTTACATTTAGGGAGGCGATAACAGCATCATTGTGCTTTTTGCCTTGAAATAACAAAAAAAAAAAAAATTTTTCAAATTCGGCTTATTACATTTTCCTAAAATTTTAGTAATATTTAAATATTCATATCACAAATCACACTTCCAAATTTGTAATAAAAGAATTAGTTTTAGGCAAAACTATTTATTTTAGACAACGGACTATACAGAGTTATAAATATAACATTATATTTGGGGGGGGGAGTACTTGGAATCCTGAAGGGCAAACACTGAATGTGGGACGCGCAGGACACACAACCATTGGGCACTCTATTTTTAGGAAGGGAGTGTTCATGACGTTTTCAAGAGTAGGCTCAAAACGTTTGTCAAGACATATGCGAAGAAGTTGAGTAAACGTCCGTTACCCCTTTGCCTGCAGATTGAGCAAACGTATTTACACAGATTCGAACGTGACACGACAAGATTGCAAACAATTAGCAACTGCGGCCACGGAATATCCTTGAATCACGATGACCAAGCACTGAACTCGGAGCAGTAAATATTATTACAAGAGAACATCAAGACATTTCGCAGACCTTGAAAGTTTGCTAATCTTATCGTAGGTGACGATTTTAACAAAAACTAAATTGGAACTGTTGTGTTATCAGTCTCAAGTGTAACGCTTGCACGACTTTGGCCAGATTACGTCGAAGGTCTGAAAACAAAACAGGCAACTACATTTCAAAGGCGGTTTACATTGGCCCTACGCGAATCCACTAACGTACAGAAACGCTATATAATTTGTGCGTCCAACGAATGTCAGAAAGTTGAAAGTTCCCATCCATTAATTATAAGAAATCTAATTTCAGTTACTGAACCAAAAATAAAAACAATGTATTATATTTTCTCCTTCTTTTTATTTCAATTACGATAATTTATTCGAAAACACGACAAAATAACATAGCTAGTTTTAAACAACATAACCTAAAACTTATTGTATCCTATCGGCTGTTCAATGATATCAGCTGATCGTTTTACGCATTAATGTAAACCAACTGATCTTTTACTATAACCTAGCTAGTTTTTAACAACATAACCTAAAACGTGTTATAGCCTATCAAATGGTCAATGAAATCAGCTGATCGTTACGAATTAATATAAAACAACTAATCTTTTACTATAACAATATAAATTTATGCACTCGCACCAGCCCTAAAATTGAAAATCGGTATTAATTTTACACTACAGATTTTGACGAAATTTCACAAGTATATCTAAATCTCAGAACTATTTTAAAAGTTACAATTTGCAAGTCTTTTCTTTATCATAGTTTATGTATTTCTTTTCGATTTCCAAAACAATGAGCGTTAACAAAAACCGAAAAGTCATTATTTTTCAAAACTAGATTTTGTTAGAAATGAACACTTCTATATATATTTTTTTTTTTTTTAACGTCCGACTATTGTGCACACTTGTTGTATACCTCAAGTAGATGCAGTAAATATGAATGCTGGTTGGGGACTTTGAAAGAAAACGCAATGAACCATGAACGAAGTCGGGATTTAATTTTTCTCCGTTTAATCTCGAAATGTATGAAACACTTACTGTCCCAGTTTAGAATCGAGAATTTAAGTGGCCATATTTCCTTCCCCTATAATTTACAAGGAATTCTACTTTCCCAACATCAAAATAGGGGGAACAGCTGCCTCTAAGAGAGCAAAACGAATCGAACTTCAAAAGCTTACTGAATTTCAAAAATTTACCAACAAATTAAAAGTTCTAGTGGAAAATGAGAACACTCGGGGAACAACAAATGGCATGATGAAAGAAAATGCACTTCATTCTTTTTTTTTTTTTTTTTTTTTTTTTTTTTAACGTCCGACTATTGTGCACACTTGGGCTAATGCAGACGACTGTATGAATGAAAGACGTATGGAAATGGGAAAGAGTTGTATAGGGAGAGAAAGCCTATTCGCAAGGAAGAAAGGAATCAAAATAAATTCGACACAGGGTATTTGTACCCTGTGATGGAAGAACAGATAAGTTGAATTTAAAACGTACACAACAAACGTGGGTTTATCGCACAAAAGATAACGAAAACAGCCTATACTGTAACCATGATCGCGCAGAACTGATAAAACACAAGGATAACTGTAAAATGCAAGCTACGTTACTAGCAGGGCAGAAATCTTGTCAAGTTGTCAGTATCCCTACTGTATCAGCTGGTAAGTCAAGTAGACTACACATTTTTTAAAGTTGACCAATTACCCTCCGAACAAACAAGCTTATTCTTCCAAATCTGCACTTGCTGTACGATACTTCATTTAGACAAATCAAATATTGTTATATGTGAAAACTGCTACTGCTACTTTTCAATATCTGTTAAATTAAACTGTGAAATAATGTCTGGCTGGCCTGTTATGTAGCTATTGCTTCTTCATATATGCTAACATAAATCAGAAAAAACTAACAAAATCAGGTATTTTATCTACACAAATACACAATTCTTCTATACAATTATTCTTCTACAAAACACTACTTATGCAAAAAACATTCGCTATACTACCAACAATAATATCAACAAGCTAAACCTGGCGGGAAATAACTGAGCACGCGCAGTTAGAAATATCAATATTTATCAATATTATAAAACTTCACAGTTCACAGTTAGTGTGTAGATAGGTAGGACCAAACTGTGAACTCATTACGCATGCGCAGGGCAAAGCGACGCGATCTTAGCGGAAATATGAAAAACTAAGGGGCACGGATTGGTTGAACAGATTTCGGGGTCACAGTTCACAGTTAGTAACAAACAGTTAAATTCAGTCATTCACTATTAGATAAATATGTGAAATTTGACTATCTGTGAAAAAGTAGCAGTTCTGTGATATCGTTACCATCTCTAGTTTTCATTAGTACTGCTGTGCTGGAGTCATATAGGTTTAGTGCCATTTGATTTGACCAGCACAATTATTCCATTCGATACTGCATCAACACTACAAACGAAAATGGTCAAAAGACAGCCTTAAACGCTGGTTTAGTGACGTTTACACTACTTCGTGTATTTCCGTCATTGTTCATGTCTATTCGTCATTAGCTACACCGAACTAGCGATGGGCAAAAGCGCTAATTTTATATAGCAGCTATCTGTTAATGCTAATCAGACTTAGCAGTTAAAGTGCCACGCCTTTATATTTTTTAAATCTCAATATTTAGGCCTACTGTAACGGATTCTAGGAAACTATTGTTTAAAAACCGTAACCTGGGCAACGGTAACATTGGTAACGAGAAATAATAAGTTTGGAGGCGTGGTCAACGTGGTGGCGGAAGTGGAGTCAGTTTCAAAACCGGACCAAGACAGAGTCGAAGCTGTGCGGAGCGGAGCTCAACAACGCCGCCTGACTCCGCTCAGCTCCGTTACGCTTTCAGTGGCCGTTCTTACATTAAAAACAACAGGTTATGTTTTGAAATGCGTAGTCCGCTCTGCTCAGCGCAACTCCGCTCCGCATTTTGTGGCCACCCAGTGGGAGTGCACAGCACCAGTATTGCACCCTCGCAGCAAGGAATATCCCAAGACGTGTTGCACGCGACTAATCATAAGCCCTCCAAGTAAAACTACTTTGGTTTGTTTATTTTGAAAGTTGCTTAACGTCACGAGTGCTTCCACAGTTCCAACAAAAATAAGCGACACACTGCCACTTCCGTCTGTAAACAAACAGAGCGGATGGTGATCACGTGATATCAAGCAGACTAAAAAAAACTACTGTACTGAAAATAGTTCGACATAATAAAAATACGTTATGAAATAGTTGCGTATTTTTTTATTTGGGAAGTGATTTTATTCTATTGTTATAGAAATAGTTATTTTCTCTTCAAAGTAGAAATATACAAAAACCATTTTATAGATTAAGTAGCCTACACTGCAGACCAAAATTGAAAGGTTATGGAACTTGACAGTATATTTAAATGCCCCAGCTTAAAAACACCTTCTTGATCACTTTATTTGGAAAGACATCTTAAATAAAAAGTTATTTTCTTGTCAAAGCTGCCAAGTTATACAGAAATACACAAAAACTATTTGATATAGACGGTTTAATAAATTAGTAGCCTACAGCGAGGACCAAAACTGAAAGGTTATGGAACATGGCAGTTTATAAAGTGGCCGACCTCAGAAACACTTTGACTATAATACGAAAATGAGCGCATAAAAAGCGAGAATTAAAAACGTATGCCTATATATTATACACACGCGTGTAATCGGCAAATTTTCTATGGAAAATTACATGCTATTTTAGTAAGACCCAGACCATGTTAGCACCGATTAAGTTTATAAACAATCATTAGAATTGTGTGTGTGTGTGTGTGTGTGTGTGTGTGTGTGTGTGTGTGTGTGTGTGTGTGTGTGTGTGTGTGTGTGTGTGTGTGTGTGTGTGTGTGTGTGTGTGTGTGTGTGTGCGTGCGCGCGCGCGCGCGCCAGATTCGAAACGAACATAGTACATAATTGTGTTTTTTTACAATAGCTTCGAGAAATTTCGTTACTACAACATTAATTAGCACGCGCGCTAACTATAGTATTTTATTCTGATTTTTATTTTTATTTTAACCGAAAAATGCACAAAATTACAATCGTAATCAGTAATAAATGTATTGTACACTTTTATTCATATTCTAATTTCGGTACATCTATACCCTTCATGTAGTACAGAATGCCTGTCAATATACGATTGTCCTTTTTACACCAATCACGTGCCTGACCTTCCTGCAGAGTCGACTCTGCAGAAAGAGACTACACGACACGAGTCCTTTGTTTTACTCAGCACAAAATGTCCCCGAAATGTTTTCAAATGGCCACACTGAATGCCGAGGCTGAGTCGCTGCACACCTGCTTCCACCTGCTGTCGGAGTCGCGTCAGGTTCTGCAACGGTCATTCAGTTCATTTTCTTGCGGAAGTCGCCACCTAAAGAACCCTCTACAAGAAGAGGCTTTCACGATGACATCAATTTGTAATTAATGTATTACGCTTTACGCCCATCTGTCTGTCGTAATGCCAGTAGCGCCCAAACGGTAAGTCTACGAATTTAGTAGTTAGTTTTGTGTATGAGTAGCCCGAACTTTGGGCAAACATAAATGTCCCTAAATTTCTGCAAATCTGTCGCGATAGGTGTACATTCTTTTCACGGTCATCCTACTTTCTTCATATACAGTAAGAAATAATTTTCTTTTTTTTACTTGAGCAGCAGACGTCAGAGCAAGTAATTCAGTTTTCTGTCAGCGCACCTCTGCGCAAGCGCGCATCTGTGCCAAGCTGTTTGCAATGAACGGTTACGTGTGCTTGCACTTGATCCGAGTGCTTCTAATACCACAGACCTCTGACATGCGGTATCGTTCCGAAAAAGAGTACAGCAATTTGCATTTCACCTGATTTAGCTAAATGCATGGTCATTACAGTAGTGTTTCTAATTAACACACGCGCGCACACACAAATTATTTACAACACCCAACATGATAACAGCGGACAAGATAGGCACTCATTTATGATCCAGGGCCTGGGTCTTATGATGTAGTCTCCGATAGCTAATTTTTCATTTCATATTCGCTAACAACGTATAAAAAAATAACCGAAATTGGTCTAACCGAAAAAAAATTTAGTCCCAATACTGATTCCATCAACTGTTGTCACGGACAGTTAACGAGCCTGAAACGAGAACGCTTTTTAGAATTAAATTTGCCACTTTTTTTAACATAAGAATAAAATTTGAAACATTACGTAACGTGCATTTCACATTCGTTTCCTGTTCCGTGTGACGCCCGAGTTTTTCACGCCACACAAAAAGAACAGATGGTCGAATTAAATTATTTAAATACCGAACGTTGTATTCCCCCGCGCCGCCATGCGCTGTACTCGGTACTGTATCCGGTGATTGCATGTTATGTGTTCCACGCACATGTCCGCCACATGTTGTGTCAGCCGCATCGACAGGGGTTTATCCGCGTTACAATCAATAACAACAAACATGCTTCGACTTCCACAGTTAATTAGTGGGCGGCCGTTTTTGGCCGATGATTAATTTGTTTACTTATAATTCAGGCCGGCCGTGAAAGTGTACCAGACCTTACATGTGCTCCGCCTATCTTACTGTGAACGGTGAAGTAGGATTTCAGTTTCAGCATGATAAAACACGATTTTTTAATGAACGGAGAAGTAAGATTTCAGTTTCAGCATGATAAAACACGATTTTTTAATGAACGGTGCAGTAGGATTTCAGTTTCAGCATAATAAAACACGATTTTTTAATGGACGGTGCAGTAGGATTTCAGTTTCAGCATAATAAAACACGATTTTTTAATGAACGGTGCAGTAGGATTTCAGTTTCAGCATAATAAAACACGATTTTTTAATGGACGGTGAAGTAGGGTTTTAGTTTCAGCGTAATAAAACACGATTTAATGAACGGAGAAGTAAGATTTCAGTTTCAGCATAATAAAACACGATTTTTTAATGAACGGTGCAGTAGGATTTCAGTTTCAGCATAATAAAAGACGATTTTTTAATGGACGGTGAAGTAGGGTTTTAGTTTCAGCGTAATAAAACACGATTTAATGAACGGAGAAGTAAGATTTCAGTTTCAGCGTAATAAAACACGATTTTTAATGGACAGTGAAGTAGGGTTTTAGTTTCAGCTTAATAAAACACGATTTTTTAATGGACGGTGAAGTAAGGTTTTAGTTTCAGCGTAATAAAACACGATTTAATAAATGAACGAAGAAGTAAGATTTCAGTTTCAGCATAATAAAACACGATTTTTTTAATGAACGGTGCAGTAGGATTTCAGTTTCAGCATAATAAAACACGATTTTTTAATGAACGGTGCAGTAGGATTTCAGTTTCAGCATAATAAAACAATATTTAATGAACGGTGAAGTAGCATTTGTTCTGACAAAAAAACCTAACAAATTCCGAAAGTGGTTCTCTCAAAATCGTGTATTAACGATCCTTGGCATTTTATTCAATTATAGCGCGTTCAAGTATAAAGACCCCGCAGGGTGTGCAGACTAGCTGCACCTATTGAGAGGATTTAGATGTCCCTCGCAGTACCCGAGTCTAACACACACACACTTACAACACTACACTTACGACTTTAACACTTTGCACTTACACTTACATTTAGGGAGGCGATAATAGCCTGAATGTGCTTTTCGCCTTAAAACAAAAATCAAGAATAAAGAAAGGCTATCAAAACACGACTTCGAAACTATATCGAAAAATTTGAAGAAAATAACCCTCACTGGCGTCACAAAAAAAAAAAAAAATACTTTACACTTGTATTACGACTAAATAATACAAAAAATTGCTTAAAATATTTATAATGGTTGCAAATTATGCTTTGAGCACCAAAATTAGTGCTCATTACTGAAACGCTATCGACGAAAATTCAAAACCAATATTATTTCCACTTTTTTTTAAATAACAAACTTTACATATGTATACGTGTACATTCCATCACGATATAACCCAAATTTGGACAAAATCTGATATTATTTTTTTTTAACACTTTTTTGTCAACAATATTTGAGCCTGAATTACAAGATTGCAAACTTTTACGTATTTAAGAGCTAAATTTATTTATGGCTGAACTTCATTTCGACCATTAAAAAAAATTTTGAAAACCCTTGATTTTCGTTTATTTTATTTTTAAAATGATAAAACGATCAAAAAGGATATAAAAATATCTAATCTTTAAAAAAAATCCAGATGTCATTAAAATCGGTCATTTCGTCGAGCCCAGGAACACGACAGACCCGGGAGGATACGTTCCGAAAAACTGACCACAATACTTTTTTCAATATAATAAAATAAAACACAAAACGTAACCGTCCTACTCATACACACTTCGGTTTCACTTATCGATTCCGCTGAACCGTTAACCCAGGCCTAAGGGCGACACACCCTTTGTTAATTGAAACTTGGCAACCCTGCAATGCCTAGTCCCCCACTTCCGGGTTCCAGTTACGCTCCCTTTCCCGGGGAGAAAGTAAATCCACCTGCCACAGTTCCGGCGCGAAATTAGTTGGCTTTTCGAACATCATCGATAATAATAGTCGGGAAGATCGACGGATGTGATAATAGGGCGCTGTTCATTTCCTTTACAAATGAACTCTATTTTTGTAAAACCGCGCGCCATCGTAACTGTCAACAGAATGGAATTTATAGTCAGTTCAGAGGTTCAGAGGCCTACACGTCATACTGAGTAAGCACAAATAATGGAAAATTTGTTAATATACTGGCCTGTACAATTAATTATCAAAATACAAACACGTTATCATTATTAACCAACTCCCATTGGGCAATGAGCTACTGGAGCCGCAAACATTGTTAAGACCTTGAAATGAGTGCCAATCCTGACCACTAGGACACACTTTTTGACAATTAGTTTTAAAAAATTACGTAAAAAAACGTGTGGAACTCGGAAAGTTACAAACAGAAGCACTGTTGTTGATATCTTTGCTGAATATATAATCAGTTTGAAAATATGTTCACAAATATCTTTTGTTTAAATAAATAAATACGCGAACCTAGCTGAGATATGATTTACTGTAGTTATAGTAAAAGATCAGTTGTTTTATATTAATTCGTAACGATCTGCTGATTTCACGAAACAGCTGATAGGCTACAAGTTTCAGGTTATGTTGTTAAAAACTAGCAATATTAACAATTATTAAATACGATTGTATTAATTTCGTATGTATTATAAACGGTTACAACGTGCGCGTTTTTTTCTTCAACTAAGGAAAAATACCGAAACCAAAACAACACAACGTTTTCGTATAATACGCGTGTACTGTTATCGAAAAGGAGGAAGAAAAAGAAAGAGACAAATTCGTTTGCTCGTTTCCGTTTCATACATCCGTTTCATTAAAAAGGTTCGGGCCACTTTTTTCTTTTCACTCCTCTCACTGAAGCTAATATTAAAAGCTACTGAGTTATATTTCCCGATAAAACCGAAAAGGCAACTGCAGAAATAGTTCGCATTTAATTAGCGAATTACCGTTGGAAAATAGTCAAGCTACTAAAAATGTCCATCATGGTTAATACCCGGAACCGGAACTTTAATCAATTATGCTCCGATTTGATTCAAACTTGGAACAAAAATCGAAACGAACAATAAAACTCATTTTTCCCATGGAAATTCGCAAATCAAAATGGACTCTTATAATTTAATGATCACTGAACGTGTTTGACACGTTCTGGTTCCGAGTCTTATCGCCATTGCTGCTCTACAATAATTTTTAGATTAAAAACATTCACCGAACAGATTTTACCGCTCTGATCAATTTTAATATCGGATCACAGACAATACAATATATAACAATGCATTAGAAACAATAGGATTGTATTTAATGCCCCTATTCTTTGCGAAGCGGACTATAAGAGGATACAGTTCATTGCTATCAATGTTCAATGTTATCAAACAATAACCTGAACATTTCAATTCTTTATTCCATAAACTGGAACTGGACGACGGTGCGTGGCCAATGAAAGATGAAAGCGACCGATTGTTTTAAATTTGTAAAGCTTAAAACGTTTTCGCAGCGTAAAGCTTTTCGTATATTTATAGCTTTATATTGGAACAACTACCGTAACTGTATTAGCCTAAAAATTTTGAACTGAACTTAGAAGTAGTTGAAATGTACCATTCAACTAAGCGAAACATAATGGTTGTTCTCCTCCCTGAAAATAGTTTTTTCCCTTAAAATTGGGCTTACAGAACTTACACAATATTGTCTATTAACTAAATACTGTTAACTTTAAGTAGGCTAACGTCTAAATTTGAAAGGAAATAATAGTATATGAGAGTATGTATCAAAAGGACCAAGAAGCTGGTACAATTTTAACATCCGCCATTTTCGAAACGTACAAAACAAAGATACTCAACCAAATCTACTCCATAAACAAAACCACAATCGTGTTTCGTTGACGTGATGAAACCAATTTCAAAAAAGTAATAACAGTTTTTGAAGTCAATACTTCTTATGGCGGGGTATGGATGTATGTTTTGCACGGAAAAAATTCAGTTTGCCGTTACGCATCACGCTCTTATATATATTTTTATTTTAAATTGTATTTCTGAAGTGAAAACTTGTATGTTCACGCCATTATATTACTTACCCAGTCCAACTTATTTAGTTTTGTGTCAAGTGTAACAATGACTTTTTATACGTTTATTATATATTGGTAGGTGTGAATAATAAATATTTAAATTATTTTAAACGCCATTATACTTCTTACCCAGTCCAACTTTATTTAGTATTTAGTTTTATGACAAGTGTTAACTGTGTAACAGTGGCGTTTTATACGTTATTATATATTGGTAGGTGTGAATAATAAATATTTAAATGCCATTATACTACTTACCCAGTGCAACTGAATTATTTAGTATTCAGTTTTATGATATGTGTCAACTTCTTAATATAATATTTTAAATTTGAAAGTTTGTGTTTTTGTTTGTTATTCAATCACACATTAACTACTGGACAGATTGAGATGAAATTTTCGGACGTTAAACACACACAACAAATTTTTAATGAATATGGTTTAGGTACCTGATATGGACACAGATGTATTCCCGTTTTAAAAATCTAAATTCCTGTTATTATTTATTACAAAATTATTGTTTATAAACATCTGCAATGATTTTAATTGAAACAATGCTTTCCAAATTAGAATATTGCAGTTTCCATTGAAGTTGGCATTTACAATGACAATTAGTAAGTCACAGGATCAGATATTAAGAGTAGCAGGAATACATTTGGGACTCCCTGCTTCTCCCATGGTCAGTTATAGCCTATTCTAGTGTCTACTAGCAAAAATCTATGTCTTGGCAAAAATCATATAATATTGTATTTAGAAATATATTAAATTGAAATGAACGTACTCATGATTTTGAAAATCGACTATAAATTTTATTTTGTGGTGTAAAATATATAGCCATAACCCGTGATAAGAAATAATACTTCTAATCTGCAGTCATGCGCTGCCACCTTTTCTTTTAATGTTACAATTTTTTGATAAGTTCACTATCATAATTAACCTTAAAATCTGCAATAAATAGTACTTTACATGTTCAAATTATCAGTAGGCCTACACAGAAAATAGGAAAATAATCCACGATTGCTGTCAGATTAACTCACATTTTTAATGGGATCTGAAAATTCAAAATGATGAGATATGCAATTTTTAACTCTGATGCTGAAATTAATTTTTTTAAATTTTTCATGTTTTTAAATTGAAATATAAAAAATCAGTGTTTTCTGAAAACATACAACAAATCTCTAAAAACACTGACAGATTTTTATCAAATTTGAAAGATTCATAAACTCAGATTAGTGTAAATATTGTTTTTAATATACGCCTGACGTGCTCGTTTTTTGGTGTTTTAGTCCTGCCAGAATGTTTTGGAGTGATATGTTTCATTTGGGTGCATAAGACGGATTATTTAAAATTAAGTTTTACGTTTTGTGACAAGATGGTAAAAGATATGTTTCTTGCTGTAACTGTTGTTTGAAGAGGACAGGCTCACCAGGGATAATTTGTATCCCGTATTGGTCTTTAAATTACCTTTAGGCTATCCCTCATTTACAAGCGACAGGCTAGCTACTGCTGCATAACCTCTAACAAGACTTAGAGCCAAAGCTACTGTATCAATAATATAAATATATCAAAGTAGCCTACAGTATATATCTAGCCTCGACCAGACCAAGGCCTACATCAGGCTACTACTGTATTGACAGCTAAAATGTTTTGACAATTTAATCAGCACCAGTGACTGATGACGCTACTTACAAATGTAATCACCCCCCTCTCGGATCCACCACCAAATTGATTCATTCAATTTGACTTGATATATTTAACGTGAGTCTATATGATCACAGATAAAAAACTTAATATTTTTAAGTATAATTAGTTCAGCAAAAGATATATAAAGTAATTCTGATATAACCGCATTTGAACTTTTTTCTGAAACTATAACTTTGAATTTCATAAACTGCAATTAGATGTTTTTCAATTTATAATCAAACTATAGTACTGTATAAATTGAAATTTGAAAGGGTCTGCAATGATTTAATCAATGAATCTTTAAATGAACAAATATAACTAACCATATTTTTGTTGACGGATTTGAATGTGTGTTGTGCAGTGTTGATTAACGTTCATTAAAATTAATATAGATCACAAAACTGTTTCAAATCTTGGAAAATATTGGGTAGTTCATAGGTACGACAAAATTATGTAATTTTATCACTATTAATATCTTAAAAACTGATTATGACATTAACGTTTTGAGTAAGCTAAGCTGAACAGTT
Organism: Callitettix versicolor; assembly: GCA_022606455.1. NCBI lineage: Eukaryota > Metazoa > Arthropoda > Insecta > Hemiptera > Cercopidae > Callitettix > Callitettix versicolor. The sequence goes on from CM040184.1 coordinate 63,634,060, forward strand.
TTAAAATTAAAACTATTACTAAAAATCAGGATTAGTAAGAAAATAGGGGAAAAAAGGCTTATTTCAAAACATTCTGTATTGGTGTTTCAGGCAGTGTTTGTTTTATTTGAAAAAAATCACTGTGACAGACAAAAAACTAATAAATTATTATGAATTATCAATTACCAATTATCAAAACACTAATTGTTATGTTGTAGTATTTTTAATTGATTTCAATAGAAAATAAGCATTTCAAGAAGCCACACTATACTCGGTACCATATGTCAAAATGGGTACCATTTTGGAGGGTTGTTAATATTGTGTGTTTAATTTTACATCCTTAATTTGGACACTATAAATATTACTCAAATTATCAAAAAATGTTATTTTTTTAAGTATGATCCCCAACAAAGTCCATTTCAGATTGCCAATAAAATCTAAATCAAATTTTAACTTTTTCATTCAAGCTTTTTGAAAATCAGACTTTACAGTCATAATCATCTATGGACTTTGTCAAGGTTGAGAGTATGAAAAAATGAGTTTTACAAAATATTATTAAGATAAAAAAATTGTTAATTTTTCAAAAATTAATGGTTACTATTTTGATATGTATGATTACTGTTCTACCTAGGAACCAAAATAGGATGATAAAATGTTTACATGTTTTTTTTTTAATATTGCTAGTTTTAAAAAAATTCAATTTCAAAATGTCAATGAAATAGTTGTTTCTTGACTTTCTATTTTTCAGAATGGCATGTTTCAATTAATTAAAAATAGTATGTTTATACAGTACTGCTGTTTCTAAACATCTAAAAACTTCATATTCAATGTGGATATATCAACGCTTAATTTCGTAACAAATTTACAATTTATCTCTGAATTAAGTTCTCTATCGAAGTGACTGATAAGTAGGATACGCGTAAAACAACCTAAATTGATGAAATTGTATAACAAGACTCATTTCTTTATAAATGACCTGTAAAAATTGAAGAGTCTGTTTTTGTAAAGATTAACGTTGGATTACTTTTGAAGTTTTGAGTGCTAATTTTGAATAATTGAAAAAAGTTCAACTGAAATTTTTTTAAAGAAAATTATCTTAATTTTACAATTTTATATGAATAAAAGTGTTTATAAAGTTTTAAAAAAACATATTTTTTTATAATTAACTTTAAAGCATTTTAACTTTAAACAACCTCTATTAAATTGAATACATTTACAATCATTGATTTTATACAGTCATACAACAATTTTAATTATTACAGTTCATTCTAAACAAATAAACATAATACTCATACACGATTGTTTGCAACTGGTAGGCCTAATGGAAAAATAACTCCTATTTATACTACAGATAAATATCTGAAGTATAAAAAGGAATTTTTGCTCCATTTCGAACAATTGGTAGAACACTGCTAGGCTAATAAAAATGTATTGCTTTTTGTTCTTTTATAGTCAATTCTAATTCCTTACCCTATGTTTTTAGTGATAGACCAAAAATATAAAATTCATCAACTTTACAAATCGTATATTGTAGAAATTATAGCACATTACTTGAAATGAAAGTAGACTTTTAGATAAACCTAAGAAAATATGTCTGATACACTCAGTTTTATAACAATATTGAGGGAAAATGGTACTTACTCATTATCCAGAGTAATAAAATCTGTTTGGTTTTCACTCAACAACCACGTTAGCTAGGTTCCATCATCTTTTTTTTTAATTTTTATTGTTTTCATTATTAGTAACACACATGAATACCAATAAAAATAACAAAATGGAAAATAAAAGTGACAAACATAACCTTAAAATTACTAACACATGAAAAGGTAACATGTTTTCATCACAAAAACGATTAATTAAATGTGTGTTATTAATAATGAAAACAATATAAACTTTAAAAAAGACTTAAAAACCAAACCGAACTGAACCAAACTGACATAGTTGTACTTCGGATAATGAATAAGTACCAAAAATGTTGTCTTCTTATTTTCCAAGTTACCACCTCAACAAACTAAAAATTAGTAGTTATTGAACAAAAAATATTCCCATTGAATCCCTTATGTTAGCTACACCTTAAAAAATTTGCTAAAATTGTTCATTTCCTTATTTATATAGGAATTCCTCTCTCGATTTATAATCACGTTCAATTTTTTCCATGAATGGATTTATGCATATTTAAAGTCACTTCTTTTGGTAGATTCCATTTTAGAACAGTTATGTAAGGCTAGGCCAATCAGTATAAAATACAAACTGAGTCAAAAGATCTGTTATCCAAACACTAACCTGACTAACCTACCAGCTGATAGATATTTTTTCATCATGATTCAAACACTAGCTTGACAAAACTAACAGCTCAACTGAAGTATTAACTGACTTTTTTCATCACAACTGTTTGTGTCAATGACCTGTTATCCAAACACTAACCTGACTAACCTACCAGCTGATAGATATTTTTTCATCATGATTCAAACACTAGCTTGACAAAACTAACAGCTCAACTGAAGTATTAACTGACTTTTTCATCACAACTGTTTGTGTCAATGACCTGTTATCCAAACACTAACCTGACTAACCTACCAGCTGATAGATATTTTTCATCATGATTCAAACACTAGCTTGACAAAACTAACAGCTTAACTGAAGTATTAACTGACTTTTTCATCACAACTGTTTGTGTCAATGACCTGTTATCCAAACACTAACCTGACTAACCTACCAGCTGATAGATATTTTTCATCATGATTCAAACACTAGCTTGACAAAACTAACAGCTCAACCGAAGTATTAACTGACTTTTTCATCACAACTGTTTGTGTCAATGACTTCTTATCCAAACACTAACCTGACTAACCTACCAGCTGATAGATATTTTTTCATCATGATTCAAACACTAGCTTGACAAAACTAACAGCTCAACTGAAGTATTAACTGACTTTTTTCATCACAACTGTTTGTGTCAATGACCTGTTATCCAAACACTAACCTGACTAACCTACCAGCTGATAGATATTTTTTCATCATGATTCAAACACTAGCTTGACAAAACTAACAGCTCAACCGAAGTATTAACTGACTTTTTTCATCACAACTGTTTGTGTCAATGACTTCTTATCCAAACACTAACCTGACTAACCTACCAGCTGATAGATATTTTTTCATCATGATTCAAACACTAGCTTGACAAAACTAACAGCTCAACCGAAGTATTAACTGACTTTTTTCATCACAACTGTTTGTGTCAATGACTTCTTATCCAAACACTAACCTGACTAACCTACCAGCTGATAGATATTTTTTCATCATGATTCAAACACTAGCTTGACAAAACTAACAGCTCAACTAAAGTATTAACTGACTTTTTTCATCACAACTGTTTGTGTCAATGACCTGTTATCCAAACACTAACCTGACTAACCTACCAGCTGATAGATATTTTTTCATCATGATTCAAACACTAGCTTGACAAAACTAACAGCTTAACTGAAGTATTAACTGACTTTTTTCATCACAACTGTTTGTGTCAATGACCTGTTATCCAAACACTAACCTGACTAATCTACCAGCTGATAGATATTTTTTCATCATGATTCAAACACTAGCTTGACAAAACTAACAGCTCAACTGAAGTATTAACTGACTTTTTTCATCACAACTGTTTGTGTCAATGACCTGTTATCCAAACACTAACCTGACTAACCTACCAGCTGATAGATATTTTTTCATCATGATTCAAACACTAGCTTGACAAAACTAACAGCTCAACTGAAGTATTAACTGACTTTTTCATCACAACTGTTTGTGTCAATGACCTGTTATCCAAACACTAACCTGACTAACCTACCAGCTGATAGATATTTTTTCATCATGATTCAAACACTAGCTTGACAAAACTAACAGCTCAACCGAAGTATTAACTGACTTTTTTCATCACAACTGTTTGTGTCAATGACCTGTTATCCAAACACTAACCTGACTAACCTACCAGCTGATAGATATTTTTTCATCATATTCAAACACTAGCTTGACAAAACTAACAGCTCAACTGAAGTATTAACTGACTTTTTTCATCACAACTGTTTGTGTCAATGACCTGTTATCCAAACACTAACCTGACTAACCTACCAGCTGATAGATATTTTTCATCATGATTCAAACACTAGCTTGACAAAACTAACAGCTCAACTGAAGTATTAACTGACTTTTTTCATCACAACTGTTTGTGTCAATGACCTGTTATCCAAACACTAACCTGACTAACCTACCAGCTGATAGATATTTTTTCATCATGATTCAAACACTAGCTTGACAAAACTAACAGCTTAACCGAAGTATTAACTGACTTTTTTCATCACAACTGTTTGTGTCAATGACCTGTTATCCAAACACTAACCTGACTAACCTACCAGCTGATAGATATTTTTTCATCATGATTCAAACACTAGCTTGACAAAACTAACAGCTCAACTGAAGTATTAACTGACTTTTTTCATCACAACTGTTTGTGTCAATGACCTGTTATCCAAACACTAACCTGACTAACCTATTAGTTATAATTTCGTCAATAAACTGTTGGGTCAAATGAACTAAACACTAAATTGACTAACCTAACAATTTTTTTTTCATCATTGACAACTATTTGTGTCAATGATCATTTACAGGCTACATGCACTAAATTAACTAACCTATCAGCAGTTACTATCTCATCAGTAAAGTGTTGGGTCTTTACATGATCAAAATTTTAGCTTGACTAACCTATTAGCTGTTATATAATTTTATATTTTTTTATCAGTCAACTGTAGGGTCAAATAATCCAAACACTACCTTGACAAACCTATGAATCGAATTAAAACTGTTGTGTCAATGACACACTAGCTTGACTATAATATTGTGTAATATGTGTAATAAATTACACATCTGCTGATATTTATTTCATCAGTAAACTGTTAAGTCAAATGACCTGTTATCCAAAAATTACCTTGGCTAACCTTCAACTGATAATTTCTTACACCAGTAACTGTTTATGCTTTCTTACATAAGCTTTGATGTCACGATTCAAATGAGGTCTTGAAACAAAACAAAAACTGCAAAGATCCACAAAGAGGGCATGTCTCTTAGTTAGTATTTTACTATGATAAGATTCCATGACCGTAATACTCGGGATATGTATAAAACTACATGTTCAGAGAACTAATTAAAATTTTTTTTTCAAAACACAACTAATGTAATATTTTTGAATTTCGATTGTTACTATATTTAAAGTTTAATGTACGTATAATTAATCGGTTCATTTTATCAGTGAATGACTTTCTACAAATATCCTTAAACTATTGAACTGATTGCCTTTCATGGGAATGTGGGAATTAGTAATCACAACAGTGAAAACAAAATGGTTTGAGGTCTATAAAAATGTAAATGCCATCCATATCTAACGCAGTTACACTAAATAAAATAGTCTCTTGAAGTTGCTGTGTAGAGTGACATTTTAATGACTAAGATTTTTTTCAACATAAATTGCATAAAAATACAAAACTAGAATTTTGTCAACTAATATTATACTGAAAACATTTACTTCTTACCATAACACAAATGTAATATGAACAAACTAGAGTATAAATTATATAAGGAATCAAAAATCCTTCAATCAACAAGTTCTTCAAAAATTTGGCTTAATCTTATTGAAAATTTTGCCCAATCAACATACAATAATAAGAACTAAGAAAATTATTCTTTGAGAATAAAAACAAATTTTAAATTCAATTGAAGTGAATCATATCTATTGTATGATGCGATAAAATCACTTTTTTATTTAATTAAGCATTTCAGATTAGGGCAATTACCATAAGAACACAACACTATTCTAATTAAATATGAGTCAAAAGTTACATCACAAAAAAAAAACAAATTCAGTTACATAAGCTGTTAATGAATTTTTTAGATCAATATTATTGTTGCCATTTTCACTTTAAATAAAATAAAGAAAAAATGTAGTTTCACTACATAAATGATATGTTAATCGTCAACTAAACATAGTCCATTTGTCAGAATCCTAAAACATAAACAAAAACTTTAGGAGAGGATGAACATAAGATTGGGATCGGTGGATTAAAAGGTAAACAAAATGCGATTAATTTACTTACCCCCGGTAAAATCCAAATCCAACAAAAAAGAAACATTAAGATTCACACCTATTATTTTCACATACACAGATTTCATCACTAAATACATTTAAATTTTCAAAAAAAATTATTTCGTAAACATTTTCTTTTTTTTAGGGAACACCAAAAAGCACACACCAATTAGCACATCACGTATGGCGTAATCCAAGCACGATAATCCAAAATCCACTGTATCCATGGTGTCATAGCTTCACTGCACCGATACACTGCACTGAGGGCCAGGAAGGATGGGACAGGAAGGACATGATAAACATACACAACAAACATATTCGAGGAACACAAAACTACTCACCCCAGTTAGACACTCTCCACTGCCAAACATAACACCTAACCTAACACTAAACCATGCAATTCAAATTACCCTATTTTTAATAAAATGCTTTTAACGGGCAAATCATAAGACTGAAACACTAGGTTTTATTAGCACAACAAGCTGTTATCAATCAGCATTATACAAAGGTAAAAATAAATAATTTTTAGTTACGTTTAAAAAGAAATTATACAACCATAATATCAAACAGAATAAAGTAAATAATAAAGAATCATCATTTAAAATTTTCTATAACCATGACACATTATACTTGTCACAAACTAAAATTTCGGTTCAGAACTTATAAGAACTTCTAATAAACGACAAAATACCAAAAGGCTCAGTTTCTCAAAATCAGCTTGATAGATTTTTTCTATCAAATTATTGTAACTCAAATAACCCATAAAGAATTATAACTGAAATCGGTGTAAAAAATATGAAAAAAGAATGTTATGGTTTACAAAAGTATTGAAAACAAAGTTCTATTTTCAAATTATTTTGTTAACTGTAATGTGGTATTTCAAATTTTGCACAATATTTTGAATTAATTGTTCATATATGGATATAATTTCTAAATCAGGAATTTGGTTCTAGTCTAGAATTACAGCCTTATAGACTAATAGACAATTACATTAAATGAAATGTCGGAATTGGATTAAATATGATCTTTCATTTTTAGTAAAATTACATTTGAAATCGAGTTACTGATGAAGCCATCATGGTAAGCTGCACACCCATAATATGCAACCTTGAGAACTAGGTCACTTTTTGTGGGGCTATTATATTATACTCATGTTTGTGCCTGTGTGTATCTATAAGTATGTCTTTGCACTCAGGTATTCCTAATTTTAATCCAAACTGATTTAATCTTGGCACAAAAAAATCAACTGTTGTAACATTTTAGGCAAGTACCTCAGCCACCGAAATCCATCAAACATCTTAAAATGACAACCACTCAATCTTAAACTTCAAATTTTCTTGAACCGCTGAAAATCTGATTATCATCATCGTAATCAGCATTAAAATCTGCATAGATATTTAACATTTTTTAAATTCCACTGAAAATATAAAAATGCTAATTTATGCAGATTTTAACACTGATTATAAGGATGGAATCATATTTGAAAAAATGTAAGATTAGAACACTATCATGATCAAGTACTGCTATTTTTTGGGAAATTCGCTTCCAACAAGTCAAGGCCTAGACTTCATAAAAAATTTAAGAGGTTTTTTTATTAAATGATAGCATCATTGTCACATGATCCCAACTGTCAAGTAACCTCGTCACCATTAATTAGGCTCTGTCTGAGTTTCTGTCTGCATAAACTGAGCCTAATTAGTCTCCTCATTAGAATTAATTACTTTTTTTATTCTTTTATTTTCATTTTACAACATTTGTTAGAACACATATTTAAAATGGAAAAAAAGTATTGCATCCACATCATGGAAGGTAATTCTTTATAATATTTTACCTTAAAGAAAATCCATCAAAATTACATAACAGTCAACCCCTAAAATATCGAGTTTAACTACCATTGGAAATTGGGAAAATTATAAAAATTGTCATCAAGTTCTCACTTCCATTCAATCATATTTGAAGAAACGTAACAAAAAATAGTTTATAATAGGAAGTTTCAGATTTAAAAAAACCTAAATTAGCCCTATGGCGATGAAGGTAATCTATGAAGGCATTCTCATTAAAAAATGTTTTGCTCGAGGCATTATGAAATGTAAAGAAAATATATGTGTACTTAGAGAATTTTTCTAACTTCTCTAAGAGTGAGTTACCTAAGAGTAAGTTACTCAGAGTGAGCTAACTTTTACTCACTCTATAGTAAAAAAAAGTAAAGAAAAAAATCAAATATAAAACTCAAAAATAAAACTGGTAAACAGGTAATAAAATAAAAATTCAAATTGTTTTTAATATTATTAGAGACTGCCCATTGGAAACATAATTAAAGCCATCATGGTAAGACCTGGGACCTTGAAATAAATACTGATCCTGATCTCAGCATCACTTTTTCCAGGTGTGTGCCTGAGGGGGAGGGCGCATATAAGTGTGTGTTTTAGCATGTTCGTGTAGATTCAAATTTACCACAAAATTCAACTGTTTCAAAATGTCAGCAATTTTCAATCTTTAAAAATTCCATTAATTTTTGTCTATTTTTTTAACTGATTTCAATATCGTAACCAGCATTTAAAACTGCATAAATTAACGTTTTGAATTTTCAAAATCCTTTGAAATTAAGAAATTTAATTTGACAGTGTTCGTATTTTCAAAGCGACTTGAAAGTTTAAAATGCTAATATATTCAGATTTTAATGCTGATTATGATTGTGGTATCAGAATGTCAGTGAGAGAGCTGCCATTATTATTATAGCACCCTTATTACTGTATTGTTTACAATAAAAAAATAAGTTTGTAATTGTACAGAACAATTAGATAAAAGATGAAGTAAAAAAATGTTACAGGTTTCAAGAAACAATTTTCCTTTTATGAGCATTAACAAGGTATACAGAATAAAATAACAAACAGTACAACTACTGGGTGGTGATTTTATTGCAATGGCCAATCAGCATGTCAGTAATATTAGATGGACATCATTCAGGTATCACTAACGTTTAACTTAAGAGCAATGGTTAAAATTAAAAATGTATGACAATTTTTGCTACAACTTCCCCCCCTTCTTTGAAAATACGCAGCATTGATTTTTAAAGATCAAAGCCAGATCTGAACTGCATTCCCAAAACAATAAATTACAGGGGGTTATAGATAAAATTATGTTTCAGTAACATTTTTGGTTCAGTAATAACAGAATACTGAAGACGAAGGACTGTTTGTAACGTTTTTACTTTATTTCATGTCATTTTGTAGAGCATTATTTCCATTTATTTTTCTATAAGTATACCTTTTTATTATGATTATTGTAATTATTTTATTATTTTTTGTAATATATTTACAGTACTGTGAATTTTGTAAAAATCTAATTCACTCAGAAAAACCTAATGCCAACTGATATATTCCTATTAATGGTGAAATTTTTTTGCAGGGTATTTATAAAGTTTGCAATTATTTAGTAGCATGTTTTGTTGTTAAATTTAATATTGTCTTAATGCCTAACATATCAGTCATATAAATAACACAAACATCGAACAAAAAACAAAGTTTTATGATTTGCCAGTTAACGCACGCAATAACAAATATAGACCTACTGTATAACATAGGTACAATGTTCATGCTTTAGGAACTACTTACCCGTGAGAGAACCTCGGAGACGCGTAGATGGGCGCAGCTGAGCCGCCGGGTATTGCCGCGGGCTCGTGGTACTCTGTGCTCAAAGCACGGTCTTCCAGTTTTTGCTCATTGTTGTGAGCCTTGGATGCAGACTTAATGTCCATAAAAGACACTGTAGCACACACACCCGAGCCCTCGTCATCCTTGGCTCGAGGGAGAAGTTTAACACTCTGCACGCGCCCATACCTGTAACACAAAATGTGAGTTAGCACAACACCCATGAGATACAAATTTCATTAGGTTACGCTAATGAGAAGTGCTTTATTTCTGAACAAGACAAAATAATAACTAGTAGTCTTGTATAAATATTGTTTTAATCGATATCGTGTTATTCCTTACGTCTACTTATTTGTTTTTTATCGTGTTATTCTCACAGCGTAGTTTTGAGAGATATTTTTAATCGTGTTATTCATTACAGCCTAATTTGGGGGGGGGTTAATTACACAATTACCCCTATTGTGTAATTAGGGTTATTTCTTACCCTATTGTGAATTGTAACTACCCTACAGGAAATGTTGGGACAGAAATGCTTGCACATACAAGTCGGCAAACAAGTTCGAGTAGTCTAAATTGTTTGTACAAACTTATATCAAGCGTTTTTATGAAACATGTGTCATCACTAGACGCATGAAATATGTTGGCTTCAATTTGTTTGCGCAAACAGTTTTCTACGTTTAGGCGTGAGATCTGTGTGTGAAACTTGCATGCACAAACATGTCGTGACTCAACAGGGGTTTGATTTCACTTGGTTTTGTATGCACTTAGCTAGTGCGTCATATCAACTGCGAGCTTCGTTTTCTTTGTCCAACTGCTGCTGGAATCTGCTTTTGATTACATTTGTCTTTTTGTAATTTACATTTATTTTTAGTGTTATACTATTGTTTCGAAAAAAAATGTGTGATATGCGAAATTACTCTAAAACATTTGTTCAAGAATTTATAGAAATTTATAAAACACAATCATTTCTGTGGAGTCAAATCAAAAAAAAATTATAGCAATAGAAATTTAAGGAACTAAGCATACGCAATCTTAGTTGAAAAACTGAAGGAGGTTGACGCTGACGCCAATAAAGATTTTGCTATAAGAAAAACTAACTCTTTAAGATCAGCATTCAGACGAGATCGTTTTTAAGGTCCTCTTTTGCAGAAACTCGTAATTCATTCAGCAAACTAACATACGAAAAATTGTCACGTTTTTTCAACCACTCTTTTACACCACTTGCTACTTTAATTTTTTCTGATTAAAATTATGTACAAATCATCACGTCTATGGCCTGCTTTACAGCCTAGCTTAAGGGGATTTTATCGTTTTATTCCTTACAGCCTAGTTTTTTTGGGGAAGATTAAATTGTGTTATTCCTTACAGCCCAGTATTGGGGACATTTAAAACGTGTTATTCCTTATAGTCTAGTTATTCTGCTGCTATGACAGTTATTCAATAAATTTGTAGTGGCCACCAGTAGCTTTTTGTCACCAAGGGGAAAAGGGTGAAACTCAAAAATTTATAGTTATACTGTACAGTTCTACATTAAACACGAATAAAATGTAATTACATTTTAATACTAGTCTAAACAGTCATAACCTTACATAAATAATTAAAACGCTATGTTCTAAACCTACTAAAATTAGGGATATAAAAATTTATTGAACTGCAATAAAACGCCGTAGTGTTATTGATTGCAAAATACATTCTAACCAATTCCATTCGGAGATGATTTAATCAACTTTTATGTGCAACATTGATTGCCAAATTCGGAATATACTCAAATGATAATAAACAATTAAAACCAACAACACCAGGAATAGAATGTAGAGAATAAATGGAAATACATACAGAAAAACGATATTTTTGTATTTCGGATTTAAAACAAAATTTAATATAGGCTGGAATTTATGGTCGCAGCAATTCTTTACTATTATGAGGCAACAAAAGTGATGGCTGCAGAACAAAAATTTTTACAGACCCTCTTATTAAGAGTGCGTGACATGGCAACGTTGCAATTTGGAGAGAAAAAACATTAGCGGGCAAAAAAAATGGGAAGGGGAATCGAAATGGCTGCGTTTTTATGGTGGGAGAGACGCGAGCACACGAACTGCAAAGGCCTTTATAGAATAAAACGCAAATAGATCTTTTCCGCGGCGGCCATTGCTGTTTTCTCCCACCATAAACAAGAACGGATCTATTCCTGGCTATTTATTGGTTGGATTCTGTCTTGCGCGCGCATCTCTTGTGTCAGTTGGCATTTTGCTAAGCGCGAGCAACGTCGGGGAAACGAACAATCAGCGTTGCTCGCTGCGCATGAGTTTGTGAATCTGCTCATGTATGTATGGAGTGATCGTTCTTTCATCAAGCACCGAAACTGTATTTCTGATTTACTAACGCTTTTTATGTTATAATTTAAAAATAAAGCCCTTATATAAATACTCTTTACCCACAAATAGTAGGGGAAAGTTATTTGTGGACAAAAAAACACATCGTGTGTCGATTTTGAAACCGATTTGCATTATGAAAAACTTGCAAGATATTTAGGCTACGCAATTTCGATTTAAAGTTACATTACAAAATAAATTTGTATTTTCGTGGGCCAAATGGTGTATATTACTAAGCCTAAAGAGAATATTATAAAACTCAGATGCTTTGGAAATAGGTATAACGTACGAATTGCTAAATAACGGTAATAGAAAACGTAATTCTAGAATTACATCAATTGGAAAACTGACTACAAGTTTCCATATTCGTAATGAAAATATTGAACCAACATATTCTGTAAACTAAAAAATATCTACCAAAAAACTGCATAATACATCAACTAGAAACAAAGTTAATAAATAAAACTGTAAGGTTAATTAAATATGATAGGCTCCTATAATTAAATATGATGATGACAAAGAGCCTAACACAGAAAACAAGATCGTTATTTTTTATACAATAAGTACATAATATATAAAAAAAATCTGAGATATACGTTTTGTTATAAATTTTACTACGCGCATTTATTGTACTATAAAACTGTATTATACTTGCAGGCCATTATGAACATTTTAAACGTATGTGTTTACATTTGTATGGTACAATCAATTTATACTTTGCCAATACACTACTGCTTAAACACAAATAGTTCTTTTCAATCAATAAACACCGTTTTAAATAAACGGTTCCATGTTAAAATATTCCCGAATACAATAAATTTACAAAAATCATGGTTATTAATAATCATTCTGTATTTATGAAATAATTACATAGTTTCATAAACTGCCAGGTTTCGAAAGTTACGAGAACCCTACGATCGGCATTTGTACCGCGTCACGAAACTCCAACCCACACTGGCATGCAGCGTTGCCAGATTTCCGCTTTCACAATAAACAGGCTAACATGGCTGGGGTGGGGGGACGTCTGGTTCACAAGTAATACAACACGGAAGAGAAAAAGAAAACCTGTGAGATAGTAGTTTGATCGAACTCTTGAGAAAATATGAACCTCTTTTACAGAATAGAAATTATTCAACTTCCTGAATCTTGTACTCGATTTAAATATGACCTGACTAGGTGTTATATCTTAAATGTACATACATTTTTGGATACAGTACACATACACTGGATATTAATATTTATAAACAAATTGCCTTATGAAGTAGCTAATAAAATAACTTTATTAATAATTAGTGATGTACAAACAAATGTGTTTATATTCTACATTGAATACTATAAAATTAATAGCCACCTCTACGCATTTGAAATAATTTTATATAAGCTAAAACATAAGATGCTTATGTACGGCATTATTATTTCTTTATATGTAAATAAATATACAATATGCTTTTTATTACTTAATCACTACAGACCTTGAACGGAACGAGAAAGGAATGTCGTGGCATATTAACGTGACGTCAAACAACGTTGCCAAATTTATGTGACAAGTATTTTTGCGTATTGTTCAAACGTTAGTATTGTTATAACCTTTGAATTACCGTGTTAATTGTATTTAAATTACTTCTAAATAAGCTTGAGTAACTACATTAGGCTCGCACATATTACTGACAGCTTTGAAAAACACTGCTGTACATTGCATTACGTTATAAATCTATATCTTTTTCATTAAGAAAAACATTTTCTATGACAGCAGAACAAAAAAAAAATACATTTATGTCTGCGAGACAATTAAATCCATATTTCAGTAAATTATGAATGTAAAACTTAAACATTGTCAATTAATTCAAAATAACATTCACTAAAATCAATGAATGGTATTCCAGGAAGCTAATCTATGAAACGACTAAAACCGAACAAGACCGAATACAATAAGAACAAATATCTGCGCACGCGCAATCAACATTCATGCTCGCTACACGTTTACTAGATTTCATTCAATTTCCCTTTCCCAGCTTCTTTCTACTTCCTTTGGTTATTATTTATTAGCAGTGCTCCGTAATTTAGCTCTTACTGCAATATCAATGTGTTAGTTTACAAAGCACCTGTGGTAACATCTTCAATAGTATTCGTGAGTAGTTGTAGATTAATTATTCGAATTAGAATTAATACAAATCGGAGTTTATTCACACTTCATTCTTAAACTAAAATTGCATGTAGGCCATACACAATGCCCAATGTCTGGTTGTTTCTTTGATAGTTCAATAAAGAAAAAAACAAATATTTTTGAAGAATTCAATTTAAAATTATTGTTGTTTGAATTGTTTGAAATTTAACTTCTATCCACACTTTTTTTAAATAGTTTGTCGTGAAAACTGCTCAATATTTAACTTGTATAAGGTTGGCCGATTCAAAACATAATCCGAATTCGAGCAGACACAGCCGGTCAACGAAAACCCTACAAAGAATAGTACAATCTCCTGCGAAAATAACACACCTTGAATAAAGAAAATAGTTGCGGTGAAAACACATTGGATTCAGGACAAAACAAGAACAAAACTTAATAATGAGATGAAATCTTGTTTGCCTCGAGAAGTAAATACAGTGTGGCAGAGAAGTTTGGCAACATGGCAGCGCGTGAGTCAGCCCTGGGACGTGACCTGGCAGGCAGGCACAAGTAATCAGTACACCGCGAGAGACAATGCGATGTCAGTTCATTTCAGTACGTCTCAGGTTTCCACGTCAGACAACGCTGAAGACTACTACTAGAAACTTCTCTATTTTAAATTCTCGCGAAGTTAAAAAATTTTGTTTACTGCATAATTTATAAGCATTACTTGCTTACTATTTTCTTCTGTTTTACACTTTTTAAAACTATGCGTCTTTATTTACAATTGCAATTCCAGTAAAATAGTGTTTACAATAAAGTAGGCCTATGTTAATTACGTCATTAGTTAAATTAATGTAAAGACATGTACAATCAGTTTGCACAACATTATTGTATCCTTTTAATGATCTAATCCAGCAGCAATTTGGTTACGAGCAGAATCGAATTTGTTTTTTCTGAAATTTAAAAGGGTTATACAACAAATAAACTGGATTTGTACGCTGATTTAAGTAACATTTTTTTAACCAAATGAATTCTTACAATAGTCTGACCCTGAACAAATGCAAGCACTGAACGGATAACGAAGCTGACATTAAAAGCAGTGTTTATACTAAAAAAACAAATCTGATCAATTTGAACGATAAGATCACTCAATACGTGTATGAAGCACAGTTACCGTGGCCCTCAAACTTACAACAATCATTCTTTCCTACTGAAATTCGCTTACAATGAATGCACTATTGGCAATCAAATTTTAATGCTGTACTGTTGCCAGAAGTTGAAACATTTTAGTTGTTAAGTAAAACTATTTTGTTGACAAGAATGTAATTACATGTGATGCCAATGAACTGAACAGAACATAACGATGCCAATGTTTTTTCGAAATTTTCTAAATAATCTGGGAATTTTTCAAAGAAAATAATGAGAAACAAATGTTTTCTTGAACTAATTTTAAAAGCTTTACAAAACCCGTGCTTGAAAACAAGCCGAAAAATTATGTAGGCTTTGAAATAGCGCGGGGCGGAATGGTGCCAAATCCGTGTGAAGGATGTGGGAGCACCGGCATGGTGCTAGGCGGTACAGCCATCCACTGCACCCTGCATTGTAAACGTAATTGTGTTATACAGGAGGCATGACTCACTTTGTACAAACGAGACGAAGTTGTCTGCACAAACTTTCCAAATCTATTTATACAGCAAGGCCTACATTCTTGGACAAATACATTACTTTCTTGTAATAGAACTAGTTTTATAACTTAAAATGAATATTCTTTTTCTTCCCGAGTCTAAACAAAAAAAAGGTCCTGTTTTACAGATTGTTTTAAAGCCACCAAAGTTCTTAAAAGTCTTAGAAGACGTTTATACATTACACTATTTTTGTTTTCAACATTTTTTTTATTCTGTATGTAATTTTCTTTGTATCTGTTCAGACAAGTAATATTTTCAAGCTTGTAAATGAAAACTTTAACGCTGGTCATACTGTGTAAAAATTGATTAGGGATTTCTTGACTTAAAAATTCCGATCGTGATTGAAAAATCGATAGTAGAAAAAATTAAAACAGCATAGCTTCAAAGCAATTTTTTCTACAACTGTAATGTTTTGGGAAGATAACTTACTGGTTTCATCTTAAGTTTCATCTGAGCGGTTAAGGACCAAGTTTGGACCAAATGTAATCTGAACATTTAAAAGCAAACTGAACACGTTAAACGTCAGCTGATAAAATTAACAGTAGAAAAACTGAAAGCCATGAAATCCCAAATCAATTTTTACATGGTATTGAAACCAACGTTAAAGTTTTCATTTACAATCTTGAAAGTATTATTCGTCAACACAGACACAAAGAAAATTACGTATTACAGACTAAAATTTTTTTTAAAACAAAATCAAATACTGTAATCTAAAAAAACAATTGGTCTTCAAAGGCAACGGACAATGGCTAATCTTCTTGAACGGCTGTCTTCTTTTTAACTTAAATTTCAAAATTCACGTACTTGATAATAAGCAACAGCTGTAGAACTACATGATATCGTCGGTAATCGCTGCCAATTATCTAATTTAAACGCCATGTTTGTTGTTAAAGGTGAAATTCGGACAGAGGGTTTCCTGTCGTTTTCGCATCACCCTCATCAGTCTTCGGAACAGGACTGGGCGAACTGCGTTACACCCACTACGCACTCCATTGTCTATTTTGGAAGTCTATAAAGCACGTGCACGTGTCACGCAAGCGAGGTTGCGATTTACTGTGTATGAAAACACAATGCAGTAATACAAACACGTGTTGCAATGGCTTGGTAATCAGTAAGTTACGGAAATTCTGTAAATGAATCTGATAAAATTTACCATTTTTTTTTAAATCAAAAGAATCACTAAATATTCGTTTTGCTGATTTCGTTGTCTAAAATAAATAAAACCTTTTTCTATACTTAATATACACAGGAGACTCGCAATCCGGTGTATATCGGGACATCGCTATTGTCGATTACAGAAAAGAAGAACTAGGCCTATTGGAAAGGAAGAAAAATGGAAGTGAATATGTAAAGTGAGAAATAGTCATTACAATACAATGGATACACTTATATTTTAGAATTATTACTGAAAAAAGCACCTAACCAAAATAACCTAAAAAAACTCTTCAAAATAACTTCTCTATGTACATTACAGTATCCAGTACACAAGAACGGAAGCTTTTTGTGAAAGCACACACCAAAATAAACCGCTTTCGTTAGTACAGTAAACCTGATTCATACATAAATATAAATTATTTACTATTTCTTTAACGGAGCTACAATATTAACATCGCATAATAGTGTTTCACCAGAATTTTTTTTTTTTTTTTTTTTTTTAAGCGAAAAGCACATTGAGGCTTATCATTGAGGCACATTGCGCCTCCCTAAATGTAAGTGTAGTGTTGTAAGTGTAAGTGTTTGTTAGGCTCGGATACCGCGAGGGACGCCTAAATCCTCTCAATAGGTGCAGCTAGCCTGCACCCCCCTGCGGGGACCAGAAATAGAAAAAAACACAGATTCATACCTTCCTTAAATTTCAGCCGCCTCGGTGGCCTAGTTGATAGCGTATTGGGCTTTCACCCCGAGGACCCGATTCCCGGCCAGGGCTTGGCATTTTCATACGCTATAAATCATCCCATCATCTGCATTAGCCCAAGTGTGCACAATAGTCGGACGTTAAAAAAAAAAAAAATTATCGAAGCACGCGTCACTGGCTTTAAAGGCATCTTTATTCGTCATTCTTTTACAAAACCTTTGCTTTGTCACGCACTGTACCCTCAAAAACCAATGTATGCATGTGTCTTTCTTGTAAAACTACGAAAAAAAGCTCTTTTTCGATCCCGGAAAACTCGCATAACTGCCGAACGCTTCTAATTCTTAATTTTTTTTATCACAAATAACACGACGGATTACAGCGAATACTCTGTATCCACAAAACTCGGCATTCGATCGCATTTCGAAATATTACACTCGATTAACTCTACCGTGAGATAATGAAAGACAAAAAATTCCCTCCATTAAACACTGCCTACACGCTATTGTTTCTACAATAAATAATTGCATCACGGGTAATATTTTCATTTAATTGCGGGTGTGGAAAGAACAACATTCAGAATGAAAAGTAGTTCAGTAATGCCAACAGCACAGCACACGGGTTCAATTTTATCCGCCTGTTTGTTTACAGTATAAAGCCAATATGAAGTATTTATTTTTATACAAAACGTGTAAATTTAGGTTCCAATATTTTGTTTTTGTTATTTTAAGGCGAAAAGCACATTGAGGCTATTATTATAGCCTCCCTAAATGCAAGTGTGAGTGTAAAGTGTTAAAGTCGTAAGTGTTGTAAGTATAAGTGTTTGTTAGACTCGGGTACCGCAAGGTACGTCTAAATCCTCTCAATAGGTGCAGCTAGTCTGGATAGTCTCTATTTTACCCCAACCCTCAAAAAATGGAAAATAAGATGTTTATTTCTGAAAATTATAATTCAATCAATCAGTAGAGACGAATAGTCACTTCTACCTGCAAAAACACCACCACAAAACCCACTAGTTAAAAAACCAACTAAAAACAAATCTGAAACCACTTTTTTACCCGAAGATACAGTTTTAAATTATGACGCACCGGTAACAGTAAAATGAATAACCGAGTGTTTGAATGAACGATTTCACGACAGTTTCCCAACGTCTAAGGCTCGCAAGAGAAAGCAAACCGCTGAATGCGTTTGACAAGCCATATGCAATAACACTGTAATGAAATGCTTTCGTGAAGATTGCGAAAAACCTAACGTATTTAAATCTCGTATAGTCATGAAATGCCAAGACATTTAACCCGAGCAAAGAGCCTACATTTAATTAACCACGGATATTGACAGCATTACAAGTCGTGCATGTTGTTTAAATGTTATTACGGTATTCCTCAAGGCTTTCGATTGTGTCCTTTCTTTCCTTCCTTGTTTAGATTGGTTTCGTGACCTTATATTAATCTAGGGACACATCTTGCCTTTCACAAACGGTACGTGTGGAGGGTTAAAAGTCAAAAGCTTGTAAGGCACCTTACACCGACTCTGTTCTTATCGTTTAAGTAATGAGAGAATACTGCAAACGTGGATTTCTCTATACAAGATGTTAGTAAAGTCAACTGATTTTTAAACACACACTTTAATACAAGTTAGTGAAGTCAACGGATTTTAAACAAACTTTAATACAATAAGTTAGTTAAGTCAACTGACTTTTAAACACACACTTTAATATAAGTTAGTAAAGTCAACTGATTTTTAAACACACACTTTAATACAAGTTAGTAGTCAACCAATTTTAAACAAACTTTAATACAATAAGTTAGTTAAGTCAAATGATTTTTAAACACACACTTTAATATAAGTTAGTAAAGTCAACAGATTTTTAAACACACTTTAATACGTTAGTATTCAACCGATTTTAAACAAACTTTAATACAATAAGTTAGTTAAGTCAACTGATTTTTAAACACACACTTTAATACAAGTTAGTAAAGTCAACCGATTTTAAACAAACTTTAATACAATAAGTTAAAAGTCAACTGATTTGTACACATACTTTAATACAACAAATTAGTAAAGTCAACCGATTTTATTTTTATTATTATTATTTTTTTTAACGTCCGACTTTTGAACAAACTTTAATATAATAAGTTAGTTAAGTCAACTGATTTTGAACAAACTTTAATACAACAAGTTAGTAAAGTTAACTGATTTTAAACAAATTAATAAAAGTTAGTAAAGTCAACTGATTTTAAACACACATTTTAAATAGAAAGCAAATCTATAATCTTTTAGCACTTTCCTAACTACATCAGCGTAGGTTTGACTTTCATTTTATCTGACATCTCCCATGCTGAATTCATATTTATAGGCTATTTTAAATTACTGAAATTGTTAGTACAACAATTTAACAATAACGTAGACAATGTTTTTATTCTGAAGACGTTCTGCACTTATGTTATGAATAAAGTTCATTAAATATTTATTTCAAGTACAGTATTACATAATTTAAAGTAGTTTCTAGGTAATTCTTATTGAAAGAACTGACAATTTTAGTTCATTTTTTCAAAATAGCACTTAATAAAATTCTATTTGAAGAGAAAACCGTAGTTTCTTAAATGATTTTTCGTATTGTCCCCAATACATCCGAATAACTTAAATCTGTTTCTATTTTACAAAACTTTAGTGTTTTAACTATATTTAATGTATTTCAATGAAAAACTTCCCGGGAGTTAGCATCACAATCTCCCACAGTACCCAACTATTGTAAGTTGGTGGCTAGTGTTTACACAGAAAAACCTAATCACCGAATAAAGATTAAATATTGACACAATGATTGATGCAAACATTCTGTCAATTCAATGGTAAACTTCAAGAGGGATATACAGCTATAGAGGTCACGTGTGATGATCGAAGGGACTTGTTTGAATACAGTAACCGTTAAGGAAAATCTATCTTCAACAACGTTTAATTACCTAGCGTAATATTTTTTTTAAAATACGTTATTATATTCAACGTTAGGAAAACCAGTATTTTTAACCTTTCTCAAGATTTACAATGCAATATAAATTTACATAATACAATAACACTGCACACACAGTTCATGAATGGTTTGAAGTCTCTACATAAAAAAGACAGTACATTACTATCCTTTAAATCGTTCAGTAAAGCACATGGATAACCCAGAAAAACAGCAATATATTTATAAAAAATAATTTTTACAGATTTCCTTTATTATAATTTAAGTCAGCGCACAAAATTTGAAATTAAACAATGTTAAAAGTAATGAACTTTTTCTTCCAGAACCCTTAAATCGTTCGGTAAGTACAGGAGAAATCCAGAAAATCGGCAATCTATATATGAAAATAATTTTTACAGATTTATTTTATTATAATTTGAGTCAACACACAAAATTTGAAATTAAACAGTGTTACAAGTCGTAAACTTTTTCTCCAGAGAACAGTCTTAAATCGTTCGGTAAGTACAGGAGAAATCCAGAAAATCGGCAATCTATATATGAAAATAATTTTTACAGATTTCCTTTATTACCATTTTAGTCAACACACAAAATTTGAAATTAAACAGTGTTACAAGTCGTAAACTTTTTCCTCCAGAGAACAGTCTTAAATCGTTCGGTAAGTACAGGAGAAATCCAGAAAATCGGGAATATATTTACGTTTATTGTGCACACTTGGGCTAATGCAGACGGTGGGATGATTTATAGCGTATGAAAATGCCAAGCCATCGCCGGGAATCGAACCCGGATCCTCGGGGTGAATGAAAGCTTAGTACGCTATCCATTAGGCCACCGAGGCGGCTGAATATATTTACGAAAATTTTTTTTTTACAGATTTATTTTATCATAATTTATTAGCGCACAAAATTTGAAATTAAACAATGTTAAATGTAGTGAACGTTTTCTTCCAGAGAACTACTACTATCCCTTAAATCGTTCGGTAAGTACAGGAGAAATCCAGAAAATCGGCAATCTATTTACGGAAATATTTTTTACAATTTATTTTATTACAACTTAAGTCGGCGCACAAAATTTGAAATTAATGTTAAAAGCTGTAAACTTTTTCTTCCAGAGAACATTACGTAAAAAAACTAGTTCTGTTTTCGCCCCATTACAAAACACAAAATACGTGTTTTGAGAAAGTAATGGTAGCAGTCGGGCGAGTCTTTCGTGCTTGAAACGGAAACATGGACATCCGTGGGCGAAGGCAGGGAGCAGAACACCTGTCAGAAGATAACAGACTTTACAAAACAAAGGAAGAAATGACCAGACTGCAGAGAAAGCGGGCCAAGCCCTCCCTGGGTTCATGGTTATGCAAATACCATTAGATGGTAGCGGTGCAATGAAGGCGCTTCCCCATCTCCAACTGTTCCAGATGGGGTTTTCTGTTTATGTAAATAACGGGTTCTCTATTCGTACAGACCAGCGGGGTCGTTTGGAACGCATTACTGTACAAATATAGAACGGCTGGAGAACGTTTTCTAGAACAAACAGACGATAGGTGTTACGAAACTTATATGGTAATTCAATATCATGTTATGCAAGTTTGCGATATCAGGTTTGAATCACATTACGATTGGGTTTTTACTACAGTCACAACAAAAAGTGGAGATATTGATTCATAGTCTAATTTGGCCTTATAAAAATTACTAAAAATATTCTAAAAAGTATTTCATTATATAAATAATTTAGGCAAGATGGCAGCAAGTTTTAAATAAATTATAACTGCATTAATGTATTTCCATGACTTTTTAGTGCACGTTTTTTTCAAACGAACCAGCAATTAAAGGCTTTTAGATTGCCAGAGAAGAATAAAGGCTTTTAGGTGGCCAGAGAAGAATAAAGACTTTTAGGTTGCCAGAGAAGAATAAAGGCTTTTAGGTGGCCAGAGAAGAATAAAGACTTTTAGGTTGCCAGAGAAGAATAAAGGCGTTTAGATTGCCAGAGAAGAATAAAGGCTTTTAGGTGGCCAGAGAAGAATAAAGACTTTTAGGTTGCCATCTATTTTATTATGATAGAATAAATTTATTTTTATCTTTTAGGTTGCCAGAGAAGAATAAAGGCTTTTAGGTGGCCAGAGAAGAATAAAAACTTTTAGGTTGCCAGAGAAGAATAAAGGCTTTTAGGTGGCCAGAGAAGAATAAAGACTTTTAGGTTGCCAGAAAAGAATAAAGGCGTTTAGACTGCCAGAGAGGAATAAAGGCTTTTAGGTTGCCAGAGAAGAATAAAGGCTTTTAGGTTACCAGAGAAGAATAAAGACTTTTAGGTTGCCAGAGAAGAATAAAGGCTTTTAGGTTACCAGAGAAGAATAAAGACTTTTAGGTTACCAGAGAAGAATAAAGGCTTTTAGGTTACCAGAGAAGAATAAAGACTTTTAGGTTGTCAGAGAAGAATAAAGGCTTTTAGGTGGCCAGAAAAGAATAAAGACTTTTAGGTTGCCAGAGAAGAATAAAGGCTTTTAGGTTGCCAGACAGGAATAAAGGCGTTTAGACTGCCAGAGAGGAATAAAGACCTTTAGGTTGCCAGAGAAGAATAAAGGCTTTTAGGTTACCAGAGAAGAATAAAGACTTTTAGGTTGCCAGAGAAGAATAAAGGCGTTTAGACTGCCAGAGAGGAATAGACTTTTAGGTTGCCAGAGAAGAATTAAGATTTTTAGGTTGCCCGAGAAGAATTAAGACTTTTAGGTTGCCAGAGAAGAATAAAGACTTATAGATTGCCAGAGAAGAATAAAGGCTTTTAGATTGCCAGAGAAGAATAAAGGCTTTTAGTCAGAGAAGAATAAAGGCTTTTAGAAGACCAGAGAAGAATAAAGGCTTTTATATTGCCAGAGAAGAATTAAGACTTTTAGGTTGCCAGAGAAGAATAAAGACTTTTAGATTGCCAGAGAAGAATAAAGGCTTTTAGATTGCCACAGAAGAATAAAGGCTTTTAGATTGCCAGAGAAGAATAAAGGCTTTTAGATTGCCAGAGAAGAATAAAGGCTTTTAGATTTCCAGAGAAGAATAAAGGCTTTTAGATTGCCAGAGAAGAAAAAAACCTGTTATCTACGAAATTGACTTCAAAATTGAATATTGTATAACCGAAATATTAGAAAAAACCAGAAAATTGCATGGAATGTTAACAAAAAAACATACGATTATCTCTTAGGTAAAAGACCTTGCTTCTTTTTTCCCGAAGAAAAATACAACAAAAAAAAACTGACTGAATGGAAAACAAAATTACTTGACGTAAAAAAAAATACAGGCACACAATGAAATTATGTTGTCAGTTCTTGTGGAGGATTCAGTTCCAGACGACAGTACAGCATATGCAGCGACGTAGCAAGAGGTAATTTGCGATTCGTTTTGGAAGGCGATTACACAAATCTATTCATTGATGCTACTTCTTTGTTCTTAGCCTAGAGTACCAGCCGAAGTGGCACCGGTATCTGTTTATGTCAAACTCTCTTCATCTTTTCAAACCTCATTTCATTACAAGCACCTCCACTCGGCGCCACTATGACCACAGTGTTACGCAGGTGATGTTTGTGTGATCTCAGTACGATCTACATCCACTCTGGCTACTCAAGTGTGGAAGTCAAATATTTGTCAGCGATTCATTATTTCATCGTTCAATTAGAATTTCGGCTGACATCTGTTGATAAATATGTTCAATTAACTGCCTTTTATTATACGTACTACTTTGCCAATATCAAAACGAGTATACAACTCGTTACGCAACAAAATATATTAAATCTACCAATTATTTAAAATACTGTACTGTACCAAGTCCGGTTATAGATGCTTTATTATATACAACTCTAACCATCTACTTTCCTAAGTGATTTTCTTTCTAAATTAAAACACTTTTCGACATTTTTCATGTCAATGTTTGTGTTCTAAATGATCATGACAAACAGTCTGACAGTGAGCTGGAATCATACATTTTCACTCTTCATTATCAAACCGCTCTGACTGTAGCCATTTTTTCGTAGGAGACTACAGCTGCACGGATCTTCAAACTCCCACTGGTGACGGGCGAGTATATGAGCCAGTATAGAAGCCAAACACAATGCCAGAATTCAACACGCCACTCTGTTCTAAATGGCTACCTTAAGCTTGTTTTAAATCTCACAGTAAGCAACTGAAAGCGGTGCCTTGTTCCAAACGTTTCGGGTTTTCCGAGGTAAGCTTGTGAAGCCTTCATCAAACAATTTTTCCTCAAATCTCATCTCTTGTCACAATTTGACAAAATTATCAGCTTCTATATTGTTCCTCATACGAAATATAACTGCATTCCCTTTTTGATTTTCTAAAAGAAAAAGGAAAAACGTACGACATCCAGCTTTCAAAAAACCCTATAAGCTGTACGTCAGCTATCACTTCGTATCGTATAAAACTGCCAGTAAACAAAACTTTCGACAGATTCATCTTTTCAGCAAGTCCGTCTGTCAAAACAGATAATTTACTTCATTATTTGCTACGGACGCTAGACCAATCATTTTCTAACTGCACAATCACTCATATGTTCTCCTGTAAAGCTCACTGAATGTCTGGTGACAACAGTACTTGCTCCTGCTCGACCTTCCCACTAGCTCTGCCTGGCTTGAACTGAGCCAAGCAGGCACGCGACTATGAAAAGTTAATGCTGTCCCCTCTCCTTCGCATACTGCTCGAAAAAGTAATTTCGGCACAACCTTTGTGCCTCAGCAAATCTACATTATGAACCTTTTGAAATTACAGTTAACCCATAAACACGCAGAGTTCAAATTACAAATATTTCAAACTGTGGGTACATTTTGCTGCAAATCAGTTTATTCATCTTCTTTGCGTTTTTACAACAGAGTTTACTACAATTACAAGAACTACCAATGCACTGAACTATCCGTAAAGCACCAAACATGATGGGTGAAAACAAAATCTTATCTTGCTACAACTGCCAGTAAAATGTATTCACAATCAAAATATCTACACTAAATCACTTATCTATTTATGTTCCATCGGTTCTTAGCTAGAGGTAATAACTATCTGTGAAATATTGCTATATGTGAAAACTGACACTGCTACTTTTCAATATATGTTAAATTAAACTGTGAAATAATGTCTGGCTGGCCTGTTATGCAGCTATTGCTTCTTCATATAGGCCAACATAAATCAGAAAAAAACAAACAAAATCAGGTATTTTATCTACACAAATACATAATGCTTCTTCTACACAAAACTACTTGTGCAAAAAACCATCCGCTTTACTAAATAAATAATACCAACAAGCTAAATCTGGCGGGAAACAACTGTGCGCGCGCAGTTAGCAATATCAATATTTATCTCGTCTCAGTAATTCCGCGCTAACAAAAGTGTGAACTGTGAATATTTCACAGTTCACAGTTAGTGTGTAGATAGGTAGGACCAAACTGTGAACTCATTAAGCATGCGCAGGGCAAAGCGACGCGATCTTAGCGGAAATAAAAGAAACTAGGGTCACGGATTAGTCGAACAGAATTTCGAGTTCACAGTTAGTAACAGTTAAATTCAGCCGTTCACCATTAGATAAATATGTGAAATTTGAATATCTGTGAAAAGTAGCAGTTCTGTGATATCGTTACCATCTCTATTCTTATCAGTCAGTTAACCTACGAAGAGGTTCGCCTGTTTTCAAAAGATTCCACGGTTAGCCGCGTTTAAGAAAGCATTATTAACGTTCTAAAAGTTGGTCAAATTTCTACAAAAAACCTTTGCAGCCCTAAAAATTAAAAATTCCGGTCGGGTCGCATACGATGAAGCTGCTGTAAAAAAGAACCGTAGTTGGTTTATGGGCAGGACTTGCTTACACAACAACAGGTTTGGCTTGTCTGCTGTGTCCGCGTAGTCGTGTGCGTCTATCCGGTGTTTTTTTTTATAATTTTTTCCTCCTGTAAAAAGAAGTCCAACCGGTTTCGGAAGCAATCAGATTGAAGTTGGTTTGGCAGCAGAGTAGTGGCCTCAGCTTTACGTTATAGTTCTTGATGGTTTTGATGCGTGAGTCATGTAAAGCGTTAAAGAGTCCAGCAGTCTGTCTGTAACGCACTAAGTAGTTTTTATAACAAATTATGAAAAATAGGTAATTTACAACGACTATTATTTATCACGCAAAAAATATCGCGAATGTTTTTGATTTTTTCAATCCTCATGAAGACATTATAAATCTACTACTATTTAATTTTATTTAAAAAAACACCACAAGGAAAGATATTTTTTAATACTGTTAATAAACTGTAAACGTTATAAAATGAATAAGTTTTTATTACAGTTATAAAGATTCATAATAGGCTACACATTTGGAAAATTTTACATTTTCTGCGAAATAGTTTTACAAAATGGAAGTACAGTACATGGGTCAAGAATTCTTAAAACATTCAAAAGTTTTTAAATGAATTAAGTTATTTTCTATACAAAATGCAACGATTCGTATATAACTTTTTTTTTAAGGCGAAAAGCACATTGAGGCTATTATCGCATTCCTAAATGTAAATGTGAGTGTTGTCGTAAGTGTAAGTTAGACTCGGGTACCGCGAGGGTCGTCTAAATCCTCTAAATAGGTGCAGCTAGTCTGCACCCCCCCTCTACGGGGGACAATTCGTATATACAAGCATACTGGCAAGATGTTTATAAAAAATAAACAAACATTCCTATCGATCTAATGAAGACCAAACAAAATTCATTGACACAATACTATAATAAACAACAGTATTGTAACTGTCACAATATTTGTGATAAACAAAAACAGAAAAGCAGGCAACGCCGTTGGCAATATGCCAGTTTTAGGGATTACCGTTATTGTAACGTGCGTTAATAAAGACTAACATTCATTCTACGCTTATATAAACTAAATAAATTCTCATTTTGTCAATACGTAAACATTTCCTGCAGTGTAAATTCTGTATTTAGAAGTGGGGGATCTACTTCGAAATAAACGTTATTTCTACAAAACAATAAAATGAACCTGAATTTAAAACAGCACCATTACCGAAACGATAACATCGCTGTATTGTATTTTCTTGCAACTCATTCAACAAATGCGATGTTTCCTGCACTACATATTTTGTTCGACGTTGTGTCAGTTTTTGAATCAACTGTACTGCGCGGTAGCCGGAGTTACGGCTGGGAAAGTACGGACCTGGCTGCACGATCTGGCAACGCCGACTACGAGGTAAGTTTTTTAATGGCCGCCTCCGCGTTGTCAGATCGTGCACAGTCCCCTGCAATGACGCTTGAGGGCGGCGTTGCCAAGCCGAACCGTTCCGCTTCGAATGACTGCTCCACAATACACACAGGCTCAAATGCTACTTGTATTCGTTAAAACATTTTATAAAAATACAGCATTTCGTGTTGAAATTACGTGATATTATTAGTTCACTTTAATGAATTACACAGGAAAACTATACAGATGTTTACAGTTCCCAAATTCATGAAACCTGTACTTTAGACACAGTACAAAGTAATGAATATCATTTCAAATCACAACGTTACTATAAAATGAGACGGAAATGTAAACGTAACTCAAGTGAATAAATTAGAATTTATTTAAAGATAAAATCTATCATAACGTGCAATGCAGTATATGTAAGTAGCGTAATCTATATAGCTGAAATAAATTGCTTAATATATTCCACGTATTGGATCGATTAAAAAAAACATTGTGCAAATAATGTAATAAAATTTATGTGAAATCATAAAACATACAATACAGTTCTATCCATTTTCGCTGAAGTGAATAAATTGTTAGAACAGGAAGAAGACCCCTTCAAAAGTATTTTTACGTTCGTCCTATTAACAGATATACTTTCCATATTACTGTACACAAAACCCGTTAATCTATCTACGTATGCACTAAGCACTCTTAAGCAGTCATGGCATGTATGTCAAAAGTACTTTTGACTCGTTTAATGGCAGTTCTAGCAAAATGCAAAACAAAAACAGAACACATACAGACTCATACACATGTACAAATTAAAAACAGTTCATTAAGTTAAATGTTATTTGTTTTAGCAGCTGTTTTACAAAACGAGTTCATACTATCAAACAATACATTAATAAACGTGCAATTCAGGTGTTCATGCGTACACTAAAGAGTTAGCTTCAATTAAAATCTGTTAGTTTTGAATGAAATTAATATCAACTATTATAATTTACAAAAGGGTTTTAACGTTAATTTTAATTTTACATGCTGCTATTTTTATCTGTCCAATCATAAATGCCATGAATTATACATTTTGCGCTACCTCGATACCAGAATAATAACTTTTAAAAATACTTAATCGTTTTTAATCATCCATCCTCAATAACTAGGTTTCGAATCTTGGGTGGGGGGATTACCCTTTTGCGTCGTTTCTTTTTAAAAACAGGTTTGGCAGGAAATTCGGTAAGAATAATTTATGGACACGACACGGGAGGGGAGGGGAGGGGGGAGAACCAGATGCATGGTACATTAAATACTGGTTCTGGATCTGGCTCCAAGAAGCCTGCTTGGGTTGGCACTCGAAGAGATTCTGTTTAACGAAAATAGTGCTCCGCTCCGTAGGTCGGCCGTGCGCATGCTCACGCGTACGCCCACACGGGTCACAGGATAATATAATATGCACACTTTCACCTCGCACAAGAACGGAACGTAAAGATTTCTAAATTGTGTACACTTGAGTTCAGTTACCCCGGCGCACAGCCTTCCGAATTCGTTGTGAATCCGTGAAAGAAAGTTTAAAAATAAAACTGTAAAATTTGATTCCGATATCAGTATGGAATATAAATTACCCCAACCAAAAATATTAACTGCTGCAGAAAAATTGAACCATTTTGCATTTTGTACTGTAATTTGTTACGAACTATTTACTACGAAGTTCGAAACGAACTTCCGATTTTTAATCAATTGTAAACGTCACCATGACAACTGAACTACTCATTTTCTCATAAGTATTATGTTCCACGCAATAGACACAAAAATACATATCAATATACACTACAATATGTAATTCTGCATTTAATGTTTGAACTTTTAAAACATTTAAATAAATTGCGAAAACCTGTGCACATTATTTTCACAAAAAAATAACCGGAAAATTAAGATCGGTACAGTTAAACAAGTATTCAGACTTTATAGATAAGGATTAATAACTGAAAGAAGTGTGTGAAAAGAATTTGGGTATGGTTTGGATTGTCAACACGACAATCTGAAGCTAAGACATCGGATTTTTTAACAAAAAGCTTTATTTTTTTAAAACTTACTGACCGAGCGAAGCGAGATCTCTATTTCACCTCGACCGTTCCGAATTGGTTTCTACGTTTTTCTTACGCAGTTCTGTCCAAACGCATTGACCGATTGTTTTGAAACTTAGTACCGAAGTAAACCTGTATAACTTGTACACATAGAAACACGTATAAGATTATTTCCTTTTTCACATCCGTTTCAAGATGGCCGCCTCTGGCTTTCCAATAACGAGTGTATGCAGTTTTGGACAAACGCATTAACCGATTTCAAATTTGGTACGAAAACATCTTGCATAAAGTCCAAATGTATGTAACATTTTTTTCAATTTACTTCCGTTTCAAGATGGCGGCCTATGATTTAACGATGAGCGCGTTTTGACCAAACGTGCTGACCGATGTTTTCAAATCTGGTACGTAGGTACCTTAAATAATGCCCGAAAATGTATGTGTAAGATTTTTCCCCATTCACTTCAATTTTAAAACGGCGAGCTTTGATTTAACATTCAGAATGTAACTGGTGGTTATATACTGTAATACTGGCTGAACGGCAAGACCTCTCATATATCATATATATGAAGAAAGTGCATACAATTCCCAATACGTTGGTCCAGTAACGTTTTTCATAAATATTACGGTTATCTGTTAAGCTAGAGGATAAGGTACGAGATCTGTCGTGGGGCACTCTGTAAATTAATTAAGCATATACTGCGAGATCTGTTGTTTTAAACTGCTACTTATAAAGTGGTCCCAAAATTCAGGTAAACCATACCTACATCAAATGTAATCAAAATCTGTCAATTCTAGTCTCCTGCGGTTGACACAGTGTACGCACAGATTGACATTCAAGTTATTACCTCTCAAAATTCCGTTCACGATAATCACACTTTACAACGTAAGAAATAACAAAAATAGCAACGTACACTGTACAAGGGCTGATGGAAGTGGCATGACGCATGACGTACTCCAGGATGTGAAGGAGATTCGGGAGCGCAAAGCATGAATCGATGTGAGCGGGGTAGTGGGGCATCCTGGATTTATTGATGACTCCACTCCAAGATATGGTTATGAAATACTCCACTGTACGTACACAAAGTAGTCTTCCTACCATTAATAATTAGCGTGACATTTGGAACGTGAAATGAAATGAACAGCACTTGTGCCTTTTCGACTTAACGAAGCAAAAACATCGAAATGCAGTACAGTAATTTTTTTAAAAGAGGATAGTACTTAACGAACTAAGATCATTTTCCTTGAACATCTCAAAATTAAACCCACAGATTTTTTCCTGAACAAACCCTCAACTACCAAATGTAGATGCCAACAACTGACAAAGAAAATGACTTACTGCCAAGATGACGAACTAGGCTCAAATGAATCCGTCCATAGACACTATAGTAGTCAATCCATCTAAAAGTGTGCTCCAGATTATCAAAACGAAAAGTTCTTTATAAATTTAAGAAACCCCTTCGATGTTTTATTAGAAGGAAAAAGTACTTTTCATCCATTTAGTTTTTTTCTCATTGTATATACAAATTTTATTACTTCATTTAATTCCTACTATTAGTTCACACTCCCTAATTATATATCTTCTTCAAATTTTCAATCATTAATAAAGTACTTTCTATTCAATCCCTTAAGTACAAATAATTTGTTTAAATTTATAGTGGATGACACTTGACGTTAATACAGTTTTTTGTAAAATATTAATATCGCATATTTGTACAGACTATACGATAGGATTTCTTTAGGTAACTCCTACTATTATTTATCCACTCAAGTTTAAATACATTTTTTTAAACTTGTAGTGGATGACAGTTGACGTTAATACAGTTTTTTATAAAATATTAATATCGCATATTTGTACAGACTATACGATTGAATTTTATTTAAATAACACTTATGTTCTATCCTAAGTTGGTTTTAGGAATCGCAGCACGCAACTGTCTCGCTGACGTGATGGAAGCGCATGACCTAAGTAGAAATTGACTTAAATTTTTTTATATATTACTTGTTTATATTACAAGAAACTGAAATAACAAAACAGGTCTATCCGGTATAGTTCAAGGAATCACGTGGTTTATTGTACACTTGAAAAACAAAAGCCGTGTTAGGTATTTTTGTGGACTGAGCAAAAGTCAAACATACATGTTATAATTTACTAATACGATAGTCAAGAAAACATACCAGTACTGACAAATACCTTATGTCAACACGTACAGAATTTTGTCAATTTTCTTTGAGAATGGAAATAGATTCCTACGAATGATATTATTTAATGTGTCTAAAAGTTATTCAGTTTTTCGATCTTTTCCAGACGGATTTTCAGAATTTGCAACGTAGATGGAACTTTAAAAGTTGTAACAATTGCTTTTCTGGATATCAGTCGTCTTTGCTACGAAATTATTCGTAACCCTAGATTGACGGTGACGTGGCAACGCTGAATGTCTATCCATAAACCTGGATCTAGTTGCAGAGAAACGCAACATCAGCCCAAGAACAACAGCACCATGTGACTGTTATGGCCGAGAGATTTTTAACGCGGAAGTAAGACAGGATGAAATACGAACCTTTGTGAGTGCGAGCTGCAACTCGAACTGCTGTATTGTTGTGCTTGCATGCATAACATATAGGCCTAAACATGGCAACTGCCAACAGGCAACCTCAGATAATCTTGCTTGTAAGACCTACTAGCGTGCTAGACGTTACGTCATATACTTTGACAAGTTAAGTGGTCCACAGGGCCAAAGATCGTATGACCAAAATAATTACTCCCAACAACCTTTCCAGGATCAGTAAAACCCATATAACTTCAGACAATATAAAAAAAAATACATATCTGTGTCTTTCATATTTTAACGACAAACAAAATGTCTTTAAAAGTGGTTTTGTAATTAAGCGTAGTACCGAAAAAACAATCATAAACAGATGAATATATCGTATTAAGTAATGGTATTGCGTAGCTGTAACAATCGAAGTGTATAAATAGCAAGAATTTTATCAATAATGCGATTGTATTGATCTAAATAAAAATTATTTTATCAATAATGCGAAGATATTAATCTACATAAAAATTATTTTATCAATAATGCGAATCTAAATTGAAACAATTTTATCAATAATGCGAATCTAAATAGAAACAATTTTATCATTAATACGATTACATTGATCTAAATAAAAATTATTTTATCAATAATGCGACTATATTAATCTAAATAGAAACAATTTTATCAATAATACAACAAGTACAACGATGTAAATAACAATTTTATCAATGGTTCGCCTACAATTTATCTAAATGAAGATAATTTTATCAACAATTCGATTGCGTTTACCCGGCCACTACTACGTTTCATTCAACAATGCCGTACCAAAATAAACCGGTAACGTTTGATAAGACGTGCAAAGTGCGACAGAGAGTTGTTCACCCCTCTTTGTAACTACTACACCCCTCGGGCAACCAATCCTAGGATCGATGCGAGGGCGGCGTTGCCACATTTCTACTTACGTGGCAACTTGCCGACATCCATTTGGCAGATGATCGCCGATTCACCAGTTTTTTTCTTTAAAAAAATGTCTACGAAAATAACGAACGTGAATGTCGGAAATACGCCTACAGACAATCGATTTATCGTGTTTAACCTTCGAGTTATTTTAATTACGATGCTCAACTACGAATCCTTGAAGTTATATTGGAAACCTTATTGTTCCAGTGTTAACGTGTACTATTATTGCGGCAGTAACTTTTATTTTCACTACAACTTAAATAGTTCCCAAAAATCCCTCTGATTTGCAAACGTAAAATATCACTTGGCTTCCGCATGTCACAAAACGAAACGATCTGTTGAAATGATATATACAGTCGACCTCGGATATAACGCGGTTGAAGGGACGAAACGTATATGAGCGCTGTGAACGAGATAGCGTTGTAACCGAGTTTGTAAACTTCAGAAATACTGTATATAGTGAAAGAAAAGCATACTTTGTACTGTGTACATAATTATTACATATTTTGAAATATACTTTAGTTAAAACTAATAGAAAATAAGTACTGTACTGTCTAGTATGTATACATGCCACACAGTGCGTACACTGTTGAGGGTTCGTGAGATTGAGGTTTCCCCCACTAAGGCGTACAGAGTGTATGTGAGAGAACACTTTTGCAGGAACGACACAATTTACATTGTTTGTTTAGCCTGCAACAAAATTCTAAGAAAGGGTCCGTTTCTATTCTCAACCTTTATTCTAAAAATAGAACACAAATTGTATTTCAAGTGAGAGTGACTATAGGTCAGCAACTTAGAAAACTGCTAAGAGCACCAGTAGGGACAGAGAGAAAAATGTGCGAGTGAGAGGTCATGTCCCCACTCTGTCATCATAGCTCTTCCCTTTTCCTTTACTATCGCTGAGTAATAACAGTTTGTAGACTCAGACTGGCATACACTATGCTGAGTAATAACAGTTTGTAGACTCAGACTGGCATACACTATGCTGAGTAATAACAGTTTGTAGACTCAGACTGGCATACACTATGCTGAGTAATAACAGTTTGTAGACTCAGACTGGCATACACTATGCTGAGTAATAACAGTTTGTAGACTCAGACTGGCATACACTATGCTGAGTAATAACAGTTTGTAGACTCAGACTGGCATACACTATGCTGAGTAATAACAGTTTGTAGACTCAGACTGGCATACACTATGCTGAGTAATAACAGTTTGTAGACTCAGACTGGCATACACTATGCTGAGTAATAACAGTTTGTAGACTCAGACTGGCATACACTATGCTGAGTAATAACAGTTTGTAGACTCAGACTGGCATACACTATGTCCCTGGATTGTTGTAGGGAGCTGGAGGGGAATTCTCCTACAGGATTTCTAGCGCAGGCCGTTTAAAAAGTGGCTGGACTATAACAGCAGCGTGACAGCGTTGTAACCGAACCTAAAATACAGGTACACTTAATATAGAATATTGGGGACATTATGAAAATAAACCTACAACCGAGTTCGCGTTGTAACCGAGGGAGTTATAACCAAGGTCGACTGTATAACTTTTCGTTATTTCAAAATTTTCTCTTTACTGAGTACAGAGTAATACCTCCTTACTAACGCCTACCTTAAAGTGTAAGCTATAAGGGGACAACCTACAATTAAGGGTTCTCAACCTTTCAGGCATGGCATGTCCCCATTAAAACACTTTTTGACGTTACGCCTACCAATAATGGCAAATTGGACATGTCATTTATCCGTTTAATGATACGAGACCTTTTTACATGTACTAAAAACATTCAGAACATCCATTTAGTAAGTTTGTTTCTGTAAATAATATATGACTTCCATTTTTGAAAATATTACTTAACGATTGAATATTTACACTCACACTTTACATTTAGGAAGGCGATAATAGCCTCAATGTGCTTTTCGCCTTAAAATAAAAAAAATTTTTATTACAATTTATTCGGGGACTTTTACCATCATTTGTGTATTATAAAAAAGTACACGATGTTTCGAGAATATCAATGAACTCTCGTTCTAAAAATGCCTCACTTAAAACCAAAACATACAACAAAAACCAAAGCCTGATTGATATGTAAGCCTATGTTAATGCGATACAAAAACTACGAACAAGCAGTGCATGAAAATTCCCGACTGGTCAACTGATCTCATGTGACATCTTATTTTTTTTTCTTAGAATTGGTGGTTATTTATTTCAAAATTTGGTTAGCCAATTTGAATTACGACTAAAGTCTGAGCAGAATCTAATGAACCCCAAAAAAGAACCGATTTTTCATGTTTCCTAAACAACTCCAGAACCAAATTGTTTGGGAACATATCGAAAATGCTTTACTTTGGTATGTATGGGTTACATTCGACCAAAATATAGTAAACAAAGTTTTGCGACCAACAATTTTGCTTCTACAAATACACACGCGTCAAGTGAAACAACTTTTAAGATCCACATAATAATCTTTACGGTTAAAAATAACAAGTAAAGTTCTATTAAAAAATCTTAAAATCGAATTTTCCCCCGTAACTTTAAAACTTCGAAACATTTAAATACTTTTAAAATGTACTAGGAAGGGACAATCTACGCTTCGAACTAATATATCAAATTGTTAATTTCGCGTTATACAAAAATTTAGAATAAATAAAAATGACATTTCTAAAATGCAAAGCTTTACAGACCATCGATTATCAGAATTGTTGCTTGCCAGTGTTCGGGCAACTCATACAACCGATTTTGATTTTTAAATCTATAAGGCATGTGCTTATGTAAAATCATAAAATTATATTAAAGTATAACGTATAACTTACTTCTTCATTTTAATAAAGTATAAGTAAGGGGAATTTTACTAATAAAACAAAACTATACTTAATATATATATATATATATATATATATATATATATATATATATATTAATATATTAATAGAAATTAAGACATTTTATTCATAATATGTACACTGATTTACAAAATTATGCCTTCTGATCAAGAAGAATTCTACCAACCAAACACTGCCTGTTCAAGAGCAGTTCGGATAACTGATCATTCGGATAATCGATGCTCTATTGTTAATATCCAATTCAAATTAGAATAAGCCGCCTCGGTGGCTTAGTTGATAGCGTACTGAGCTTTCACCCCGATGACCCGGGTTCGATTCCCGGCCAGGGCTTGGCATTTTCATACGCTATAAATCATGCCATCGTCTGCATTTGCCCAAGTGTGCACACTAGTCGGACGTTAAAAAAAAAAAATTAGAATACGTGGTACACAGTACGTATTTATCACGGGTCTGAAAAGCCTCCACGTTCCATGTTCGTGACAATTGATCTGAACTTATCGATAAAACCGTCCAAACGCCAAATGCTTATTCCAAAGATCCACCGTGTAGATAAGAGCATCGGAACGCACGCAGGGGAGCGTGAAAACACGCTTCTGTCACGCACTCTTCCCCACAACGCAGTTAAATTTTATTTTCCAAATACACGGAATATCGCTAATACGTTATATTTGGCGTCAATGTTTACCAGCCGTTTTAGATATATATTTCTCAAACATACGCTGAAACCAAACACAAAAAACCCGTAACACGATATAAAAAGAGGACCTGTAAACAATAACTTAAAATTTTTGTTATGCAAAAAAACAGTATTATGGTTTTCTTAATATACCAATTAATAAAATAGTATTTAACAAAACCATAATCGCCAAGCGCAACTGTTTCGTAAACAAGTTTTCAAATCCAACACTTCCTTGAAAATCTGATTTCACCAATACAACGTTAAAATCTGCATTCTCGTTTTAAACTTTCAAATTACAATGAAAATACAAAAATGAACCATGACCGTTGTCAGGTTAATTTCTGTAAACGCAAAGGCTGAAACGCTTAATTTCATTTTTTCAAAGTGCTAATTTCTGCAAATTCTAACTTACTTTATCTGGAAGAAATCAGATTTCAAAAAAAAATTTAAGATAAACATTTCTTTTCTTTTTTTTAAATGGCTGCCATTTTGAAACTGATTTGCCCGGTAAAAAAACTTGTCAAGATCCCTACCAAATACATTTGTATGTCAAATTTGAATAAAATCGGACACAAATTGCGAACGTATAGCGCGCGCGCACACACAAATTTGTTTTTTTTTTTTTTTTTTTTTTTTTTTTTTTTTTTTTTTTTTTTTTTTGTGTTTAACGTCTGACTATTGTGCACACTTGGGCTAATGCAGACGGTGGGATGATTTTATAGCGTATGAAAATGCCAAGCCCTCGCCGGAAATCGAACCCGGGTCCTCGGGGTGAAAGCCTAGTACGCTATCCACTAGACCACCGAGGCGGCTAATACACAAATTTGTAACCACTCAAAATGTAACTTAAAGGTTATAATTGGTGATCATAAAAAGTTGCAATTAGATCGTCTGCACGTTAAACACAATACAAATAAAATTACAATAATTAATTCTGCAATTTTAGAACCACACTTTACTTACGTATAAAATAAATAATGTTAAAATAGCTCAAAACACGTTACCTGCTACGATGAATAATTTAAATTAATATTGTGAAAAGTCTGGGCTTTTGCGTCATTTATTTCATTAAATATATATAAATATGCGAATTTAATAATAACGCAAATTCTACATAAAGTTTACATTTGTAAAAGATCAGAGTGCTTGGTTTTTAATTCAATCCATATTTCATTGATTGCATTGTAAGTACAGTACGCGTATGTCAATTTACATTTCTGTATTTCGATAATTGTTTACACTTTCTATTTACTTAATTTATTAATAGTCGCATTGTAAAATCGATTAATTTGTTTACTTTTCTTGTAATACTGTAATTACAACTTTATTAAAAAATGATTATGAATCAAGTCAAAGTCCACATAAGGGATACGTATCAGGAATTCCCGAACATTTTTTCTAGTGAATTTTGTGTACTTAAGTGACACTTTGAAGTGGATTGAATTCTTTATCATTTTATCACATTTTTAGGCCAAAAAAAGTAATTTAAAATTACTACATACTTAAAATATACTGCGCCTACATACTATGGAAATCTATCTGTTCTCCAAATCTTCAACAGTACACAAGCACATTTACAGTTGAATCCAATACACAAGGACATTTACTGTTGAATCCAATACACAAGGACATTTACGGAATACGTGTTTTGGACTTCTTAAAGTAAATGCTTTGCACGTTTGTGTTATGTTTTGTACAACAAAAATCGACAAGGTGTAATCTAAATAATAATGTACACAGATACTTAAAACAAAATAGATTGCAAACCATTGCACATCTTACATTTTACAAAAATACGGATCCGTAACTGTTGAAAATAAAAACAAAAAATGTTTAATTTCTTGCTTTTAGTGTTTCTTCAAGATCCTCAAATATTAAAAAAAAAACGTACCTCAAGTCAGCGTAACATATTTGAAAAAGGAAATTTATGATTCGAGAGTTAAAAACGAACTTTATTTTCATTTTTTCAAATTTGGCACATTTGTTATAAACCTTCAAAGTTTGACAACCCAATTTTGTGTAACTGCCAATTTTCAGATATTTTGCTCATAATTTCCAATAATTTTTTTTTTTATACGAGCTGTATTCGTTTAAACAAAAACTTTGCTGTTAAAAACATATTTTGATAAAATCTGCATTTTATAAAAAAATTTTTGGCCATAAAATTACTTAAAACAATTGCAAACGTCATAGAAATCGGTGTTTTTGTTTAGTTTCTCTAGCAATGTGCAAGGTTTTGTACCTTGCAACAACAAAACAGGTAAAACGTAAAAATTTCGGAAAATTACCAAGCTACACTTAGGTTCTATGTGACGAGTAAACATTATCTGTCAACGTAAACAACAACAAAAATCCCACACTCAATTTTCTCCCCCAAGCAAATTACCTCACCCAAATTTATGTTTACAAGCTAGGATACAGTCTGCTTACAGAAAGCTACTTCAGTCACAAAGACTTGCAAATATTCAAACAAAAATATGCTTTTATTATTTGTGCAGGTTGGTTTTGATTTAGGCCACTATTAAACACAGATGTTCCAGTTGCACGTTACAATATTCGTATGAACAATGACTGCGCACAGATGTGTTTTATCTATAGCGATTGAACTTTACTTGTCGCCGTTTTGAAATATTACATCACCTGACTGTTTATACAAAGCGATTTATTTGACACACACACACACACACACACACACACACACACACACACACACACACACACACACACACACACACACACACACACACACACACACACACACACACAAACTTTCTAACAACCTTCCTCACAAAAGTGATCTACAAGTATAAATCGACGATTATTTCAATGCCCTCCCCCCTACAACGCTGGATCTTTACGATGGTAGCAGCTAAATAGCTCATTTTCCAATGGTAAATCGTAAAGAAACATAAAATGAAATTGAACCTAAAACAAAAACCCTGCGCAAGCGGGACTGGATGTGGGCTGCACGCTGCACTACGGTATTTCAGAAAGGTTTTCTTCCAAGACGCAGTAAATGACAGGATACAGCCTAAACTAAGTTGCAGAACATGCAGGTGACCCAACCTCCCTCCTTCACACATGGCTTCAGGGAGCATCCTGCCTTGTAATCAATCACACATGACTTAACATCCTGTCCGGTGCTAAAACAATATCAGGGCCTACACACCGGTCTAGTTTAGCTACACTTTTACGTATTACGTGAACATTTTAAAATTACAGAAAACGGAAAAACGATTTTTATGAAACGTGAGAATTACAAAGCGCTGTGGTTCGATAAAAATGCATTAAATAGTTGACGGTAAAAAGTTTGTTGTTTTAGCAATAATTTTAGTAAAACCTAAATCCGGGTCTAGAAACAATGCGCACAGATTAACTTCTACAGAAACACAAACACTTTGTGATTATCTTATTGCACGAGCTTTCCTAATCTTATTTCAAAAACAATGTACGGTTTTGTTTGAAACTTTTTGAAAATTGATTTTTAATGGCTACCTATCGTCTTAGTATCAGAATTAGCGTGACAATCTCGTGTCCAGTTCTTTATACGGGATGTAAAAAAAAAACACCGCACGGGGTGCAGACTAGCTGCACCTATTGAGAGGATTTAGACGTCCCTCGCGGTACCCGAATCTAACACACACTTACAACATTACACTTACGACTTTAACACTTTACACTCACTTACATTTAGGGAGGCGATAATAGCCTCGATGTGCTTTTCGCCTTCAAAAAAACAATTTGGAGGAAAACTCAATTACCCTCTCGTTTCGTCCAAAATGGCCTAACAACCGAGCAGGCCAAATAATTAGGTACACGGGCTGGTCTGACGGCGATTATTTCGCGTTTAACAATAATTACACAATTGAAACGCTGCACAC
This sequence comes from Callitettix versicolor, assembly GCA_022606455.1. Taxonomy (NCBI): domain Eukaryota; kingdom Metazoa; phylum Arthropoda; class Insecta; order Hemiptera; family Cercopidae; genus Callitettix; species Callitettix versicolor. The sequence continues at coordinate 63,674,955 of CM040184.1, forward strand.
GGAACTGGCGTTGTTCGCAATAAACGGGTCAGTGCACTGTCCGTACGTCGAGAGAAAGCCAAATAAACAAGAGTTGCGTAAGTCCGGCGGTTAATATGCGCTGTATACACAGCATACACTTTATGTTTAGAACTTGCCAAGGATAATTACACTTCCTATTTTAGAGTAATCGCCGGATAAGTAAACAGAATACGCAATGAAGACCGACAAAACCACAATGGCGGCTGTTGTAAGTCACCTATCGTTTGTTACGTCGGTACGATAGTTATGCAAAGTATGCTCAAACCATACTAGCAGTGGGTATAAAATAGCTCTTAGGACTTGTACAATTAAATAGATATGGTTAGTTTTCACATTTCGGCTGAATTTATTGGCGAATTTCCAGTGGAAAATAAGCTTTTTGAGCTGTCAAAATGGTTCAAAGCACCGATCCTAATCACAAATCACTTTATGACGGACCGTTAAGTGTGTGTGTGTGTGTGTGTGTGTGTGTGTGTGTGTGTGTGTGTGTGTGTGTGTGCGCAAATAAATCGCTTTGTATAAACGCGCGTGTGTCAGTGTGATGTGTGTGTGTGTGCGCGCGCGCGTATTTCAAAACGGCGAACAGTCAGTGATGTAATATTTCAAAACGGCGACAAGTAATTCAATCGCTATAGATAAAACACATCTGTGCGCAGTCATTGTTCATACGAATATTGTAACGTGCAACTGGAACATCTGTGTTTAATAGTGGCCTAAATCAAAACCGACCTGCACAAATAATAAAAGCATATTTTTGTTTGAATATTTGCAAGTCTTTGTGACTAAAGTAGCTTTCTGTAAGCAGACTGTATCCTAGCTTATAAACATAAATTTGGGTGAGGTAATTTGCTTGGGGGAGAAAATCGAATCTGGTATTTTTGTTGTTATTTACGTTGACAGATAATGTTTACTCCTCACACAGAACTTAAGTGTAGCTTGGTAATTTTCCGAAATTTTTACGTTTTACCTGTTTTGTTCTTGTTACGTGGCCTTATTTTCTGTGTCCATCGTACAAGCCGGGACAAGCATTACGAATACCAAACACGTTTTTGACACTGTTTATACACAAATATATTTGTGATTTCTCCTTCCATCGTGCATTTATCTATTTTTAATCGATCGCTTTTCGATTAATTTTTTAAACACGTTTTCCCTTCCTACCAACTACCGCCCTAACCCCAACTACTACTCTTATTCATAAGGCTGTTTATTTAAAACTTTCGTTGTGAAATTTCGCACGGACCTCCTATATCGACACGCTCCTTCTAAAAAACACCCTGTATATTCTACGGAACCACTAATAGAGCCACTATATCACCGAAGTTCGACTCTATAAGTGATACGCCTGACTTTACTTGGTGCGAGAAAACTTGGGCAATGAATCTCTTTTTAAACATTGCGCATTTATCCCCGAAGAGCGCTTTCCTTTGGGAGCGTGCCCATTATTTGCAACTTTTTATCATCTGTCACTTAGCCAAGACTTCGGACGTCACCCCAACGCATTAACGCCCGCAAGAAGGAAATACTTATCGCGGGAGGTTTCACTGCTCGGCGAGGGAAAATCCTCGAATGATTTCGTACATTTTTCACTCTTAAACTAAGCAGATTCAAACCTCCAGCCTCTAGCATTCTTACGAATAAAAAAAACACTCTCAACGATCAACGTTTGCGTAGACTCTTGCATAGACTCTTAAGCATTTAAATAACTAAACATAAAAGTGTTACCAGTACGAGATATTACAAATGTTCTCATATTTTGACAATTTCCAATCAAATTTAGTTCAGCTAATTGATAATAAAACACGGAAAATCGTCAATTTCTCAAAATCGGTTCAACAGATAATCTTCATAAATAAATATTCATATCTCAATTCTGTGGTAACGAATTTGAATTTTTTTTAAATCACAGTTTGAAAGTAAATCTATAACACAGAACAAAAGCCGACGGTACATCTCGGAACACTGAAAATATGGCTTGTGACATCATCGAGATCAGCGAACAAAGAAATTATTTGAAACAAAAATAGGGACTTCCTGCCAAAACCTACTCTCCGGTTATTAAGAGGCCTAGAACCCATCACGTTGCCTGTACTAATACAATACAAACATTTTATTAATTAAAAACATAAGTACAACATTTACGTTAGTTTTTGCATTCCAAAATACAAAAACTTATGGTATATATCAATACCATAATAACAGTATCATAACTTCAGTTGAAACATTATTATCAAAGGAATCGCTGTGGTGCGAAATCAGCTGTTCAGATGAACATTACCCCACTCCGTATCACATTTTCCGTTAATAAACATTTAGTTTTTACTGAAACAAATAAATTCTTTGTATTCAGACAATTTTTGAAGATGTTCTGAACCAAAACGAACACGCAGCTACACGCCTGACCAGATAATAAACCGGAAATTTGAGTGACAACCTCAGGCAAAGGTCGAGTTTTGATCTAACCTCTTACTATCGCTGATGAACTTTAAGTACACACACCATACGTACGTACACCGACAGGCTATAAATGTTTTAGGCTGTTACATTTACCTAGTGAGCATATAAAGCACTATTGTCAGTGAAAATGTACACTAGCAATCGTTAAATTAAAATTCATGAATTAATCGAATTTTGAAAAAAAAATGTTATTTTGTGCATTTGTTAACGCTGATTACGACGGTGAAATCATTTTTTAAAAAATGCATTTTAAAGATTTTAAACAGCTGCCATTTTGAAACTGCTGAATAAACTTGTCCAAAACATATAACTACAATCGATTTTTTAAATAGTTTATATAAAATCGGACTAAAATTTTGACGAGCGAGTAACAGCGTTTATGAATCTTCATTTATAGAGAAAATTCCGTCGATCTGTATTATGAATCTTCACTTATCGAGGATATTCTGTCAATTTGTTTTGACTTTTCTTTTATCGACACAATTCCGTCTATTTGTATTGTGAATATTTACTTATCGAGAAAATTCCGTCAATTTGTATTGATTCTACATTTATCGACGAAATTCCGTCAATTTTTTTTTTTAACGTCCGACTATTGTGCACACTTGAGCTATAGCGTATGATGGGATTATTTATAGCGTATGAAAATGCCAAGCCCTGGCCAGGAATCGAACCCGGGCCCTCAGGGTGAAAGCCTAGTACGCTCACAGAAATCCGTCAATTTGTATTATTAATCTTCATTTATTGAGAAAATTCTATCGATTTGTATTATGAATTATTTGTTGAGAATATTCCATCGATTTGTATTACGAATCTTCACTTACGAGGATATTCTGTCAATTTGTATTGTGAATCTTTACTTATCGAGAAAATTCCGTCAATTTGTATTATGAATATTTATCTATCAAGAAAATTCCGTCGATTTGTATTATACATATTTATTTATCGAAAAAATTCCGTTTTTGCCGGACAGCTTACGTATAGATTTTTTTTACAAGTAATTGAACATGAGCAAGTGATGTTTCTGCACCGTTCGTTATGAAAACGAACTACATTTCATACTTTTTGGCTTCAGTAACACAATCCAATCCACCTTAAATCAACTACAGCTAGAAATGACGACTGCAAAAAGAATTTCTTTCAAAGACACCTCTCGCAACAAAACTAAAGCAAACAAACTAAAAGGAGGTGGAACAGAATAGAATAGAACAGGCTATCTTTAACAACAATAGAAGTGTTAACAATAGCGCGAGATGTCCCTTGCACAATGGGGACAGAATAAATGCGAAATACAGCAAACAGGGCAAACACTGTGCACCCTATACTGGGACTGGGACCAATCGTATACACTATACAGCATACAGTAACTTCAAGGTCAGTGGCAAATCATTGTTTTTAGCCCTAAACTGGAAGAATAACGCTACGATGGATCGAATGGCCGTTACTATTTCAGGAGGATTTTTTTAAAACAAATCGAACAAAAATTGAAAAAGGCTGACATTATACAGGATGGGTGAAAACGGCGTAATATCTTATATGTTAAGTGAGATATAGAGATGCAAGAATATAACTTTACTTTACAAGAAGGTGGTCATGCGGCACACGATGTCAGAGCACGTTACATCGATGTTTTCGAAATATTTCGTAAATATTCGCAGTTGTTCACCATTCATTAATCTCCTTGAATCTGATGTTTAATACACTTACTTACATTTCATAATTTACTTTACTACATTTAACAATTTTGCAATTCATCGAACTTTAAAGGTCGACATAATCAAATAAACAGCGAACGTAAATAATGTTAAAGAAGAAAATACCTGACCAATTTACTTCCTACTACACTTGATGGATAATTTTAACAATCAAATCGACTCTTTCTATTATAGCAATTTATAAAATTGGCGTTTAGAAATTGTCATCTTGAGTCATCAAGTTGTGAAGTGTTATCTGACGCTAAATTGGTATTGTTGTGTACAGCTGATAAGTGTTTTCACAAGAAAATTATAAAATTATCCAGTACTTACCTCACTTCTTTTCGGAAGGAAATCACGTGAATAACAATGTCACTCATGCAATTGTTAAATACACATGTATGAATAACAAACAAAACCGAATATTTTCGCAAATGTTTTGAGATACCGATTGTTTTCACCTTGATTTACTCAATAAATCTCACATGAAATCATCACATGACCACCTTCCTATTAAAAAAAGTTACTTTCAATATGGCGGACCATATCTTTTTATAAAATAATATTTTATAACCGAGGAAGTTCAATACCTAATCTCTCATATTTCTCTAACAATGAAAATAACTAAGCCGTTTCCAGATTTGTTCACTCACTTTGTATAACATTATATAAGTCCTGTCACCTAAAAACTTTTTTCGAGGTATGGATCTTATAATAAGTATAATCGCAAATGCATTTAGTTGCACAGCCTACATGTACACTATAATCTGCAAATTAAGGCTACGTATACAAACATGTTTCAAGTCTGTATCTACAGTAATGGGTTCGCAGCAAGTATAATCGCAAATGCATTTAGTTGCACAGCCTACATGTACACTATAATCTGCAAATTAAGGCTACGTATACAAACGTGTTTCAAGTCTGTATCTACAGTAATGGGTTCGCAGCAAGTATAATCGCAAATGCATTTAGTTGCACAGTCTACTTGTCCACCATAATCTGCAAATGAAGGCTACGTATACAAACATGTTTCAAGTCTGTATCTACAGTAATGGGTTCGCAGCAAGTATAATCGCAAATGCATTTAGTTGCACAGTCTACTTGTCCACCATAATCTGCAAATGAAGGCTACGTATACAAACATGTTTCAAGTCTGTATCTACAGTAATGGGTTCGCAGCAAGTATAATCGCAAATGCATTTAGTTGCACAGTCTACTTGTCCACCATAATCTGTAAATGAAGGCTACGTATACAAACATGTTTCAAGTCTGTATCTACAGTAATGGGTTCCAGCAAGTATAATCGCAAATGCATTTAGTTGCACAGTCTACTTGTCCACCATAATCTGTAAATGAAGGCTACGTATACAAACATGTTTCAAGTCTGTATCTACAGTAATGGGTTCGCAGCAAGTATAATCGCAAATGCATTTAGTTGCACAGTCTACTTGTCCACCATAATCTGTAAATGAAGGCTACGTATACAAACATGTTTCAAGTCTGTATCTACAGTAATGGGTTCGCAGCAAGTATAATCGCAAATGCATTTAGTTGCACAGTCTACATGTCCACCATAATCTGCAAATGAAGGCTACGTATACAAACATGTTTCAAGTCTGTATCTACAGTAATGGGTTCGCAGCAAGTATAATCGCAAATGCATTTAGTTGCACAGTCTACATGTCCACCATAATCTGCAAATGAAGGCTACGTATACAAACTTGTTTCAGGTCTGTATCTACAGTAATGGGTTCGCAGCAAGTATAATCGCAAATGCATTTAGTTTCACAGTCTACTTATCCACCATAATCTGTAAATGAAGGCTACGTATACAAACATGTTTCAAGTCTGTATCTACAGTAATGGGTTCGCAGCAAGTATAATCGCAAATGCATTTAGTTTCACAGTCTACTTGTCCACCATAATCTGCAAATGAAGGCTACGTATACAAAATGGGTTCTTATTTCAAGTTTCACAGTGTATCTACAGTAATGTCTGTATCTACAGTTGGGTTCGCAGCAAGTATAATCGCAAATGCATTTAGTTGCACAGTCTACTTGTCCACCATAATCTGCAAATGAAGGCTACGTATACAAACTTGTTTCAGGTCTATATCTACAGTAATGGGTTCGCAGCAAGTATAATCGCAAATGCATTTAGCTGTAATACTTAATCAACAAACTTAAACAAGCCATTTTAATGCATTCGAACGCAATTTAAAGCCTACATTTTAATATTTTTTTTTCAGCATCACTAATTCCTAGCGAAATTTGCCAACCACTTTTCCATGTTTGTACTTCCGGAAATAATTGTTTTTAAAAAGCGAAAATACCAGGGCAGGCTAGGCTGTACATCTCCCCCGCTTACGATCGATGTTGTACCAGGGAGAATGAGGGTAGTGCCTCCCTACACCCCCTACACAATGGCCGCCATCATGAACGTTCAATGAATTACAACCTAACTTTAGGGCCTATCATTAATTCGGAATTTCACGGACCGAGTGGTGCGTAATACCTTGTGTTTTGGGGCGTCACCTTCCGAGTTTCATTTACTCTTATCTCTTTAGCTTTTACTGTCTTACTATGCATTAGTTTATACAGGGTGTTCCAGTAAGTGATCAAAACAATGGAGGTGTCCCTATGTCCGTAAAATACTCATCTGTGTGCCCTTATTTACAAATAAACGGCTAGATTATTAATTTTACTTTAATAATTTACAAGTCTTTGTCCGATACTGAGTTATTTTTAATTATTAAAAGAGGAGTAACCACAAGCAATAATATAAATGACAGGGTTAGATTATTTTACGGTATCTAATTAAAAGGAATACGCATTTATCGATATCTTTAAAATTCCGGATTCGAAAGGTATGGACATAACAAGACAACTGAAATTGAGAAGAGAGGCCCGAAAAACGTTAAAAAATTGAAAATTTTGAAAAAGAAAAATGCCTTTGAATCGATTTAATACATTTTGCTGAGATATGCGCACACAAATGCAATTCAGTTTATCAAATTTAAAATAAAAGAAATCGAGAGACAATTGCAAAAATCATCAGGCTAATAGAGTGTGTTTTATTGCTATTGTTTACTAGAAGACTAGTTTCTTATACCAATTTTAGCTAGACAGTTTGTGCACTGTTTATTTTCTAAATAATTCACTTCCGACGAGCATGACACGTCAATGTGTTCTTCCGTGTACAGTACGTCATGTCTAAATTTCGTTAAGGTTCACTGTGAGAGGAAATAACTGAATTGGTTGTGCATAATTTAGTTTGGAAAACTGCCACTGACATTTCCGTCATGTGAAAATACAGCTGTCAATGAAACGGACGGAACGCGTCCTCATGCATGAACGCTAAATGCAAAATTTGATTAATCATTTAAACTGTTTACAGCGCTCACTTTGTTCAGTCCGTGCATTTATTTCCTGCAAAAAAATTGTCGCTGAAGATTTTCAAAAACTATTTAATCATGAAACTGTAATTAATTAAAACTTTATTAGAGGGCAAAGTAGTAGCCTATCAGTAGCGAGGGAGAGAAAAATAAAAATTTGCATACAAATTTCAAAAATCTATTTATAATGTTTGTGCCTCATGGCGACTTAGGGACTGCAACTGAGAAAATTTCATCAAAACCGTTACATCTGATTTTTAACAGTTTTTTCATTACAAAAAGCTTCAAAAACTGTTCTACGATATGGGCAAACGAACATACGTGCCAAATTTCATCAAAAGCAATCACTTTAGCCTGCAGTAAAAAGTTTCCGTTAAAATTTCTCCATTAATATTTCCAAGATCGAAATTTTTTACGGTCACTAAACTTTCCTTAATACTTGTTATAGTGTGAAAGTAAAAACAATGCTTCTTATATCTGAATGAAAGTCGAAGAAAAGACTTTGCAAGGCAAAGTGGTTACATGTTCTCCCGCAACAACACGCTACCCTGTGCTATGTAATGGTATTTAAATCAGTTCTCCACTTAATTCAATACCGCCACTAATTACTGGAGCAAGATAAGGACAAAGTTGTTATTTTCGTTTTTGGGGCCTTTTAAACGTAATCAAATATGGACGCCATTCCTGAATACCTTATCGCAAAGTGAACACACGTTTTGAGACCGCCTAATGCAGTAAACCCTCAGTTTAACGGAAAACAAAAATTGTTAGACGTAGGAAATAACATTTTGTACCTGAATTAAAAAAAAAATACAATTCCTGTACACTTCATAGTAATAGAAACCATTTTTAATCGCGCTGTACTCGAATTCTAAGAACCCAACCGTTAACAAAACATTTCACTTTTTTGCATTCAACAAAACAAAAAAAAAATACAAAGCAGGTATTAATAATCAGGCACTTTCCGCCTACATTCGGACAGCCTCTCGTTCTATAATGTCCGTTAAAGCTGGGGTTTACTGTACCACTGAATACAGAATCTATGGACTATAGAATTCATTGACTGTACTAAGCCGGATTTTTTAATTATCGTTTAAAACAAAACGTGCCTGAACCAGGATTCAGTTCTTTTATTTTGCGTTATTATTTTAACAGATATCCCAGAGCCATTTTCAGATTACCTAGCGGCAAACCGATTTTACATGCATGCACGTCGCTGGTGATTAAATCGAATTGAATCTTTGTAGTTTGTCCATATTTTTGTACCTTTAGTATTTTTAATGATTTTTTTTTTTTAATGAATGACTCCGAAAATGTGTCCAAGTTATTACAATTTATTTAACCGCTATTTCTGTGAAAAATCGTTTTTAAAACAGTTATAGTCAAGCAACTAAATAAATATAATGCAAACTTTGGCTTATTCTTGCAGCATGAACAGAGAGAGGTGGACCTGGTAGGTGTATGTAGGCCCCTTCCCACCTGTACAGTCTACCACCTGCTGGTGACTGTTACCTCGGAAACAAATGACGATATACGTAGGCCTCCTGAATTCATTACTTTATACATACTGTATCCTCTTGTTTCGCAACAAGTTACGACGTATTACCATTGAATGTAAACGGACTGGCCAGCCACCATTACAAAAATCGTGCCCGATATACTACCACGCAGACTATTTGCCGCTACGATCGCTACAAGTTGAAAGGATAAGGGGATGATTTACGAAAACACAGTACTAGTATATATTTAACTGTAGTTGAACACTCTGCCGCAAGATGCCACCAGCAGCGAGCGCTCATAATCTCTCATAACGGTTATTCTAGTACGTTTTTATTCATTGGTATTAATGCGCCAAATATACAGACAGTATCAGTCATCACAAAAACCAGATTTTAATAGATACAGTCTATCCTATCACATGATAAATACAATCTGTTCAAGTCACTGGACCGATTTCGATGAATCTGGTCATTAATCTATGAAAATATATTTGTTTTGGTCATTTTTTCGTAAAATATTTTGAATCAAACTTTGTTCTAAAACAGTCAAAGAATAATTTTATTCTCAATTTATCTTCCCAATAAACTGACGTATATCGAGAAAAACGTAAAATCGGCCTAACGTTTCCGAAACGGTTTGTCTGATTTTTCTTAATTTTTTTACGTATGCCTGTACGATTTAGAACTAAAAAGTGTACCAAATTTTTAAAAAATTACGGTACTGAAGTAAAAAAAATCCCTTTCCATTGAAATTTTTCGATTTTCAAATCAACCCATTTCTCCATTATTATGAACCGATTTTGAGAATTCATGGAAAGAATTTGTCGACAGTTTTTAGAACTTGACTTTATTACGGTTGAATGAAATCTGTACTATTTATATACTATTGTACTAATATGTACTATCATAGTCTATTATATCACTTTACGAATTATAGCATAATATAGAAGCTATCTGAAGACTTTTACACCAAATTACAGGAAGGTTATTCACAGATCTCCCGAATCCAAAAAAGGTTTACCTAGTTGTTTAAGAATACAAATAGTGAGTGGTCATAATATTCATATTTTGGTTTCCGAAATCATATTTGAACAATAGGTTTTATACAGCCTACTAATTTTTCAAGTCTTATAGCGTTGACGCTCAACACAAAATTCACGATCTTTAAGTTATTATTTCTAACCTAACTTCTCATAAAAATTACATTTTCCACAAGTTTTATTTACGGAAATTAGTTAATAGCAAAAATAATTAGCGTTAACCTGTTTATAAATAGCTTACAGTTAAACAGAGAATATTGCAGCAAAATCTGCGTAAACAATTTATAAACATTATTCTAAACATCCTCATTTCCATAATGAGTCACTGGTCTGCGTTATTAAAATAATAAAAATAATAATAATAATTACACCCATTAAAAAAACCGGTTGAAACAAGTAAAACATTCTCGAATATTATGGAGGTCGTTGACTACAGAAAGTTTTTATTCTGGATTATAAAAACATGTGATTTTTCTTTAAAACGCCCGTAGAGAAAAAATTTGGTGAATAAAAATTAAAGACTCTTAAGATATAGCAAGTTTTACATCCTGTATCACAAGAAAATGTACAGTCGGAGGAAACACAATTCAAAGTTAAATTTACTAAACAGTATACATACTTGTTCATACACAATTTAAAATATCTTGTATGTTATTACGCTAAGCATTCTGTACGGTTTTGTACGTCAGAACACCAGAGAACCCAAGCCCACTTTTCCATTTTAAGACTCTACAATAAAAATAAAACCGACTTAAAACCGATAAAAAGTCCGAACAAAATTCCAGGAGCAATATAAAGTGTACCCGTGAGAGTGAAGCACAATGCAGGCGTACGTGACAAATAATTAATTGTGTGGGTACCAAGACAGCTGATTGACAAAAACCCATTGTTGATAGTAATATTTAAATTATTACTGTATTCAAGACTTAAATAATTATTGAACGAATCAGTTTTGAAAGTAAAATCGGTAAGACAATCTTATTAAACAAAAGTCTCTGCTTTTAGTAAACAGTAAATACATCAGCCTAACTTTTGGTATGCAATGTATAGGCTAATCCGGTTACAGAATGTTTCAGCTGCAAATATTTCAGTAAGCTACAAAGTTAGAATTCAGTCATTAATTTAACAGGCTACTGTTTACAATACGAAAGGCCTATTGTGTTAAATAACCTAAACATAATGATGTTTTATTAACAGGACATACAAGTATTGAATATAACGTCTACTTTAACAGAAGTTCATACTGACAAAAAATAGTAGGCCTACATGGTTTTGCAACGATTTTACTTAAGAAGACATATACAGAAATCTTAAAATACAAGTAGACCTAATGAATTGAACAATGTATATTATTCGAATTTTTATTTACAGAAATCATGCTTTTTTACGTTCGATTACGGATTTAAAAAAACGTAATCTTTCCTTTTCGTTAGAGTATCAATAACGAAAGTTGTGACTGCCTCATACGTCGTAATATTTAATCTATATTTTATAGTTTATAAAGAGGTGCTACAACACTGTTCAACTTCGTGCTGTACATTGTTTTATATTATTCGTGTTTTCTCATTAACTAGTATTTCGATAATCAAGACACGCAGCTGTGTCGCTGACGCATGAAAGCGAATTTCCAAACAGTAACAATAACAAAATATTTTATTTTAATATCAGGCCTACTCTTTTTTTGAAAATCTAATTTCCGACATCAAATTAATTTTCAAATTGTCAACTGAACTCAAATAATAATGATTTTTTTAAAATATTTGAAAAGATCTTAACTGCAGAACGAATTTTACTTGCAATAACTAACTTATCCGGACTATTACCAAAATCGATTATTGCGCCAACTTGTAAACAAAATGTATCCACAATTGTTTACACACACGTACGCGCGCACGCACACACACACACATACACAAAAATTCAAACGATTATTTAAAAAGTGATCTACAGGTTAGGCATCGGGGTCCACTTCAAGGTCCCGAATCTGGATCGTGGCTGCTTAAAAAGTGCTGAGATGTAACGTCTAAACATTCAAATCCAACCAAAGCTGTGATCACCGCAAATTTTTAAAAAAATCCCACAAGAAAATAGAAAATCAATATATCGCAGGACTTTGTTTTCCAGATTTCCAGACGTTACGTAAACCGTGAAGAAGTAAACAATGATTGGGCTGACCTTGAGATGTTTGCTGTCGGATGGTCCGAGATAAAAATAGCATCAGACCCAACTCGCATCCTTGCGCCACGCCATGCCAACACTAAACAATAGCCGTGTGGTTTTCATTAAATCGAAGGCTATAAATACGCTGCCGATAGTCTAAGCAGTTTTGTTACTTACAAATCCGTCCGATTTTCTGACGTGCACGTTCAAATTTAGGTGCATTAGTCTCGGGTCACTTGGGAAAACAACAGAGGCTTCCAGGCTTCCTCATTACTTATAACGAAACGTACTGACAATTTTGTATTTCAATAAAATCTAATCATATGTTGTTTTAAAGAAAATGTACGTTTATGTTGTAGACAGATACTCATAAAGATCGTAAGTTGTTTTAAAGCAAATGTACCTTTATGTTGTAGACAGAAACTCCTAAAGATCATTAAGTTGTTTTAAAGAAAATGTACGTTTATGTTGTAGACAGAAACTCCTAAAGATCATAAGTTGCTTTAAAGAAAATATACGTTTATGATGTAGACAGAAACTCCTAAAGATTATAAGTTGCTTTAAAGCAAATGTACGTTTATGCTGTAGACAGAAACTCCTAAAGATCATTAAGTTGTTTTAAAGAAAATGTACGTTTATGTTGTAGACAGAAACTCCTAAAGATCATAAGTTGCTTTAAAGAAAATATACGTTTATGTTGTAGACAGAAACTCCTAAAGATCATAAGTTGCTTTAAAGAAAATATACGTTTATGTTGTAGACAGAAACTCCTAAAGATCATAAATTGTTTTAAAAGAAAATGTATACGTTTATGTTGTAGACAGAAACTCCTAATCATAAGTTGCTTTAAAGAAAATGTACGTTTATGTTGTAGACAGAAACTCCTAAAATCTTTTAGATCTTGGTACCGCAAAAATCTGGGTTTGAAACCTTTCAATCGTTTACTACTCAACAATCTGCATAGAAGAGCAGATAAAATACCACTTTTTAGATTCAGGCAATCAAAAACGTATAGCATTCAAAACATGGTAAAGAAAAACACGATGACAACACGCCATATTTTGTACAATAGTAAGACAATAATGACAATGCTTAAAAATGTTTCTAAGTGTAAAACTTTTGAAAAAACTATTAGTTAATATCCAAATTAAGGAAGAATTTGACAATATTATCTGTCTAGTAGCAACATTTTTTTTACTTCTTTTATTATATAAAGTCTATTCTGTATAATTGGAATTACGCATATAGTCCCATTTAACAACACTAAACAGGACAAACTTTTTGTTTATTCTATTCTTTTTTATTCATCAATTTGCAAAACGATACCGTCATTTTCCTTGGCTTTCAGAAAGTGTGTGACGAAGAGACAGTTCATACACTACGAGCAGTACAACAAAACGTAAATCATAAACCTGAGATACATTTTTTTTTCGAAATTAACAAATTTCGTGATCCGCATCTATCACAAAACCACCGGTTAATCTCAGCTCCGGCGGGGAAACCCATTTCAATACACTGTAATACACACATGCAGGACAGATTAAACAGATAATGCGCTCTGAATATTCTGCTGGCGCACGGCCAAGCGTTATTAGTTGCAAAATGTACGCGAAGATAAGAGTTACAAGGGGTAACTACCCTCTGATTACAGCGTGGTAGAGGGTGGTTATGCAGATAGTATAATGGTAAGGCCGCAAATTGGAATGGACTTCGTAAACAAATGGATTTTATTATCTTATATATAAAGCAATTCTGGACGTTTGTAGACTGTACAGTATTTCGATGGAATACAAAAAATAAATAAATAATAAACAACAAATGTATTGAAACCAAATACAATAATTATTTTAAAAAACCGTAAATTTTGTTTGCAACAATTATGTGAAACCTTGAACTATACACAATGTATTTTATTGACAGAACACTGAGCTGAAAAGTATTGGTCAACTGAAAACAATCTAATTAAGCCCGTTAAATCAATGTTTTTTTTTAAACCGACTTCAAATTTGGACACAAAATGTATGCCTGGTCCTACTCAGGCCAAACAAATGACAGCCTTCATAATACCCCAAATTTACTTTTGACTCACTATACGAAAATATAGTAACCGTAAAAATATAAGATTATTGTAAATATATAATTTTTCAGGCTCCTTCAAGAAAAAAGTAGTTTTTACTTAAATACGGCATTGATGAACACAACTGTTTAATATCGTTGAAATTTAGTATGTAGGCCAATTGCTTACATCGCAGAACACTTTATTTTTCAAAAAAATATTTCAAACCTTTTCGTCAAAAAGCTATCTTTAAAAAATTATTTTGTTACCTTAGAAATTTTACTTTCTAGTCAAAAAGTAGTATAATGTTGAATTTTTTTTTTTACGTCCGACTATTGTGCACACTTGGGCTAATTCAGACGATGGGATGATTTACAGCGTATGAAAATGCCAAACCCTGGCCGGGAATCGAACCAGGGTCCTCGGGGTGAAAGCCCAATACGCTATCAGGGCGGCTATAATGTTGAATAACTAAACAAAACGTATCCTCCTATAAACAAGACTGAAATCGACAAATACGTACTTTTTTCTGTTTTGTTTTTTTCTAATCACATTATTAATGTAAGAAAGTTTGTACAATGTTTGTGCACCGAATATTTTTCTTACTTCCGTAACAACTCTGCAACACCAATTATAATTATTAATCTTAATCTGTAAACCGAACCGTGAAGAGCGAACAGGGTCCAGGATCGAAAACGTACGGTATTCCACAAGGTTACACATTTGTTCCAACACTGTTTGCTATTGTTTGTGTTCTACGCACCCACTTCCAAGTTTGACACACGACCTTGAACCGCCTGACAATATATCTAATCACGTGCCGGCCTCATACTGTACACATATACAAAGTTATTGACAGTCCTTATCGCAATACTTGAAATACGCCACTTTACTACTGTCAATACTCCCGATTGCAGAGTCGCTCAGCTCGTAAAAAAATAATTGTCCACGCCCCATTTATACACATACTTTGTTCACCTAAATAGCTGAAACATGTACACGTACATGTGTGTACCTGGCACACCTACTTCGGTAAAAACTGGAATAAATTCGTTAACTCCAGAAAGATACAAAAATAGCAGCAATTCCGAATTTATAAAAAAATTAAACTATACCATTTTGAAAACCTAATTTGCTATTGCAGTAAGCGTTAAAAGCTACACAAAAATTTGTTAAAATACGAAAATTAAACTGACTCCGATCAAGACTCCTTGTATGTTCATATAATTTAAAAATATAAATTTAAGTAGGTATTTACAGGTAATAATGACAGTGAAATAAATGACAGTATTATGATACTGTTATTTCCAGCAGATTGGAATTACGAGCTGGATTGATATAGTACAAAGTTGAGGAGAACGACTTTACGAACTTAAAATTAGCGCAATTCATAATCGTGTATTTTCGATTCTCACAGCAATGCGCGGGGTGGGTTTACAGCTTACTGTAATTCAAGGATCCGCAATCGATAGGCCGATCTGTTCATTCAGACGCGTGCGACATTGCCAAACGTAACAATACTTTATCAATGAAATATCAACCGCCTATTATACCTATTCTAAAAATTGTTCATTAATAACGGCAGCATTGTATATCGGCAATAAAGGGGAGATACATCCAGCTTGTCTGGGGGGGGAGTCCAGGTGGCCGAGTAGGAAGTCCCTGCAGCTGTATGTAACCCGCGTCTCCATCTGGCCTTTACATGGAAATTTAACATAATTGCTGTACTGCCACAATGTTGTAACGGCATTTGTTCAACGGGAACAGCCGTACTGTACAGTACTGTAGGCCTACAGCTGAATGTGCGATTAGACCGGGACAGTGGCCGTGTTTTGGGTGCAAACTGTGTTCCGTACAGTTAACTATACTTACTTGTTAAGGATGTCATACTTTTTTCTTCCTAAAATCAAGTTTAAAGCAGAAACAGGTAGGAAAACAGATAAACGGTAAAAAACAATGCAAGAACTTTCTAACGTTTAATTAAATACTGAAAGGTTTTTAATAAAACACCCCATTAAAACGCAATTTTGGTTCTTAAACTATCGACAAAAAAGTTTTTAAAAGTCATTCTGATTTCTCAAAATCGGGTAAATTACACATATTCTAGTCATACAGGAAGATTCATGACTCAATGGTGGACAAGAGGATGAAACAGTGTATGAATACATTAGTTAAGATTTCCCAGTGTTTTCGCCATACCGGATTTTTTATGAAAATAATGACAACGACAACAGGTTCTGTTTCCATTCTGAAGGATTATATTTTGATTAAAATCGTTTTTGAGCCATCTTTGAGAAAATGCTGTTTATTTTGCCGATTTTTTTATTGTATGTGTGTGTGTGTGTGTGTGTGTGTGAGAACAAATTTTATCCCCGGTGATAAGTACACACAATTCACAAAGAAAAGTTTAAAAATCAGTATACTTGAAAAACAAATTACTTAAAGACCTTTAACACACTTCCTGTAATTATTAAGTCAAACAGTTTTGGATATTTGTGCTGTATCAATGTAACTTAGTAAAACAGCTGATTCTTCGTTTCTAATTTTGAGGTTATGTTTATCATTACCGGTATTTCAGGATCACACAGCGACACAAACTTTAAGCCAGCGGTACAGGCTGTGTTTTAGTGAAAGAATGCCTGATTAGGCAATTCGTAAACATCCTTGAAAACTTTGTAAGAAATCTGTAAAAACACACAATGAATGAAGAGAGGTTCCTAATGGCACTTCTGATCAACTGCCAAAATTTAACCAATTTCAGAATATGTAAATAAAACTTAAAAATTTGGCATAGGCGTCCTTCTAGCGTGTAAACATTAGACGAGAGCTGTTATGAAATTGGTATTTAAAATCGGCTGAAATATTTTCAAAGATCGCGACATGAAGCCGACATATTAAATTACAAATCAGCGTTAAAACGTGTACGTAATAATTACAACATTTACAAGGAACATAAAAATGAACACTGACCGACGTTATCGTATTTTCAAAATAAAAAAATTTAAGTTCAAATACAAATTTATGCAGACTGCACCGCTGACTACAAAGGAGACATATATTCAAAAAAAATATATAGGTTTTTACGATTTGAAATGACAAACATTTTGTAACTGCTGAACGAAATTGAACGAATTTGTCCAAACTGTCGCCAAATTCGATTTGTGTGCCAATTTTGAAATAATCGGACCAAAATTGCGAACACTATACTCGTAGATGTTCGCGTAACCTTTGTCGATAGTTCAGTGTTTACAAACGGAAATAATGAAGGAATGCGAGTAAAAATTTAATTTAAAATAGACACATTGAGGCTATTATCGCCTCCCTAAATGTAAACGTGAGTGTAAAGTGTTAAAGTCGTAAGTGTAGTATTGAAAGTGTGTCTGTTAGACTCGGTTGCCTCTCAATAGGTGCAGCTAGTGCACCCCTGCAGGGCGGAAACAGAATTGTATATCATGCGAACGAACATACTGACTTAAATTCATTAAATGCCAATCGGTATTGATTTCAAAGACGGTGAAAATGTTGAACGAATTTTGTTCGGTAATGAATTTGTCAAACTATTTTTCCACCCAAAACCATTTTTATCGAATCTGGATAAGAACTGCAAACTGTTTACAGTAACATCACTCATGTAGGCCTATACAATAATTCTAAATTTCGCATAATTCGGGTCCACATACACTCAAAACTATTATGATTTAAGATAAAAAATTATTTTTCTAAAGATTTTAAATTACCACCACTTCGAAATTGACAAAAGGATTTTGCTAACTAATATTTTCAAGGTATTACTAACATCCATTTTTGTTTTAAGTCTGTACTAAAATTGCGCGCACGCGCACACACACACACACACACACACACACACACACACACACACACACACACACACACACACACACACACACAAATTTAACGACCTCTCTAAAAATGGTCTACAGGTCAGAATCGGCTAGCCAAATCTTATTATGTCCCCAACCAAGATCTTATTATGGTGGCCGTTGCAACAATCATTATTCGAATGGAAACTTTTTTAATATGTAAACATTAACTAAGATAAATTGCTGAACTTTACAAAAGTTATACGAAACAGGCAGGTGTGTGTGTGTGTGTGTGTGTGTGTGTGTGTGTGTGTGTGTGTGTGTGTGTGTGTGTGTGTGTGAGAGAGAGAGAGAGAGAGAGAGAGAGAGAGCGCGCCTACTGCTAGTTAAACTTCAGCAACTCTTGAACTAGTATTTGAACTGAAGTTTTCAATCCAGACAAACCAGAGCAGTTCCAAGTTTCGCAACCACAACCACGACAAATGCATAAAACGAAGGAAGAGAGACGAATGCAGAAATACTGTCGAGTCAGCAGAGTTGGGTGGGAAATTTTGAAGCAAATCAAGGACAAACGCACGCTGAAGACGGAGACAGGATATTAAAGCTTTGTTTAGTTAAATTAAATGATTGAGTAATTTGCAATGTGCCCCTCGACATCGTACTCCCTGTCTGAGGATTGATTAGTCTTCAAGGACCGTATGCATCATTTTTATCATCAATTAAACAATTTTATACGAGTTTTAAATAAATATACGAGTTTTATATAAATATAAATAAATATACGAGAGTTAAAAAAAAATTCAAGCAGGTAGTGATGTTACTTTATTCGTTACTGGTTTCTTTTCACCGTCATTTTAATTTCAAATTTTGAACGACTTTTATCTAAACAAAACTCATGGTCTCCCCCCCCAAAAAAAATAAGCCGTAAACAAAAAAACAGAAAATCGGCAATTTTTTCAAAAAAAAGTTCATAAAAAAATTGTTTAGCTTTTTGTCATGACTTATGAAATCACCGCTAAATCTAGAACTATAAATTTACTTCAAATGTGAAACCAAATGAAAATACATTCATACATGACCAAATTTAAAGAAAAACGGACTTAGCGAATATTGACAAATTTGGCCGAATTATCCTTTTTTTCTTTCAAATTTGAAACCACATCAATCATCTTCACACATGACCAAATTTAAAGGATATCGTACTAACCATTTTTTTACAAATTTTTAAAAATTTGGCAGATTTGTCGTTTTTCTGTAAATAAGTTTTTTTTGTGTGTTTAACGTCCAACAATTGTGCACACTTGGGATAATGCAGACGATGGGATGATTTATAATGCCAAGCCCTGGCCGGGAATCGAACCCGGTTCCTTCGGGGTGAAAGCCCAGTACGCTATCAACTAGGCTACCGAGGCGGCTCTGTAAATAAGGATTTGGGGGTAAAGGAACATGTGTGAAAAAATTTTTTTTGTAATGTTTTGTACAGTTTATTTTTCAACATTCATCAAACATCCCAAAAACATTTATCACGTTTGTTTTTTAAATTTGTAAAGAAGATATGTTTTAGATTTCCGCGTATTAGATAAAACAAGTTTTTGTAAATACTGACAAAAGTAATGATCATCGCTGCACGCAGCTGTCTCGCTGACTATATACGGAAGCGAATTTCCAAATAACTAACAATATTGGAAACGTTACTGTTATTGTTTATTCGTAAAGTTGCCATAATTTGTGTATATGGAAACAATGCTCAAATTATGTTTAAAGTTTAGGCACTCGAGAGTTGAACACACTCTCGAAATATGTGTATTGATTCAATGTACACAAATGATTGCAACTGCCGAACAAATACCAACATTAACTTTACATTAGGCAACAATTTTTAAAACAGAATACCAAAATGATTTTGTTATTTCACTCTTTTCTGATAATCCGATTTCACTAATTTAGCGTCAAAATGTGCAACCGCATAGTTTTAAATTACACTGAAATTATGAAGAAGAACCTCGACCGCTGTCACGTTCGTTTTCTTATTTTCGGGTTCATTTCCCAATGAAAATTCACTAATGAGCAAATGTTTATGAAGGCGCGTTTTGCTGTTGCGATTCCTCCGCCATGGCCCGACGGGTTGGCCTTGAAGCAGTGAAGGCTGAAGGCCAGACGCTATAGGTACCCACGTCGTCGGACTTCACCCGGCCCACATTAACACTTCCGTTCCACAAAGTATACGAGGGGAACTTATTGCAAACCAATTGGACACGTACAGAGTTTTTGTTGCAAAAAAAAAAAAAAACATCACAAAACAATAAAAATGAATACAGCAAGTTGATAAAAAAAACCTAAAGAAGTAACCGTAACAAGTAATATAAAAAAAAAAATTAAGTCAATTCCTACTTAGGTAAATAATTTATTCATAAATAATATCCTGCTAAATATCTTATATAAAAATTCCTAAATTTATATCCGGCTAAATATCTTGTATAACAATTCCTAAATTTATATCCTGCTAAATATCTTATATAACAGAAATTTTTTCTCCCATATAAGACTAAAATCAATTAATTTTTGAAAAAAGTGTATTAACATCAAGTGTCATCCACTACAAGTTTAAAAAAATGTATTTGAACTTAAGGGATGAATAGGAAGTATTTTATTAACGATTGAAAATTTGAACAAGATATATGTATGTATACACACACACACACACACACACACACACACACACACACACACACACACACACACACACACACACACACACACACACACACACACACACACACACACACACACACACACACACACACACACACACACACACACACACACACACACACACACACACACACACACACACACACACACACACACACACACACACACACACACACACACACACACACACACACACACACACACACACACACACACACACACACACACACACACACACACACACACACACACACACACACACACACACACACACACACACACACACACACACACACACACACACACACACACACACACACACACACACACACACACACACACACACACACACACACACACACACACACACACACACACACACACACACACACACACACACACACACACACACACACACACACACACACACACACACACACACACACACACACACACACACACACACACACACACTAGGGAGAGTGTCAACTAATAATATGAACTGAAAAAGATTTAACAGAAACGAATTTATGAAGGAAAATACTTTGGCAATACCAGCGGCAATTGTTTTTCGAGATACACTAATTAGATGGTCAATAAGGAATGGATTTTTTTTTTTTTAAGGCGAAAAGCACAATGAGGCTATTATCGCCTCTTTAAATGTAAGTGTGAGTGTAAAGTGTTAAAGTCGTAAGTGTAGTGTTGTAAGTGTGTGTGTGTTAGACTCGGGTACCGCGAGGGACGTCTAAATCCTCTCAATAGGTGCATCTAGTCTCCACCCCTGAGGGGAATAAGGAATGACTTCCTTAATAGTTACGTTTCCCGAATAAATAAATAAATATTCCCTTCCAAATGCCACTCCTTCAATTTACAAAAACTTTTTCTAAGAAAACCCAAACTACAAAACATTATCATAAGTGTAAAACTAAATTATGACAGCAACGGAATTTAACAAAACCATTCTTTTTCACACATCCGACAATATTATATTATTTCTGTTTATATAATGATTATTACGTAAAAACAAAGTATAGACATTTTAATTAGGCTGTCAGAAAGTGGTCCCAGAGTCCCAGAACCATGACTGCAAACCCAAAGTAGAAAGTCCCTTCCTACTTCCCAGTTATACTCCAGGGAAGATCAAAGAAGGTTTTTACCTAACCCAACCGCAAACTCTCTCTGCAGTTTTTGTCATCCAACCTATAAACTTACATCCTGAGCGACCCAAACTTTAGACAATTTGAAAAGAAACCGTAACTGCCAAGTTTTAAACGAAGTGAGCGCGTTTCGAATTTTACTCAAAAAAAATGCTTATATACCGGGTACGTCTGATATAAACAGTATACCCGGCAGGGGGTGCAGACTAGCTGCCCCTATTGAGAGGATTTAGACGTCCCTCGCGGTACCCGAGTCTAACACACTTACGACTTTAACAATTTACACTCACACTTACATTTAGGGAGGCGATAATAGCCTCAATGTGCTTTTCGCCTTAAAAAAAGAATAAATAAAAATTAAAAAAAACAGTACATTTATTAGAAACCATTTAAGTAAGTATCAATGTATTTCCATTGGAAAAGTGAGCTACTAGAGCGGCCATCATGGTAAAACTCAAACCCGTGACCTTGAAATGAACACCGATTATGATTTCATTTCTCATTAAAATTTATATAAAGATGTGTGTGCGTGCATGCGATTTTGGTTTGTTCCGATTTGATTCCAACTTGGCTCAAGAACTGATTATGCTAATAGCTTGGACAAATTTATTAGCCAGCAAAATTCGTTAAACAGTTTCAAAATGTCAGCCATTTCAAATCTTAAAGGATAGCGTATATTCGCCTTCAATTTCTTTTTTATACGGCTTACCGTCGTAAACAGCGTTAAAAACTGCACAAATCAGTATTTCGAATTTTCCTAATCCGTTGAAATTAAGAAATTCAATTTGACGTCACGATTCAATTTTCGTACATTAAATTTGAAAGTTTAAAATGCCACTTTATACAGATTTTTATGCTGATTATGATGGTGAAATCAGAACTTAAAAAAGGGTGAAATACTTTTAAAAAATCGCTTCTATCACGTTAGCGAGATAGCTGCGTGCAGCAATTATGTGTGCGCCGTAAACGTTTAAAAACATTGCACAAACTGCCTGTAATAAAATTATTTAAAAAGATTATAACGAAGCCCTGCAGAGAGAGTCAAAACGTAAAACTTTTTACAAAATATTTTTTTTAGTCGCCCAAATTTATTTCAAGATTAAGATCCATACGTTTTGTTTTGGATGATTTTGGTACTACATATAGTGAAAATCATTAGAGCCCGATTTATGTACTTTTTTGGGAATTTTAAGTTTTTTTACTAAATTTGATTTGGAAAATACATCTCGATAAATAACCAAAATTACACACACACATGCAAACCGAATTTCATCGAATAGGCTAATTTTTGTTTAGCTTCTGAACATTTTTTTTCAAGCAGTGCAATTAATCGAAACAAACATAACCGTTAAAAACTGCACTTCGTATAGTAAACAAGTATAATAAAACGTAAATAAATATCTAGGAAAGCAATAAATATTAACAGGCCTAACTGAACCCTGTGTTAACAGAATGTTCAACCCACGTCTTGGGGGGTTTATAAGCTAACTCTTTGATTACAGACAGTATAGTGTTAAGTTTACAGCCAACGGTCTGATTTAACTGTAAACATTATGTTCCGAACATAAAACAAGCAGCAATAAAATTACAGTTCTGAAACAATTATTTCAACTGTGTTCGCACTTTGAAGTCACCGTCAAAGGAACAACGGTTACACGGTTACGGTTCCGTCTGTCTGTCTGTCGGTAACCACCTCTGTAAGGTTTAAAAACATCGCAGGGCGTGTCCAAGGTAACTCACGTTACGTTTTCACTCCAATTAGTTCAATTATTAAACGATAACTTTACACAAAGTGTACAAAAGTTCAAAATAACTTTTGTCCAATATCCTCAAGCCAAGGGCTATATATAACCTGTTCAATTAAAAAAAAAAATTTGGATTGTTAACGACTTAACGACCACGATTTTTTTAAATTTAAAACTCACGTTACAGAAAGAGACATTGCAAAGATTATCTGTACTTCACCATTAAATTTCTATTCTATAATTAAAGATGTAAACGCAACATATTTTTGTAAAACATATTAGTATAACAACTAGCTGAATACACAACTTTTAATTATGAAATTTTATGAAAAAGTATTATCGCTAACTCGCGATGCATTTTCTCTCTTCATGAAATTGGTTTGAAGTCAGTTAAGCACCACGTCCAATTTTCCCCACATTCACAACACAATATTGACATTCGTCTATAAAAAATGTAATATAGTTTTTTTAAGATCTTTATTATTTTTTTGTGTTTGTAGTTTTAATGTAGAATATGGCACAAAAATTATATTACTGTATTAAACATAAATGCCCTACACGAACTTTTTCACTTTCAATTATTTATAAAAAAAAAAGTTCTGAAATTACCAAACAAATCGGTAAACCTAATTTCTCAAAACTGGTTCATTACATTCTTCTGAAATTTTTTTAAAGATTTATAACCGAGGTCGGTGCAAACAAATGTGAAATATTTACAATCGAAAAAACAAAACAAACCCAACGATTGTTTTTCATTTTGTCGACTTGCTATTGAACCTTACATTTACTATTCTGACTTACGTCACGAATCTTCATAAATGACCAAAATGTAAGGAAAATCTGATGGAACCGATTTTGAAAAATATGCCCTTTTTTTGCACAATGAATCATAAACAGTTTGGGTGGCCTATTTTTCTGCAAAATTCTCCAGCAGGGGGTGCAGACTAGCTGCACCTATTGAGAGGATTTAGACGTCCTCGCAGCACCCGAGTATAACACACACTTACACTTACGACCACTTTACAGTCACACTTACATTTACGGAGGCGATTATAGCCTCAATGTGCTTTTCGCCTTTAAAAAAAATCAGCAAAATTCGATTAAAATCGTTGAGACCGATCTTAAAAAAATTCGTTTCTATCAAAATCTAGAAATTACCCTTTTTTTCAAAATCCCCAAAATTTGTTTTACACTCCTTCAGTAATACGGTACAATTAGGTTTAAAAGTATAACGAAATATATTTTTGTATGACGTGATCGAGTCGTACGAAAAATGAATACGTAGATTGACAGAAGGGTGATAGTTTGTACCCCATTTTAAATTTGAAAACAAACTTATGTAATGAAAATTTCACATTATAAATAATAAACAACACGTCAGTCAATTTATGTTCAGTATTAATTTTGGAAATCTTATTTCACCATCGTAATAACTTGACGTTTCCAATGTTACTTCCCCGCAGAGGGGTGCAGACTAGCTGCGCCTATTGAGAGGATTTAGACGTCCCTCGCGGTACCAGAGTACTTACGACAGACACACTTGTAACAGACACACTTACGACTTTACCACTTTACAGTCACACTTACATTTAGGGAGGCGATAATAGCCTCAATGTGCTTTTCGCCTTTAAAAAAAATCCAATGTTACTTAAATTTTTATTGTGAAATCAGTTTAAAAAAGAAGTGTGATAAAGAAATTAGTAATCAAGAGTTACTACTTTGAAATCCTTCAATAATGTCAACGGCTTGCGTTTCGCGATAATGTTTACCTTGTATAGTCTATTGTATAGACTCTATAAATATGTAGCTATACAAGTAAAAGAGCTGATCTACTTATCCAAAAGAATCTACAGAACTGTAACTTACATGGTGAACTGTTACATTATCAAATGTAATGATGTATTACAGTCGTTGCATAACACACATTTGACATTTCTGTCAGGTTTGTTTAGATTAGATTAAATTGATTTATAATTCTTTTCAACAACGTTATTTTTAAATACGAGCTGTTGTGAATTTCTGCTTGGTTTTAATATTACGCTACCGCCATTACAAAGTGTAACAATTTTAATGGCTTTATGAGTTTAATGGTTTATGAGTTTGTATTCTAAAAATTCAAAAAGAAGTTTCATACATTGGAAACTTAGATTGACCGGTTTAAATGAAATTTGGCTTCACATTTTAGAAAATTTTAATAGCAAAAACATGATTCCTCAGTTTGTTCAAATTTTGTTCGGATATCATAATAAAAGGACTAATTTCTTGAAATCGTTTAATGAGATTTAGTTCAAATTTTTTCGTGACAAAAATTTATGTTTCGTATATAGGCTGAAAAGCAAAATTAGAAAGAAAAACGATTTGTTTTGTCTCGAAATTTGGTGACCTACACTGATTATAGAAGGTTTTGAGAAATTGGTGTCAAATTTTTCAAAAATACGTTACCGCTTCGTGTGTAGTACACAGACAAAATAACAAATACTGTAAAATAATGAATAAAACAATACAGTGAGTGAATGTCTGTGTAATATTTTTGCAACGTCATTTACCTTGAAATAATTAATTAGTAAAGCAATACCTGACCGCAGCGCTAAAACAAGCATGCATTATGGATAAGGCGCTATAGTTAACCTGCACCAAGCGGTCCTAAGCCGACATTCAAACGTGAATTTGACAGAATATGGATTGTAAGGACACAATGGCAATGGAATACAGGAAGTGTCGGCCATTTTGTATCTGCAATACTACAACAATAGACAGGTCAACGTACCTGCACTAGTACAGTAACTAGGCACTACGACTGGAAGAGTATACAGCGAGCAGCAGAATGGTTGCAGAGTTTCTACCTGTAATTGTCCTCGTAGTGGGAAAAATTGTATGTAATAAAAATAAACGCTGCGTACACAAACGCATTAATTAAATTTCTCGCAAATCCGTCCTCACAAAGTGCCGTTCCAGAACCAGAAACAGAGTTAACTCGGGAGATTTTTTTAAAAATTTCGACACGAATAATCCTAACCTAAAATAAACCACCGTAGAAAAAGTACGCACGCACGCGCGCGCGCACACACACACACACACACACACACACACAAACACGGTTTTCCGAAATTCGACCACTATAAATTTCACTGTCGATTTTTTCACGCTGATAGCAGCTACCAGAACGGACTTTTAAAAGTATCTGGGTCAGTAACTGAGCTACTTTTGACAGAAATCGTTAAACAATAAGGACTTTTTCGTTATTTTACATCATAGCAAAGCATATTACAATAGAAAACCATACATACGAAGAATTAAAATATTCCTTTATTTATTTTGCACACAGTCATATGAAGTGTTACTGTTATTATTACATATAGGATATATTATATGTAATTCTATAAAACGGAATATATTTTTTAATTAGAAAAATACAGGGCTTTTTTTTAGTTTTTCATAACTGCAGGCAGAACTACTGTGAACACACAGCAGGGAAACCATACAACTTTCTATTATAAATACTGTATGTTGTGAAATAACGGGGAAAGACAACCAAATATTTACAGCCATTTATATTTTGTTTTTACATGTACGTACGCTTAACATTGGGCATTGAATACAAACGTATTAGAAATACAGCCACCATTATAAAAAGAACCGTACTCGATAATAGAGGCGGCTAAATTCCAAGTAGACTATCTGCAGCTGCGAACTCTGCAAGCTAGTATTATCTATTTAACTGTAACTGAAACACTCAGCAGCGCTCGCTCGCATATCTCTCACAAGGGTTATCATTCTAGTACGTTTATACATGCTTTGAGGCTAGTAGGAAAATGGTTTAGTTTCAAAAGTTGAACCCAACAATTTACAGTCATGTACTAAAAAAAAAACATGTCTCTTTTATTAAATAAACTGTAAAAATTCAGTCGAATTGATGCAAGTCAGCCAATTTTATCTAGACGTAATGCTGTTTACCGTATCTTTTATAAATGTTTATAAGACAACTAAGTATAAAAAATTCTACAGATAAGAAAAGTTTCCTTCGTTAGTCTTTGATTACGAGAAAATCGAAACAATGTTTACAACTAACCTAGACAATAAAACTTTAATTGTCCCATAAAATAAGAATCGCGTTTCAGTAGCGTTCTCAGACAAAACAATACACAATAAATCTGTAAACAGCTGAGCCAATATTATGACATTTCATTCCTCTCGAATTCGTACAAAGTTCTGGACTGCTTCGTAGACGTTTTTTTCGAAAAACTAATCGATTCCACGCACACCAACGCTTCGATACCGTAAATCAAACATCACAAAATCCGACTGCTTATTTCCGGCAACAAATTATCCGAGCAATATAAGCTAAATACTTCGTCATCCTATTCAATTTTGAAGAAATTCGTTTGCATCCCGTTAGCGACACAGCTGCGTGCCGCCATTACTTCAATAAAACACACAGCGTACTGTTAATAGGCTATTCTACTTGCATTAGTATTGTACATTGTACGTCCTTATAAGGCAATCCAGTCCTTGTATTCAGAATGAAACCCTTTTATACAATTACTTCGTAATTATACAAGTGTTTATCTGTAGTGCTTGACTAGTAACTATAAAACTTCAGCAGGCAACTACGTAAGCTAATAGCCACGTACTCTGGCAGTAATTACACTACTGTGCTGTAGGCCTACTGCAACTCTGCAAGAACTGATTCCTGCCCGCTTCGTCGGTCCACCCCGCTAGTTTTGTTCTTTCTCTGGTTAAGCTCACGGCCGTTAAACACATAAAATTCAAAATTGTCAGGAACGCTATCAAATTTAACACTATAAAAAGTATTCCGCAATATTTTGGCTGTGAATTTCTGAAGTTAGAGATCCTTCGACCCAGCACTACTTCCCCTGTACTATAAAATCGTAAGTTTCTTTGACACATAAAACGGTAACTTTTTCCTTAGGAAATGGTAACTTTCTTTGTGCAATAAAATGGTAACTTCTTGCCCTGTAACACGGTAACTTTTGCGCTATAAAACGATAACTTTTTGCCATATAAAACGGTAATTTTTTTGCTCTATAAAATGGTAACTTTTTTGTCCAATAAAACGGTAACCTTGTACTATAAAAAGATAACGTTTTGCCATATAAAATGGCAACTTCCCTTGCCCAATAAAATAACTTTTTTTACTCTATAAAATGATAACTTTCTTTTCTATATAAAATGATAACTTTCTTTGCCCAATAAAACGGTAACCTTGTACTATAAAAAGATAACTTTTTGCCATATAAAATGGTAACTTTTTTGCTCTATAAAATGATAACTTTCTTTGTCCAATAAAACGGTAACCTTGTACTATAAAACGATAACGTTTTGCCATGGAAAAAGGCAACTTCCTTGCCTTCAAACACACCAATGTCTGTTAGGTTATGCAGATTTCACACGTCATATTGGCTAGTAAAAACAGAACACAATACAGCAATAATAAAGAATTTCTTGAAAATCGATTAGTAAATTTAAAAGTAATATTAAATATCACAACTATATTGAAATAGTTTTTATAAAACAAATTTTGCTGCCACTTTAAACTGGTAAAAAATAACGGTATATTCGTTTTTAGGGAAATACTTTTTTAAACTGGCCATGTATCAAATGTTATTAATAGGTATTTTTTTGGCCTGGAATTAAAAAAATCAAAACTGTATTACTTTTCTACAAAACTTTACGATTGGCATGTAAAGTTTTGCCGTTTGGACTGTGTATTTTGTAGCCAAAGTTAAAGAGCTATCTAGATAAACTTTGTTACACATATCTGAACTATGGATCTGATTAAAGAAAATCTACGACCTGATTTTAGCAAACAGCTTCTAAACCTAATGCTTCGTTGGAATGCTAACAATAACGTTAAGCCAATTAGATAAAACTGAAGATTTTTTTATAATTATAGTTTTGGGAAAATTTATAATTTTTTAAACGGAAAATACTTGTTAACGCTAAAACATGTTTTCAAAGGATCTATTCGTCTTCTCGCCCATACACCTGTCCATTACAAAACAATAGCAGGACTTATATGGCGTCGCTGACAGACCGAGTAGTTACATAAGCACACTTTCTACAGAGGCTATGCCTTGTACCCTCAAGGTAAACCTGCTACAGTACCGAGCAGCCAGGGCTGGGCCGCCTTATGTACACCTTAATTCGCTGCTTTTTAACTTTAATGGTCTGCAAACATCTATGTTCAGTATAATAATCTGCCTTCCCTAGCTTCAATTCTTTCGTTGACGCGTTTCGGAGAACCTCCATCTTCAAAAACTATTTCTATACTCTTTTCCCCCCTTTATCGCCTTTTGGAGTTTTAACTATTACTAGTGAATCATCCACATATCTTACATATTCCACACATTCAAACTTCTTTAATATTTTCGCTATTCTGTTTTCCTCTAAATCTTGGATAAAAAATTCACTTAAGATCATCCCTGATAGTGGATTTTTTTCCCCTTTATCGCTTTTTGGATCTTTAACTATTACTGTTCATTTTTCCTATAAATCTTGGATAAAGAATATATTTATTCTTAGATAAGAATAAATCACTTAAGATCCCTGATAGTGGATTATTACTATTTCATTGAGTATTGAAATAGTTTTTGAAGATGGAGGTTCTCCGAAACGCGTCAAAGAAAGAGTAATTGATGAAGCTAGGAAGGCAGATTATTATACTGAACATAGTGACAATAACCCTAACAGAAAAGAAGAATATAAAAAGAATCTTTAATTAACCCTAAAGGTCGCATGCTTCTGCTGTAAGAAAACAGTAAACTTTTTAAAACAGCTTGATATAGTAAAAATTAACACAGTATTCTAAATATTCTTGAAATGATTTCTAATAACAATTTTTATAATTTAAACCTTCCATATAAACATTTACTCCACTATTATTTTCCAAGTAGCACGGAAAAAGCGTAGTTATGATTTTTAAAATTATTTTTAATTATGTACTTTATTACTGAATGAAGAGATATTCAACCGCGAAAGATTAAGACATTTATTACTATATGCCTAAGTTATGATAGATAAAGACGTATCAAACGAGTCGTTAGGTTCATTTTTTAAAAAACTTAGTAAATAAACAAGCTTATAATCTGTTCATTATTAACGATCATTATTAAAACGAATAACTAATCGGATATAACCTACTTTTCATTTTGAGGTTATGTTTCACTTTTATTTTCGTGTTTTTTCTAACTTCCCGTTGTTTCCGCATTTTTATATTTTGGATTATTAATATTGGGCATATAACAAAATGTGTTAGTACAAAAATTAACAGAGGCGATTAAAGCACATTTTACAACAATTTATAAACATCTATGCAAAAATCATGTCGCTTTTATTAAACTGTAAAAATTTGGTCGAATTGTTAAAAGCTAGCCAATTTTATCTTGACGTAATGTTGTTTACCATATTAAGCTATATTTTACAACTAAATATAAAAAATTGCAAGAATTAACAAAAACAATTTACCAAAAAAGAAGTATGCTACGACTTATGGCGCCACGTACGATTTCCACCGTAGATTAAGAAAAACGTATCCCGTTTTACAAATACTTGCCTATTTTCCTTCGCAAGACGGACGGACGAACAGAAAACCATATTTCTCTTCTCGTCTATGTTTTGCCGAAGAAGGACTAGCATTTCATTAAAAAGTATCCGCATTCCTTTGCAGTCTCCTTAAACGTAAACGTTTCGATTGTTAAAAAGACAACTATATTTTCGAAATTTTCTAAAAGTAAGAAAATTTAACAGCATTTCGGATGCGTATGTGTGACAGCTTTAAAATAAAAAAAGCTAACCATAAATCAACGATTAAATGTATAAATGGAATACATACTTTTTTTAGTTTAATATTAGTCTTATAAGACATGAATCCAATGACCGAAGATATAAGTCTTAATAATAATTCATCATAAGAAGTATATAAAAATTTAATGATTGTAAAAAAACTGTTTTGTGTTGGGCGTTGTTTAAGATTCGATGAAATTTTGTATACAGGTAACGGTTGGATGGAAAGGTTCTGCGTATATCTCGGGACCATTGCTTCCGTTTTCAATCCAAATTTTGGTTAAAACGACAGATTTTCTTAACGATCATTAATCGTAATCCGCCTCGAATACAAAAATGTGGGTCGTGTTGACGAATTCGACACATACGAAATTTGCTTATATTTTCGTCATAAATGAATCTTCATACAATCTGAATGTATTGGGAATGTTTGTGCAATGTGGTTGGCTTACTTCGGCGCATCTACCCAGATACCCTCTGGGCTGGTTAATGCCTAAAAATACTAATTTCTTCTAACCTTGCGAGCCTGCCGTTTTGGATTAACCTACTTCAATATGTTGATCACTCTGTCGTGCTGTTGCCATATTTTAATCACGATTGTTAATTACCCACCAGCACACGTACAACTAACTCCACACGTCTGGGTACGGCACTAGTCAGGTTGAAAACTACAGTTACCTCGCGCACGCCGGTTAAAAAAAAACTGTGAAATTCTTTAAAAAATCACGTTTCACTTTTTCAGCCGCACTTGTTACTGACCATTGTTTGCGCCACAAAGATTGTGTGAAAATCACACTACGAGCGGACGTTTCGTGAGACCGCGGTGACAATAACAGTGCCAGGTCGGCCGACGTGTGGCACTGTTCAACTTCTGGTAGGTAAAAAAGGCAACACGAATCCTTGTTTATGCCCATAAACAATACACAATAAGGCTGTATTTATTTGTCACAAATTCTTCACTCCTTAGTCTCTAGATTTGGCAATTTTTTCACTATTATCCCTGTAGTTTTTGAACAAAATCTGACACTTGCTGTAATACGTTGCGAGGGGAATAAGAACGCATGGTACATTACGACGCCTGCTTCCCAATCTTGACACTATAGGCATTTTTTGTTTCGTCCACAAAATTCAACAGTATTGTAAAGCTTTATCTTCCTTTCTCCCTAGGCTAGCCTACACGAAATACTGAAATAAAGAATATGAAGCCTATATAAACAGTAAGGTAATCGATTTTTTTTTTAAATCAGCTATAACGATTTTGAGGAGGGAAATGCTAGAAGTATTTTTGAAGTACACAAAACAAATTACATTTGTTTAAAAAAATTCTAAAATGTTTTGCAGGTACCTTCCATTTTTTTTGTCTACAAAATTCGACAGTATTGTAACCAATCTTTCCTTTGTCCTAAGGCTAGCCTATACGAAGTATTATAAGAAAATAATATGAAGCCTATACAAACAGTAAGGTAATCGATTTTTTTAAAAATCAGCTATAACGATTTTGAGAGGGAAATGCTACAAGTATTTCATAAGTACACAAAACAAATTACGTTTGTTTACAAAAATTCCAAAATGTGTTTTTTTCAGCAAATAATTAGACGCGACAATGACGGAAAACAAACTGATTCTCTTTTCATCGAATAACTACCGACTAATTTTAGCAAAAGCTTCCCGCAGTTTGGTGACTGACAAGTGTCACACGTGTGAATCACAGAATTCTGATTTCGACAGTTTTGGAACATATGTAAATTGTGTAATCTTTGTTGATAAGGCTTTGACAGTTCAGCCTTTTTAGTCAGAGATAATGAAGGAATGCAAGTAAAAAATCAGTTTGAAACGGTGCATAATTGCGACACGCATATGCTTCGCTGATGATGAGATGTGAATAGAAATGTGTAACATGTAAACGGACATACTGATATACAGTTAGTTTTCAAATTTAAAAAAATGCTAACTTGTGTTGATTTCAAAGATGGTGAAAAGACTGAACGAATTTTGTTACGTAAAGAATTTGTCAAGCACAAAAAAAATTATGCCCTTTGAATCAAATTATCAAACTGTACTAATATTGCAAACTTTAGTTCCGTATTCAAACACGAGATGTGGTCATATGACCAAAAGATCAACCAACCAAATTCTATACTAATATTTTGGTCCAATGAACTTTTGGTCATATGAACCGTGTTTTTTAAGAGGAAAGATCATATGACCAAAAGATCAAATAACTAAACGTTCATTCAACCAAATTATATTTAATATTTTGGTTGAATGAACTTTTGGTCACATAAACCATGTTTTTATTATTATTACGTTTTATGTTTTTATTATTATTTTAAACACCCTTATACTACTTACCCAGTCCAACTTAATTATTTAGTATTCAAGTGTTAATTCTATAACAGTGACGTTTTATACGTTTATTATATACTGGTACCTATATGCAATAAAAAAAAGTAAATATATAAAATATTGACAGTACATTCACAACTGTAGGCCTAAATGCTAAAACAATATAGTAACGACTGGTCTGGGTATGGCAGTGTAATGGCGTGTATTATTAATTTAAATATCAGTATTGACACTGATTTATATGCAATAATAAAAAACAGTGTTTTACAAAAGGAGGAAATACGAACCTCGATGTTAATAAATCTCTAAGTTGTTACACATTTTTGGTCGAATGAACCTTTGGTTGTTTGATTTTTTTGATCATATGAACACCACTCTGTTAAAAAACATGGTTCATATGACCAAAAGTTCATTCAACCAAAATATTTAAGTATAATTTAGTCGAATGAACTTTTGGTTGTTTGATCTTTTGGTCATATGAGCTCTTACCTCACACACGTGTACATAATAACACTAACTTTCGCAATATTGGCCCCAAAACATATTCTGATTACATTGGCAAAATCAGTTTTTCAAAAAAAACTTTTAAAGATTTTAAATAACTCCCACTTTGAAATTGTTGAAAGAATTTAGATAGATTATTAAATTAAATTAAACTATTATTAAATCCATTTTTGTTTTCAAGTTTGAATCAAAACGCCCAAAATTGCAAACGCCGGAGTGCAAACACCCTCAAACACCCCTGTGGGGTTTTTAAGGAGCCCTTAAAAAAATTAGTATTTTAATTTTGTTTTTCAAAGAGCGAGAGATATAATGCATTAGTCATCACCTGTTTGCAGGACCTTAAGTAAGCCAAACAGATTTGCCGAGATAAATAAGCCTAAAAACCCACCGCTAATGGGATGCTCGTGTTTATTCAAGTGTACCAGATGTTGAACGAAGGCCATTTCGTTATCAGCTTTTTGTTCCATTTTGAGGTTATCAGTGCAGATGATTCTGCGTAGCCTGCTTGTAGCTCAGATCAGCATGTGTGTGTACAGTGCAGTATAATACTAGTGTATTGGAACAGTGTATTGAATACGAAATAATGAGCCTACAATAACCGAGATTAATTGAACCTCATTTCGAGAGAATAAAACCACCGAAATAAAAGTCCAAACAATTTTTTTTTGTACTCTTATAAATTTCAAAAACAGGTTTATACGAAATATTTAATTAAGGTATAACAAAACGTATACACTTAATTGTAATTCCTAAAAAAAGGAGCCATTAACAACAAAAAACCAAAATCATAATTTTGTTTAAATTTTTATATTTTACAACTCATATCTGTATAACAATTTTGAAATAAAAGTAATTTACAATCCGAAACTGTATTACTTCTTTTATTATAATTTTTTTATTTCAAATTTACTTCACAGACTGTTATGAATCCTGCCATACGTGACCAAAATCTGAACAAATTGTTTTTATGAGTGATTGATGTTGTATTATTTATTAAAAATTTGACAAAAATTGTTAAATCCGATTTTGAGAAAATCCAATTCTTAAACATCAAACAAGAAAGATACACAGTAAGAAGCACATTTTCAGGTGAACTGTGCATTAGTTAATAAACTTAAATAATCGGTCAAAAATCGCTTGACACAATCTTGCATACTTTTTTCAGAATTGTATTTTATGCTATTGAAATGCTATTATACTGTGCAGAAATTAATTATTGTTATGATCTCTGATGTCCAGCTAATATAACATTATATACTGAATATATACATTTAGTATAATTCTAAATATCAAATAAAATTTATTAATTTTACAAATATGTATTGTTATAAATAGTTTAACCAGTTTAGTACTGTTTTATAGGATTTAAAAAACAGTTTACCACACTTAATGTAACAGTAAGCATTGGCAAACACGATATCTTTGTAAATAATTACATGTAAGAATTTATTTCACATAAAATATAAGTTTCTTTGAATTATAACACATCTAACCTGGCTAAAAAACATGTTACCTGATTTTAATGAAACTGTCACACAAACCAGACTAATGACAGATAATTGGATTGACTGCTCAAACACGCCCACAGATACAAAATGGAAATGCCAACTACAACTACTCTTGTAATTTAAATTCATGCACACAGCACGACTGCTCCTTGTAAGATATGCATCTAGCCTTTCTCTTCGTCTGTTGCATATATCAATCCAGGTAATGGCACGTTGTCATCGATGCTAGCCTACATCCTATGTTCCCTTCATGTTTTATTGCAGAATAATTAAAGGCATAGCCTTCACGATTAAATTTGATATACGAATTAATGTCTTATTTTACAATACAGACATTAACTTTATTCCTGCTAAATTAGGCCTGTCTTGTCAAAAAAATATCGATTCTATCCTTTTGAACAGGATACTGTAGGCCTAACCAATTTGATAAAAATTCAAATACGAATTAATGTCTTATTTTACAATATAGACATTAACTTTATTCCTGCTAAATTAGGCCTGTCTTGTCAAAAAAATGTCGATTCTATCTTTTTGAACATGATACTGTAACCAATTTGATAAAAATTCAAATACGAATTAATGTCTTATTTTACAATATAGACATTAACTTTATTCCTGCTAAATTAGGCCTGTCTTGTCAAAAAAATGTCGATTCTATCTTTTTGAACACGATACTGTAACCAATTTGATAAAAATTCAAATAAGAATTAATGTCTTATTTTACAATATAGACATTAACTTTATTCCTGCTAAATTAGGCCTGTCTTGTCAAAAAAAATGTCGATTCTATATTTTGAACAAGATACTGTAACCAATTTGATAAAAATTCAAATACGAATTAATGTCTTATTTTAACAATATAGACATTAACTTTATTCCTGCTAAATTAGGCCTGTCTTGTCAAAAAAATGTCGATTCTATCTTTTTGAACACGATACTGTAACCAATTTGATACAAATTCAGTAGGTTAATTAAAGATTTCATCAAAATGTCATCTGGAAAAGTTTCACAACCCCTCAAGCTTTAAAAACAGCCTTTAGGCCTAATTAACTCAA
Organism: Callitettix versicolor; assembly: GCA_022606455.1. Taxonomy (NCBI): domain Eukaryota; kingdom Metazoa; phylum Arthropoda; class Insecta; order Hemiptera; family Cercopidae; genus Callitettix; species Callitettix versicolor. The sequence goes on from CM040184.1 coordinate 63,711,927, forward strand.
ATTGCTGGTGGAAACTGAACAAAAATATTGGTCTACAAGAAATTTATGAAATAAGATTAAACTAGTTTGTGAAGGACTAAAATAAAGCAGACAAAAACTTATCATAATACCTAAACGCTTTTTAGAAAAAGTTTTAAGACTACCTAAAAATTCCTTACATACAAGACTAATTCTAGGGTTTTGTTTTGCAATTTGAGCTGTTTGTTTACAAATTCGGCTATTTTAAACTCAGAAAAAACACATTCTTTTGTAATTCACAATTAACTGAAGTTAAACATTTACATGTGAAGAAATAGGTTATTTTACTAAATTCTACAGAACAAGGTGCTGTACAACAATCTATACTGTACCCTACTTAGAGATTATAGGAATGTGCAACTTCTTTCTTCAATATTGAAGTATTTATCATATGACATCTAAAATAAATCTTTTGATTTGTTTCTAATCTGTTCTAAAAGAAAGAAAAGTGTTAATGTGATGGTCACTCCACAATATCTGATTTTCCATCAGAAATTCATGAATAAGCAACTACTAATTGCCAACATGAACAAAAGCAATGATGCATTAGGCCTATTATAGACCAAATCCTTCCTTCTAGAATATTTATAAATTCCACTAAGTATCTCCTAACTGTACAGGTACACCTGTTAGTGTAAGGGTAGGTGCAGGTAGATTCCAAGACAAAGAATGCTAACCCTCAGCTTTTGTAAATAATATACCCCAACAACATTCCTAATAAAGGGCAGGGAAGGCTGAAATCCACCTACAGTGTACTTTTACAAATCATTGGAAGTTCTACAAAAATGAAAACCCTTCAAGGAGGTAAAAACACTAATTTCAATGTTTAAATAGTAACTGAACACAGGTATTTAGGAAGTTAAAAGTTCCTCTGAAAACTGTATCCTGCTGATGTGCTTTCTTATAAGATTTCCTTATTTAGGTAACTAGAAAAATCTTGGTTCATACCAACTCTGTACTGTAGATACATATTTACAGGCTTGTTACACTTAGGTATTCATAGAACAAATGCAATTCTCTACAAAAGGTCAGAAGAGAATAAGCCTACAATAACCTAAGTCTAAAATCAGTCAGACAAATTTGTATTCTTTTGATAAATTTGCAGTCTGTAAATTGTGAAAGCTTTTATTGTGTACTGTTATTAAATGTTTTTATCTTTATTACGTTTGTAATTATTATGTTCACTGTGATGACTATCCATCTGACTTTGTATTTTATTTACTGCAAATGGTGTTTGTGATGAAAAAATGAAAAACAAAATAAATTCAAGTAATGCAAATTGTATCTTATTTGCAACTGATAACACTCCAAGTAGCAGCTGTACAAAAAAACCAAAAATCTTTACATCATTTAATAATATAGGTTAATTTATCAGAAAAAAACAAACTATTAATTTAATAATCAAATTGGACTTTTAAAAACACTTATTATGTCAAATAATAAATTATGTTTTAAAACATATTATGTCATATATTATTTTCTTTTTACTAAACACTTTTCAACTGTTTTTCCATTTCAATGAATGTCACCTTGTTCCCCAAAATTCTATCAACTCATATCTTACTTGGACTTGAATTACTGCATTTGTAAACAAATACACAAGATAAAAATATTTTCCTATTAACATAAAGTAACTAATAATAACCCAACCAGATATGATTTCCTGTGTTTCCCTGAAGTAATTTTTATGTTTATCTGAAACAAAATATAATTTCACCCAAGTAGAACAACTTTTGTAGTGCTACCTGATTCCATACAATTACCTGCCTATGCCTACAAAATTTCAAAAAATCGCTACAGTATCATATTTTTCAGTATTGGTACCATTATTTTCAGGAAAATATATAGAAGATTTTGGAAAAAAAGAGAAACTATATATGTTCTACAAATTTAGATAAAAAGGGGCAAAAATTATTGCATAAACATTTTCAAATTTACGTTAACTATTTTAAAAGAGTTCAAGTACAACTTATCTCCATGGCTTTTTTTTTATATTTAGCCAACTACCAAACCTTCAAACATTAACCTCTGTAATTAACCAAAATTCCAGCAAAGATAGTTTTTAAGGAATTGGGCAATTTTTTTTTTTCATTAGCTGTTAAACCTAAGTTATTGAAAGAAAAGCCTATAATATCTTTTATTATTTTTATATTTCACAAGTGTGCTTATTAATATGTATTGGCTCGACCCCTTTTTTTAAAAAAAAAATCAGCAATTTTTTATACGGTCTAATTTAGTTCAAAAAGTGAATTAGAGCTTAACGTTTTCACATAATAAAAAATTTATGAGCCAATTCAGCAGGCTACTAAATATTTCAGATTATTTTAACTTAGGCTAAATAAGATAGCCTACTAAATAAGTGTAAGCACTTCTGCAAACAGACAAATTTTACAAACTTTTCTTATAACAGCCAAAAACAAATACAAACATAGGATAAGAAGGTTATTTAATGTATGTGACCAGCATGCTTGGTATTTAGCTATGTGACACTTTGTAAGCACAAGTATGCATACTAACCAAATATGCATTCCAAATCTTTTTATTAACAGCTCAGATTAATAGGCCTACATTCCAAGAAGTTCTTCCTTATCATGAAAACACTAAGGTCTAATTAAGCAAGTACACACAATGATAGGCTATATAATTCAAATTATTTAAGTGAATGATTTTAGACTATGGCCTACAAGAACAGTTATAATTTTATATACTTACAATATTATATCATAATTAAGCCATTCATTAGGCTTAAACATGATATTCTTTCGTGCAATTCAATTTTGAAACTCAAAAGACATATTTATCAATAAAATGATTAATTATAAACTGTTTTACGGCACTATAAATTGAAGTGTTAAGCAGCTAAGACATTAATGTAAAAAAACGTAAAAAAAATAGGCTACTTGTTACATCCAAAGATAATGTAGGCCCTACAAATACAAATACTGTAGGTCTACAAGCCTCCAATAGTAATGTATGCCATGCATACTCCAACCTGAATTAGATATTACAAGCTAAAAGTTCAAAGAAACAAAATAAAAAACAATGTCAGGTAGTTACACTTCTCTTAAAGCAAAACAAAGAGGTTCCCTTCATGGTTTGCTAAGTTCAGGTCAATCACACACAGAGGTGAAAGTTGGTTCCAAGAGCCAGACCTCAATCTATAAAAGCCTAATGCACAGTTAGCTTCTGAGGGAAAATGTGCAATTTTTGGTATTTTTATAATAAACAGGCACCATTTACTTTATTTAAGTGTTTTTGTTCTATAAACTATTTTGTTATTAGGCCTAAATTGAGGAATAATCCATGGAACATTAACTTTCTCACAATTAGTAAGGTTTTACACAATGTCTTCTGATAGGCTTCCTTCAATTATAACAAGTATTTTTCACACAGTAGTATTGGTTAGGTTAAGCAGGAAGTTTTTTCATTTTGTTTTTCAATCATGGTTAGGTTTTGCAGGTAGTAACTTTCTCTTTTTCAATCTAACGAAAATTTCCTCATTTTTATACTTTGGATTATTAGTTGTAGGCTAGCCATTAAATGAAGTGTTTTCTTGAAAAAAAAAATTAAAAGTTATTGTGTTAATAACTTTCAGACAATAGCAGAGGGGCCTATTTGTAAAATTATGTAGTTTTTCTCTTGATAAACTGGTAATTACCTGGTTTCCCCCTTTTTCAGGTTCCCAGTAATTCCCTTTTTTTTAAACTTATTATTATTACTTATATACATTATGCTTCAATGAGCTACACATTAGCATATAATTTTTGTAATCAGTTTTTTAAGAAGGTTGAAATAATGTTGTGAACTCATAGGATACACAAATAATGAAATACTCAAAACATGTTTTTGTAGGGGGGGGGATAAAAATTAGCCTTAAATCATATAAACTTTTTCAAACAAACTCATTTCATAAATCAGTCCACTACTAACACTTTGGAGTAAAAAAAAAAATTTCAGAACACAAACTGATTTCTAACAAGTTAGGTCTCTTGATGTATAACTTTGTAAAGTGCACCTAAACTTACCCCTTACCTTTGCTATGTTATGAAGTTTCAACATAAGGCATCAACATTAAAAGCATCATAAATGACTTAGTCTAGGCTATTTAAAATATAAAAAAAAGTCTGTAGCCTTATCTTTTTTGTGTACAGTATTTATCAAATTTATATTACATAATGTGAGTTCTAATGTTATGTTTGTAGCATTCCCTACATGAATAGTAACATGAATTGATTTAATCTAGGGCTTATTGGGTAATTGGCACAACATAGCTTACCACATGAATATGCCTATTTCAAATGCAGCCTCACAGGCTACACTAACTTGGCTACCAAATTAAACAGGCTCAGGCTATAAAAATAAAAAGCTAGTTACAAAAATTACAGACAATTTCAATTTATATGACGAAAGCAGTGAGACCCCAACTGATTGGTTTACATCCGTAAAACAATACAGAATTATAATTAAACTATTTTTGCATTGTTATTATGTAAGACTAACCCATGTCTAACATTTAAGTTTAAATAAAACAAATAAGCCTACCTGTATAGACATGGTTAGTAGAAAGAGTGGGAAGTAGGTCTGAACTTCAGATAGTACATAAGGTTGGTCTATATCCTGAATGGGCCTATTGTAGATGCAATAGGTAGGCTACTCAATTACACATGTTCAAATTAGGCTTTTTAATAAAATGTAATCCTAAATTCATTTTGTTTTGACTTGCCTAACTTCAGTTTATAGCATACCTAGATTAGAATTCTACTACACTATACTAGTAGTATAGTAGTAATTGTAATAGTAGTAATAGTAGTAGTAATAGTAGTAGTAGTAGTAGTAGTAGTAGTAGTAGTAGTAGTAATAGCAGTAGTTATACCAGTAGTAGTTAGTAGTAGTAGTAGTAATAGTAATAGTAGTAGTAGTAGTAGTAGTAGTAGTAGTAGTAGTAGTAGTAGTAGTAGTAGTAGTAGTAGTAGTAGTAGTAGTAGTAGTAGTAGTAGGCCTATTACTACAACAATAACAATATGTTGTACTACTACTACTGCTACTAAAACTACTACTATTACAGCTGCTTTTTGTAGTTCCCTACAATAACAATTTACTATATTTAGGCTTATGTTATATAGGCATTGTTACGAATTAAAACTGAGTCAAAGTATGTATTAGAACTACTAAATGCTGAATGAAAAACACAAATAAATGTACATTTTATGAATAATAATAAAATAAATAAATTCATACCGTTTGAAGTGGTCTCGAATCCGGTCCTCTCGGATATTTTCGGGTAAATTTCCGACCCAAAGATGACGAGTCTCTCTAACCATCTTGTTCTAGACTCTTCATTTGGGACATAAGTTTTCACGTTGCATCACAAAATAATAATACAAAAAAAATATTCACTCACTAACACATAATAATCACGTAACAACAAATTCCTTATTTTCAACACTGCACATTACACCTTAGCTCGAACACTATTCTACAACAAGTGACGTCACGCATCACGCTGGCGGGAGCGGATCGTGAACATGGACTCGCCAACCAGCTTGTAGACAGAGCAATGTATTGGTAAACCAATGCCAAGCATGAGAGCGAGTCTACACAGGACCAGTCCATTGTATTGTTTGAAGGGGAAGAAGCTCAAGGGAGGGGCGCAACGGGTCGAAACAGCAGGGAACACTCGTTCCGTCGGTCGGAACAGCAACACAGCAACCAACCAACTCACCAATATCACTTGTATGTAAAATAGCTTGGGGGATGTTTTATATAATTCAAAAACCAAAAGTAATATTGTTCTTCTTTGTAAGTAAAGAAGAAGAAATACATTAAGTGTTTTAAAACTACATACGTTTTTTATTAGGTCTTGAATAAATAAAGATGGCCTTGATTACTATTTTTGCTCAGTGTGTTACAGTTTGCCAAAACGTATATTTCTTTTCGAATTGTAGCTTAATTTATATACGGCCTACATTATATCAAATTAACTTATAAAAATAAAACAGAAAATAAAATGCTGGCTGAACTTAAAATATAATTATTATTTCATTATCTTGTGTTATTCAATACTAATGAATTTATTGTATTTTCTAAGAAAAAGAATTTGTCAGTTCCAAAATACGTTTTGAACATTTTTTTTCAGAAAAATGCTGAGATCATTTTCTTTATTTGCTATTCAATTTCCCAAACCTGTGAAAATCGAGTGATAGTTTTCTTAATATATCAAATAAGATAAAGTTAAGTGTTTAGTAATGTCGAACTTCAAAAAGTATATCGATTTTAACATTTTTAAATATTAATACTGTACTATATAAGATTACTGAAACCGACCATTATGAACACTTTTTATTGTCTTGAATTTTATATTATTAAAAGTATAACATACACAATTTCAAGATTATAATTATCTTGTGAATGCAGAAAAATCTTTATACATATTTTTATGCGGATGGGAGCGCTCGTAGCTTACTGTGGGTTCATTGCTGGTAGTTCGCTAGAACTCGCACCTGTTTGAAGGTTCGAATCTAGTTACTACTGTTGGTTTTCCCGTTTTACGTCGATCATAGTAACTTTCAGGTCATTATTAGTCTAACAAATAATGAAGACGTTAAAACCTTATAATGAGAAAAAAAATCTTATGTAGAACATATTGAAATGCGTTTTTTGATTAAGATTTTTGTGCATAATAAATTTTATATCTCAGCATTTCAAAAGTTTGGTACCTGAAAGAGTATAGTAGTAGCCAATATTATTGTTAACAGAAATATTTGTGGGCTATTTTTATTTAAACAAAATGTATTAATAATACTGTTTACAAATTTGGCCGCTGGAAGCAGCAGTAGCTGGAAAGCAATCATGGCAGCTGTAACCGTAGAGAAATAAAATTATAGACAGCAGCACAAGCCTGTTTCTTCATTAGGTGGAAACTGGAAATAATCAATACAGTATTTTTTCTCTTCAAAGCAATATTTAACTAACTATATAAAAAAAGTTTGAATTAGGAGTTGTTCCATTTCAGTAACATCAGAATAGAAATGCTGAAGTTATTCCAGAAGCTAAAGTGTAGAGTGTAATTTTTTGTGCTTGTTTGTGTCCTTGGGTATTTATTTTTTAAAACTTGGTAAATCTAATAAAAAATAAAATGAAAATCACCAAACCATGAAAGTGATATATGATTATGAAAAAGCTATAAAACCCTAATTATGAAGTTGCTTTGCCCCAAAGAGGGAAAATGATGTTTTTGCTATTTAGAATATTCACCTTTAATTTTGTATTTGAGAGAGTCATGCATACCTCTTAATACCATGCTGCTCTAATTGCTGTACTATTATTTAATTTTTAAATAATAGTATATCCAATTTTGAGAAAGTGACCTATTTTTCAGTTTTTTTGCTTTTTTTTAAAGAGTGACAGTGTAAAGACAATAACAACATTATACTATTTTATGTTTTACAGGTAATTTCTCTCTATATGAAGAAAGAAACAATAGTTTTAGTGGTCAAAACTAGTTTAAATTTTATTTTTAAACTGGGCTTGATAAAATAATTTCTTATATTTCAGTTTAATTTTTTAGTTTTTACTTCATATGTAGATTAATATTTTTTATCAGTTTTTAAAATGATATTTACAGCACATTCCTTGGTAATTAAATGTTTTTGTTCTATATTTTTTCAAAAACAAATAGTAAGTATTGCCTATACATTTTATTTATAAGTTGTGAATTTAGTAGATAACCTCTATGATTTTGGGTCAAGCATTAAGTACGATATTATGATTGCAACAGATTTTTTTAAAAAATTCAAAATGAATGTTTAAAAAAGGATATTAATCAGTCTACATTGTTCAACTGTTCAAAATTATTTTCAAAATATTTGTATAGATAAAAAATATATATTAAATTCACTTTTATTATAATTATTATTACATAATTAATTTAATAAACACATTTTGCAGGAAAGTTATGACAAAAATAGGTGTTGGAAGTATTGTCACTGGTATATCACTGTGTATACATTACTGGCAAATTTTCAACTGATAAGCTGATAAAAGATAAAACACCTGATAATTTACTGATATACTTATTATTAATATAGTTCATATAAAGTTACATTACTTTAAAAAACAAAAAAATATTCAATATTTTTTTAATAAAATTGATCACAGCCGCAACAATTACCAAAATTAACATTTAACGATTACACTTGACTAGATTTCAATTAGATATTAAAGTAGGTACGTTGTTTTACAGTGAAATTCACTGATTTATTTAAATGTTGTTCTTTAGTATAAATCTTGTATATTCTTAAACTAACAGTGTTTGGATTTAATAAATTCGTGCATATAAAAGCTTTTGCACACACGCATAACAATGCTTTCAAGTTTAAGTATTGTATCATTTCCAGCCAAACGTAAATGTCGTCCAACGTCCAGTTTAATTAAACTTATTATCTGCTGACGTTTTTCTTTTCTCTCCTCATCTGATGCCAATTATTTCTTTTCATGAACCTGAAAATGAAATTTTTGACACAACTGTAAAACATGTTCTTAAAAAAAATATAAAATTTTGGTAATTAAAATTCTCAAGAAAGTAATACTGTAGACATACTGCTAGAGATTTATTTTTTAATGACTCCATCCTTTCACTGTTCTTTTCCTGTTTGATTATGTTAACTTACCTATTAGTGGCAGCTGGTGGATATTTTAATAAGGGGTGCTCGACAGAATGTCCTGTTAAACATGAATTTTGTAGACCAAATGCCCAATGTATTTATGCAAATGCAAATTTATTTTGCATATAACAAACTTAACAGATTATAAAACTTGTTATATTTAAAAATAAACTCCATTTTTCTATTTTTTTTTGTTGTCAAGACTTTTTTCAATTGTTATCATACCCAGCGATGTTAAACTCTCCTGATTCACTGCATTTCTTAAATACGTTAAAGAATAGCATTCTGGTTTTGTCGTAGTCACTGAAATTGTTACTAATAAGTTTTAATGGTTTCGCTAAACACACACAAGGTTTTCTTCACTGAATGCACTTGACAATTAAACTGTTAGAGTTGTGAAATTTATTTCCGGAGTAAATTGACAAGTTTAGTTAGCCTACTTCACTGCATAAATAATGAATGGCACTGCAGAACTCACAGTGCTGTGTTGTTTTTTCACTGGCCACACCCCAATACCAGGCACCCGAATACTGGTGAGTTTTGCCGAATGCAACGACTAATGCACAGTGCTTTCCTTGAGTTTACCACTGTGTATTTAAACAATCTAATTTAAATCCATCTTAACCATTTTAAGAACATGACTTATTGCTCCATATTTTATGTACATAAAGAAATAAAATGTAAAATTTATTTATTTTTCTTTCGAGGTGCTGCAGTTCTACAGTGTTAATGTATCAGCAAGCACTGTTAAACTGTACTCTATTCTTGACTTATGTTATTTTTTATCATTTATATGAATAACAATATTTTGTTCATAAAAAAATTAACAAATAAAATTCCTTTTCTTTAATGTTTGTAGTTTCTTTACGGGTAAAATTTGTAGCCCTTTTACTGCCATTATGAAATCCTGACGGGGCATACAATTACTAAGCAAAAATGACTGCTCCACAAACCATTATTGGATTAAAGAAGTTTAATAATATTTAATAAATTCAAACGTAAATATTGTATTGTTTCACACAGATTTTTTTAATTAAAAAATAAATACTATATATTATAAAAACAAGGTGATACTGTAAAAACTATAATACTGTACAACTTACCATATGCAAAGAGGGCATGCTGGAACACATATTCACAGTGGTGTGTTTACGGGAACCGAGTCTTGTATCATAGTTGCTGATTCTGAAAATGAAATGACATTGTTTTACAGTTGCTTAGAAATTTGGAGCTTCGGTACAACACATTCCTCATCTCTCTTTAAACTTCCAGATCAACGGTTCAAACAGTAACTCAAGTTGTTTTGTAAATGTAAAACAATAGGTTGTTTAAAATTTTACCAGTAAAGTAACTTTTACGGCTTCTTTATTTTAGCTTTATATTTATTAAATTGAAAGAGAAGTTTTCAATGTTTTGGCTTTCTTTACATTTTGTAATAAAATATTTTCCCATGGAAAGTTTTACATTAAAATATGGGGGTTGATTTCTTGTATAACTTTAAACGCAAAATCCCAATTAAACAGAATGTATCAGAAAATTACTTTAACTTGGTTTTTTATTGTTATTCATAAGGGGCATAAAGTATCTAAAAAGTAATTATAAAAGAAAAATTAATCATAAAAATATTATTAAAGATATCATATCTCTGTTGTGCAACCAAGAAAGATTTGCTGTAAAATTAATTAAAAACAAACAAAAACTTGCAGAGTTGTTTACCAGTAGCTTGTTCATCCTGTTCTCTGTGCTTGCCTCACTTTAATGTATTAATCCGATGATGATGGGATAGAGTGCCAAAACACAAATTAAAAAAAAATTGACAGAAATCTAGTAATAATTGTACTATATTACATCTATATGGTTTGGGTACTAGGCATAAATGTTTTGTTATTAAATATTACATAAATATTTTTGTTACCTTTCTTCAGAATTTTGCGAGTCATCAATAAAGCTGGTAGTTTTGCTCGTAGTTCCTATTGAACAATAATTACCATATAAATAATTGTTAAAAAACCCTTTTTTTCGGAGTAACAAGAATTAACTTCCACTAGTAGTGCTTATTAAAATAATTATCATAGAAATAAAATTAAAAAAAACCTTTGTCCAAGTAACAAGATTCAACTTCAAACCAAAACTCAAAGTAAATTTTTATCAACTAAATACTAAAAAATGTAGGTAGGGACAAAAACACCAAATAGTTTCAATACAAAGTATGTTTTCGATTGTGACATCCATCATAATACATTTGGTTAACAAATAAAAACAGTCTTTATGAAAGTTATTATAAATTATGCAAATAAAAACAATTTACTTGTGTTAAACAAGAAACTTACTTCTTGTTGTCTGTGATGTGCTAGAACGGGAATCGCTTGAGCTTTGTAAATCTTCATTTTCATGCTTTATTCTAAAAGCAAAAATTATTTGTTTAGTTATTACGATAATTTTTACACACCATTAAGAGAAATTCAAAACTCAAGCAAGCAATATTTTAATCCTATCATTTATGGTTTAAAAGATTTAAATTGTTTTGTAGGGGAAATGGCAGCTGGATAAAAAAATAAGTACTTTTTTACAAGCTTATATCTTCCTTAGTTTTATATGAGAAATAAGTTCATGAAGTTTAGGAATTTTTAAAAATATTTTGTATACAGTACATACTTTTATTGTTGTGTACCTTCAATATAACACTATTATTCAACAAATACTGTAAGCAGAATGTTTTTGCATGCTATTCAAAAGTACCATAATCACAAATAATTATGAGAGTTGTTAGCCAAAGTAAAAACTATTATTAATAAAGATATTAAGAAAATAAAACTATTATTATTACTAAAGTTGTGTCCATAACTCCAAAATAAAACTCCAACAGCTTAAAAACAATCTTAAAAAGAATAATTTAGAAATAACTATGTGAAAATAGTCTGTTATGTTGATGAAATTATCATTTATCAAAATAGTGTTTGTATCAATTATTATACTCATATTTGACTTTCCTGCTTTTTAAATTGGTTTTTGACACTTGTTTTGGATAACATTTTAACTGAAACTACTCATAAATAATAAATCTGCATTAAACATTGGCTTCATTCACAGAACCCTGTAATTTTTTGCATTCAATTATTTTTATTATTTTTAGCTAAAACCCTTCAATATTACTATTGTCTGGAAAAACAAATTAAAATTTAAAATTAATATTTGGATTAAAAACTTAAATTGTAAATAACAGAGTTCTTAATTTGAACAGTTTCTGAAACAGTCACATAACTTATGAAGCTAGTGCAATTAGGTAAGTGCCTAACATCTACAGGTAAGTTTCAGTAAAAAAAATAAAGTTTTTAGTATTTATGCTTGATATTAATATAACTGGTTTTTATGCCTATTTTTGTCATTTTTTGAAAGATATTTGGTTAAAGAGTTATGTACTGGAGGCCTATTAATATGCAGGAATAAGGACTTCCTATAATATAAAAACAGGCTATTAATTTGCCTATAACAATATATTTTAATTTATACACAATATATATTGTACAGATTACTTACGTTGTACAGCAAAGCAGGCAATGCTTGAAGAAAGCCCAGTATAGAAAACATACTAAAGATAAATAAATAACCAAAATGGCAATAACTATCAGAGAAGAAGTTGTGTTAATATACACTTGTGATTCTTCTCTCACTGTGGGTAGCAGGTCTGCACTTGATTCATCATGTATGCTCTGCACTGTGCCAAAAGTACCTTCTGTAAACATATTATTACACAATCAGTTATTAAAATAATGGCGTAATTATCATCAAGGTCCAGTGTTAGAAATGTTGAACCTGGTTCATTCTTAGTTTGGGTAGCCACCAAATGCAGAGTGGCGTTGCGCTGAGCGGAATAGACTACACTGTCAAAACTAAACATATTGCTTTTAATGAAAGTGTGGCCACTGAAAGTGAAACAGATCTGAGCGACATCGCTGGATCGCTGGACTCCACTTCGCTTTTAGTGGCCAATTATATTAGACAATAGGTTATTGAATGAATAATCCGCTCCATGTTTAGTGATCTCCTGGTATTAGAAATATTAAATTTGAATGCTATTTATAAAAAAAATCATTTATTAAAACAGACATAGTATATAAAATTGTAACAAATGAAATTAAGTTTTTAATAATGTTGAAGTCTAAAAAGTAAATTGATTAACACATTTTTTTTTGTATGCTAAAAATTGAAAAAAGGTCAACCAGTCGTTTATGAGAACTCATCTTTAGTACAGAATATTTACATAACAGTCATATAGATGACAATAAATAAGTTGTTACAGATGCAGTCAATTTAAGGAAAATGTGTTATAAGAGGTAAAAAGCTAATCTATTATTAAAAAAATAAGAAATACCTTTTTTTCTAATAGTGGCTTCTATTCGGAGCACATTACTGAAGCCCGTGTACCATACATCATCTGTTAAATGTGGCAAAACCTGAACAAACATTTAATGAGTAAATCAGTCCTCATTGAGCTAGTTGTCAAATTATGAAACAAAAAATGTACAGTACTGTACTGACAGCATACTTCCATACTTGTGCTTAACTACTACAAACTTGCAATGTCTATTTTAAAGCCAAAGCAGCTGCCTCGGTGGCCGAGTTTGATTCCCGGCCAGGGCTTGACATTTTCATACGCTATAAATCATCCCATCGTCTGCATTAGCCCAAGTGTACACAATAGTCAGACATTAAAAAAAAAAAAAAAAACAATATAGCAGGTTCTATTTAACAATTATGAAATACCCTACACTGGTTAGAAGTTAACTAAATCATTAAACAGTTATAGTTTGACTACTTCTTTAAAAGCTGACTTTAACATTAGTCCTAATATGATGGTTGAAGAGCTACCTAGTCTGATAAGTTGAGAACTACTGCTAAACACTAAAATCTTTTAAATATTTTAACTTTACAGACATTTATTTTTTCCATTTCCTGTGATTATTAAAAATTATTTATTGTTTCTTAACATATATATCCAACAAACAATTTCTTCTTGGATAGTTGACATTTGTAGATAGTCATGAATGTCAGAGTAGCATGGATACTGGAGTGCATCTACAATGATTATCTAATTCTACATCCTCTACATACATTGCATGTTAAACTTGCTTACATTGGCACAATGTTCAATGCCATAAGTCCAGACAGCTTTTAAAATGAAACAATAAACCAACAGCTTGTTATTAAATAAAAAGGCATACTGTCTAACCAGGAGCCAAAGAAGTTCAGAATTGATAAACACAAGTGTCACTTTATTCTTGATGTAATATTTCCATGTAGTTGATGGTCAAAATGAAATCCTAGATAATTAACACTTGGATTTTGAACTGGAATGCAGATACCTTTCTAAAGGAAGAAGGTAATACTGTATAATCTGATTTAGAAGTATTAGCTTCTATATACCACTTTGCTATATATAGCAAAGTGAGCATTTTTCTCACTATTTTGCATTAAGCTCGGACGCCACCGTTTTTGAGGCGGAGTTATTTGCAATTGATGAGGCATTGAGGCAAATAGTAACGAGACCATGGTTAAATAATAACATAGTGATATTAGTTGACTCTAAATCGGCATTACAAGCAATTGCTGACTACACATCTGCAGGCTCTATGATAGAATCGATCCAGAAGAAATACAAAGTAGTTAAACATATTACCAAGGAATTGGTTCTGCAGTGGATCCCGTCACATGTAGGTATACAAGGGAATGAGCGGGCAGACAGGCTGGCCAAACAAGGAACCCTTATAGTGCAGAAACCAAAAAGAATGCTCACACTGGAGGCTCGGATAGTGCACTGAAGCGAACATCTTATCTTGAATTTACAAACAAAGTCAAGGAAGACATAAAGAACAAGCCTTATGAGATTGTTTTAGACTTGTATGGGTAGGTCAAAGACCTCCAGAGGAGGACATCTGTCGTGGTCTTTCAGCTGACAACTGGACACGACTGTCTGAATGAACACCTGAAGAAAATTAAGATAATAAACTATGACAACTGCACATTGTGTGAATGCCCAGACACCATCATGAACAAGGACCATCTCCTGGTCTGCAGAAAATTAGATGAAGAGAAGCAGAGAAGAGGAGACCTCCTGGCCTCTACTGGGAAGCAAGATCAAAGATGGTGTGAGCCAGCGGAAGCCAATGGAAAACAACAAACAAACAACATATACCACTTTGCAAAACAGTCACTAGAGTCCTTGTAGTTGACTACCTGTATCATCCAAGTCTTTATAAAAATAAGTTGGGGAAAAAGTACCTGTTGATAGTTACCAAAAGTTTATAGTACAGAATGAAAACTTTTGAAAACTTATTTTTCACCAACTTCATTGGCAAAAATTACAAAAAAGAGACTTATAGGCATGAAACTTATAGTCAAAAAAAGATTTATGTAAGTATTTAATAAGCATTAAAACTACTGTATTTTTTTAGATTAATTAATTTTTTTACTGATAAACCACATTTTTGTTTTATCATTTCCAAAAACTATGCTTTCATCCTCCTTATTTTCCTGGATAATCAAGGTTCTATTTTAAATAATTTTGGGAAGTAAGGTAAAACAAAGTACAAAAATATTACTCTAAAAAAGTATATATGATAGGCTTACATTCTGCTTCAACCAAGTATAGAACATCTGATCAAATGTAGATTGGTCCATCAGGCTTATCCCGTCTTTAGTGAGTTCTGCAATACAGCCAGATGCTGTTTGGTAATAAGTGACCAATATATCATAAGAGCACTGGTGGAACAAGTTATAAAGTGAATGTTCTTTAAAAGGAACAGCTATAGTACTTGGTTCTTTGCTGTCATCTAGCAGTGGCAGTGGGATGAAAGAATTCGTCAAGTTTTCTACAGAAGTTTCTTCTTGAAGCTGGTTTTTGTCATCTGTAAAAGTCATTACTAACTATTTAAATGAAAGAAATTATAAATATTGGCATAACTTCACTGTTTGCCTCCCCTTCACTGTAAACCTCCACCCATATAAAGTACTATATACAATTTTTTCCAAACTTAAATGATCTTAATTCATAATTACTTTAATAGAATACAATTTTCTATTATATTTCATTTTCATCACATGTTACTTTTGTTTTCTAACTACCTACATTAAGTAAAAGAAAATACATAAAATTATTATTAAAAAAAATCAATATGTTGCTTTTACCGGTTATGTCTGTATTGAGGTTCCCCAAATTTAAAAAAGTGGTTTTTGGAATGATGCCTGTTTTTCTGTTTAAATGTGAAAATTTTTAATTAAATTTTAAAGACCAATTTTAATTAAATTTAATATGTGAACATATGTTTAGTCATATCTTTAAAAATTTTTTGGGTAACTTAATTTTGAGGTTGGTGCCACAATAAAAAAAAACATTTTCTCAAAAATAGCTATAGCAATAATTAATTTTTATTAATTTTATATCAAATGTAGATCCAAGTATATGAAGAAACTGTAGGTTGTTATTGCCATGAAAGCATACATTTTATTTACATTCAAACAAACACATAGAAGGCATTTTATGTTATTTAATAAAATACTATTGACCTATAGGTTGTTACAAACTATAAGTTGTTAGTGCCATAAAAAGGAGTTACCAACAAAAAAGTGGAATACTGATAATAAAAGAAGTCTAGGAAAGCATACACTTTTCACACTTTATTTACATTCAAACAAACACATAGAAGGCATCTTATGTTATTTACTGAAATATTATTGACCTATAGGATGTTAAAACTATAGGTTGTTATTGCCATAAAAAAGAGTTACCATAAAAACAATAGAAGAAGTTACCAACAAAAAACAAACACATAGAAGGAATGGAAAACTGACAATAGAAGAAGTCTAGGAAAGTCTATAAGCATAAACTTTTCACACTTTATTTACATTCAAACAAACACATAGAAGGCATCTTATGTTATTTACTGAAATATTATTGACCTATAGGTTGTTAAAACTATAGGTTGTTATTGCCATAAAAAAGAGTTACCAACAAAAAAGTGGAAAACTGACAATAGAAGAAGTCTAGGAAAGCATAAACTTTTCACACTTTATTTACATTCAAACAAACACATAGAAGGAATCTTATGTTATTTAATGAAATGCTATTGACCTATAGGTTGTTAAAACTATAAGTTGTTAGTGCCATAAAAAGGAGTTACCAACAAAAAAGTGGAAAACTGACAATAGAAGAAGTCTAGGAAAGCATAAACTTTTCACACTTTATTTACATTCAAACAAACACATAGAAGGAATCTTATGTTATTTAATGAAATGCTATTGACCTATAGGTTGTTAAAACTATAAGTTGTTAAAAGGAGTTACCAACAAAAAGTGGAAAACCATAAAAAAGTCTAGGAAAGCATTACTAACAAAAAGTGGAAAACTGACAATAGAAGAAGTCTAGGAAAGCATACACTTTTCACACTTTATTTACATTCAAACAAACACATAGAAGGAATCTTATGTTATTTAATGAAATACTATTGACCTAATATTTTAATGAGTTATTTTCATTTTATAATTTAGCCCCGTTTTAATCTATAGGTACACAAATAATATTATATTTTGAACTGTATTTTAAATCTGTGAGCAACAAAATTTAATATTAATACTTACTAGAAACTTTATCACTTGTAATAATTTTTGAGCAATCCTGGCCATTTGTACTTGTTGTTATTGTAAGGGGTATAACTTTATTTATTTGTTTTTTCATTTCCATTCTTGGAGTCCATTGTTCACCATTAGTTCTCAGTACTTTCACAAAATCATTTTGAGCATCATATACTTTCTTTGCGTTTTGGTATCTAACATAACCTTCATAATAAGCTTCATTCAACAAAGGTAACCCATATCCTTTGAGAAAGCCACCAAACACATCCGAAAAGACAATAACCATCATTGAAAATGTGTACTCCGATTCAACAACATCCTTCATTGCAAACAAACATAATTTGAAATACTCAACTATAATAGGCACATTGCGAGGTACCTGTTTAGGTAAGAGATCTTGAAATAGTCTTCGACTATAAAGTAAAGCAATGTCATCTTGATTCCAACATTCAAGACGACCGAGATCTCTTTTTGAAAATAAAACTGTACCTACATTTGGCGATTTGCAAGCAACTGTTTGAGCATTAGTAAAACCTATTGACAATTTAATAAACAGTAAACATAGGACATAATTTGGCCCCAGTAAAAGTATCATATTATTTAGAAAAATGGTACGGTTACCATGGTTTCCTTTTCAAACAAAAATAAATTATATTGTTTTTACTTTTCACTTTTATTACTTAATAAATAATTATAATGTTAACAATTTATATAAACAGTCATGTAAGAAAGTAACTTTAATTACAGTACTAGTAATTTATTTTACACATTCCTAACAGGTAGATTCATAAAGTGTATTTAACTTCAGTTTTTGAAACTAATAATAAAATAGTTTTTTTCAGAAAAATATGAATATAAATATTTAAACTTTGTTAGCTAAAATAAAAAAGATAAATTACTTAATAAAACAGTATATTTTCTCTACTATAACAAATATATTATTATAACCACTTTGTATAAACTAATATATCAATATATATATATATATATATTGGAATATAATATTCCATCCATGAAGAAGGTTTTGGATTGAAACTACAGGAGTTGATTTTGGAGATATAGGTGTCAAAAGAGGTCATCACACCAATGGATTTCTTATGGGAAGTCAGTGAATCAGCTAAAAATCGAGTGCTGAACATTTAAACTAGTGTTAAAATGTCACTAGGCTATGTTCAATGTGTTCAAATATCTAGGCTATTGATTAGAATTTAAAGGCATGTTTACAGATATAAGTAGAACATAACTAAACGGTGAAATTATGATGCATTGCCTTTACAATAGATTTAAAGGCCAACCAAAGGAGATTAACCCATTAATGAAATATGTTTGTAAATATATATAAATATATTTATAAGCATATAAATATATCAAAGTAAATATAAATATATCAAAGTCAATAGATAGTTTAATTAAGCAAAAAATTAGAAATGAATATCAAATATGAAATAATCAAAATAGTTCACTTCGAAATTCTTAAATTACTGTGTAATATAATTATCAATTAAATAAAAGGAATGTAAATAATAATTAAGTTAGTATTATTGCAACATAACAATCAGATCACATATTTAAATAATTAGGGGATTAACCTATTTTCTTCCTTCTAGTGGTCTTTTAACTCACCTTGTAAAGGCTAGCGCGGTTTTGAAACTTCACTTGTTCATATTCAGACCATAGTACAAGTGGCCAAATCCCTTTGCCAAGGTCGTCACAAAGTCAAAAAAACATTGAATTACATGCCTCAACATCAAACACAATTTTATTAAAGCGCACAATGACAAGATTTGGTTTGGCCAAACACTATCATGCAATGCAGTTCAGACTACAACAACATACGAGAATGTAAAATGTAAAACAAAAGTGGTCTCAATCTATCAGTCACAAGAAGGGGCAGTACCTAAGCCAAGTAAAAGCCAATCAGAGTGCAAAACGTTACCTCAAAAAAGCAAAAAAATTTTTTAAATATTAATAAACGAAAGGCTATTTTTAGAAAGTAGAATGATTCTGTAACATTTCAAATTCAATTTTAATAGTTAATGAAAGATAATACCAGACAATTTAAGTGTTAATTAAAGTAAAAACTAATTAAATGTGATGAACTATTAAAAAAATTAATAAGGACATCTAGAACAGAATATTGAACTCAAAGACTAGTAGGTAATATTCACAAAAATTTAAATATTTAAAAAAAGACTTAATGTAACAAACACTCAAAATAACTTTCTACGTAATTCTATTGTTTTAAAAAAATATATATAACTACTACTCTATCTGTACGATCACTCTGACCCAAGATAAAAGAATGTATGTTATAATAACAGTAATTAAATGTACATTTTATTTTTTTAAATGAATCAAACCACTAAAACAAATTTTCAAATTGTGTACTTACACCTTAAAGGTTGGAAATCAAATATTCAGGTAACATTTTTAAATTACACACTGAAAAAAGCTGGGAAATATTCAGCTAGTTAAGTGATATTAAAAAAAATATGTTTCTGTTTCTTCTCTTTATTTGTTTCACCCAACTTTGGGGTACTCTAAATCAATCACTTTTTAATGTTCTGTGCCTTCCTCGTAGCCCAGTATTGCTTCATTCGTTGTGATCTTGCTTTTCTTTCTTCGTCAGAGATTTGGATCGTTCGCTTGGATTTGACTTTGCCTTGGAACCGTTGCTTCTTGTCCTTGGTTATTGTTTTGGCTGTTTTGTCCATGAACAAAGTGTCAGTGATTTGTAGTTCTGTAAAGTCTTTCTCTGTTTCTCTAAACCAAAGTGGTTTGGCTCTTTTATTGCGAAAGTAGTCAAATATTTTTTTGGTTAGTCTATTTTTGTCCATTCAGAGGAAATGCTCATAAAAATCAATTCTCCTTTTTCTTATTGTGTCTGATAGTGTTTCAGTTTTTTGGTAAAGAGTTTCATTCCTTTGGCTCTTTTATTGCGAAAGTAGTCAAATATTTTTTATGTTTCAGTTTATTAATTCAGTTTTAACAATTTTTAAGGTATAGTTACACAAATGTTTATTACAGGGGTTTTACAAATCAACAGTCATTAAAAAAGTGCATTATTTTTTTAGTTATTTATTAACTAATTTTTAGTTAATAATAGTGTTATTAGTTATTTTTAAAGATTTTGTTTTTTACTTTGTTTAAAATGTTGCAGATGAAAAATAATATAAAGTAATATGTCCAATATGTACAGTAGTGCATCTGGACTTGTATATTGATTTCTGTTGTTATTTACTGATTAAAATAAATAAGGGGCACCAATCCTTATTAGGGGCACCAATCTGCTGAACTAGGTATTTTAAGAGGTAAGTTGCACAATAGGTCAATTGATCGCAGTGCCTGGGGTTGAACAAATCCCTTCCTCTAGAATATAATCTAATCTACTGATTAAAAGTAACTTTTTACAATAGTTCTCCAGAACTATTTATAATAAACTAAGTAAAATTATATATACTAAAAACTATATACTAAAACTATATACTAAAAATAATTTATTTCAGCACAAATTAAAAAAAATATTTTTTATATAATACAGAAGAGTATATCATAACATAATTATTATAATAGATACTACATGATGATGACAATGATGGTGATGATGGATGACGAATGACCGATGACGATGATGATGATGATGATATGTAATAATAGATTAGAACAATTAAGAGAGATTAATTAATTTATTTTTCAGAGATTAACATTTTTATTTAAAACAAAGTTTAGTTTATAATAGCCAATCATTATAATTCTGAAATATATACATATCTTTTAGGTATTTATTTTGAACAAGAACTTGAACATAAGATAAGAATATCTTAAATATTCTTAACGCTTTTACAAATTTACACAAAAATATGCAATTTTACAATTAATTTACGATTTTTTACATTTTTTGCTTAATGCTTTGCTTAGTCTTTTAGAAACATCAGCCCAGTTTATGATATCAAAAATAGCTTTTGTATAATCAGCTCGAGCATTTTTGTATTGAAGATAGTAAGCATGCTCCCAAACATCAATTCCCAGTAGAGGGAAGATACCTATAAACAACAGGCTTAGTAAGAAAATAAAAATAACTGTATGTTGATTTAATAGTAGTTTTCTGAAGAACTACAGAAAACCAATCATCTATTGAAATAGTGAGCATTAATAACAAATTTAAAATATCTTTTTTATTTCACACTTTTTGGAAAAAATGGTTTTACAAATTTTTAGTGGTGAATATTTTAATAAGGGGTGCTGTATACAATTTTGAGTGTAAAAATTTATTCCAACAAATTTACATTATTTGAAAATAACAAATTTAACAAAATATTACAAAATATGTTTAAAAATAAATTACATTCTTCTATTTTTGCATTGACAAACATTTACAATAACCTTTTCAATAAATTTTGTTATTTGTGAAAATCATGCTTTTTTTATTGATATACTCAGCCCTATTAAATCCTTATGGTTCGTTGCATTTCTAAAATATGATGTAACTCTTTTCAGTATAGAAAATAAAGTTCTGGTTCTGTAATTGATACTGGAATTGTTATATAAACACACACACACACACACACACACAAGGTGTGTTCAGGAAGAAACGAGAATTTAAATATTTTGAACAAAATATTTATTTATTCTTTTACATTGATGTTGTCGCCTTCAAAATAGTCCCCATTAGAGATTATGCACTTGTGCCAGCCCTTCTTCCAATCCTCGAAACACTTCTCAAACTCGATCTTTGAGATAGCCTTTAGTTCTTTCAGCAATGTGCATTTAATGTCAACTATGGCTGTAAAACGACAGCTCTTTAAAGTTCTTTTTATTTTTGGAAATAGGAAAAAGTCACACGGCATGTCTGGCAGATATGGAGGCTGGGGCATCGTTACAGTACTGATTTTGGCCAAAAATTCACGAACAAGCAATGAAGTGTGAGCTGGTGCATTATCGTGGTGCAAAAGCCATGAATTGTTTTTCCACAGATCCGGGCGTTTTTTTCGGATTACTTCATGCAAATGGCATTGAACTTGTAGGTAGTACTCCTTATTGACCGTTTCACCTGGTGGCAGGAATTCATGATGCACTATGCCATTAATATCGAAGAACACAATGAGCATAACCTTCATGTTCGACTGCACTTGTCGAGCCTTTTTCGGTCTTGGCAAGCCAGAATGCCTCCACTGGAATGATTGAGCCTTAGTTTCGACATCATATCTGTAAACCCATGTTTCATCACCTGTTATAATACGTTTCAGTAATTCTGCATCGTCGGTGACTTCATTTAGTGACTCTTGAGCAACTTCTATTCAACGCTGTTTTTTTTTTCAAAATTCAACAATTTTAGAATGAATTTTGCTGCCACGCGTTTCATATACAAAACATTGGAAAAAATGTCATGACATGATCCAATCGATATGCCAACATCATCAGCGACCTCTCTAATTGTGATTCGGCGATTGTTCATAACCATTTCTTTCACTTTTTCCATGTTTTCATCGGTTGTTGATGTGCTGGGGCATCCAGGGCGTTCGTCATCTTCAATGTCTTCACGGCCTTCTTGGAAACGCTTATACCACTCTTAAACTCTTGCTTTACTCATAGCAGACTCACCATAGGCCTTTGTTAACATTTCACACACTTTGTTACACTTTATTCCATTTTAACGCAAAATTTGATACAAATTCTTTGATCCATTTCTTTTAACAAATGAAAATCGCTGAGCTGGTAATAACACGTCTAAACTTAGTGGCTATCACAGACAAAGTCAACAATGAAAACAGCTGAAAGTTTTATCATATTTCAAGGGCATGTATACCGACAAAATAAAAAAAAAAGTTTGACAATCGGACTCTCCAAGCCCTTGGAATTTAAAAATTCTTTTTACTTTCTGAACACACCTGTGTGTGTGTGTGTGTGTGTGTGTGTATTATATATATAATGGTTTTGCTAAACAAACATGCAAAGTTTTCTTTATTGAATGCACTTAAAAAATGAGATTAAACTCTTAAGGTTGTTAAATTCATTTCTGGAGTAAATTGACAAGTTCAGTCAATTTACTGCTCGACTTGTTTTTTTACTTCACTACACAAACACACAAACAATGAAAGGCACTGCAGAACTTGCAGTATTGCTTTGCCTCTTCATTGCTTACACCCCAATGCAATTGAATGCCAGCATATTTTGCTGAATCTAACTAAAAGCAACAATTAATGAACATGTGTTTAATGCAGTGCCTTCCTTGAGATTACAGGACAACTCTTATGTACTTCAACAATGTCATTGAAAAAGCTGTTTTAATCATTTAAAAAATTTGTCATTAAGTCCTGATAAAAGTATAAAATGTTAAATTTATTTATTATTTGTTTTTTTTTGGATGCTGTAGTTCTACAGCACCAATGTACTAGCCGCCAAATTATAATCAGTACACCATTTTGTTTTGGATATTGAAATTTTGTATTGCTTATATAAATGTTAGCATATAATAGGCCTATGTGCAAGGTGTGACAATTAAATAACCAAACTGGTGTTACAAAACATTTTATTTTATTGACCACCAATTACATTACAAAATTTATTTCCTTCAATGTACTTTCATTGCTGATCCCTGCAACTCTCCATACGTATTTTCTATTCTTCGAAGCAGTACTGGAAGTCTGTTTCTGTCAGCTTGCTGAGAATCTACATCACTTTTTCTTTCACCACTATGAAATCTTGCCCCTTTATAAGCTCTGATTTGACCTTAGAAAATGAAAAATTCACAGACTAGGTCAGGTGAGTACATGGTCGGTCCTACACTGTGATGCCTTATTTCGCAAAGAATGCTTTTACAGACAAGGTGGAATGGGAAGGGGCATTGTCTTCTCACTCATTCATAAAAGGAGGGGTCTATCATGGCCTCTATGTAATAATGTTGATTGACCGTCTGATCTTTGGAGACCCAGTGTACATACACAATTCCACGCATGACAAAAAGAAAACATCATGGCCTTGAATTTTGATGTGCTCATTTTTGCTTTCGTGAAGTGGAGCTTTTCCATTGCATCTATTGGCACTTTGTTTCACAATCATAGGTAACAAGGCACAACTCCACATAGTTGCTTAAAAGGTCAACACAATGTTCACCCTTGATTCCTTTTGCTCTGGAATAAGAAGTTTTGGCAACATTTTTTCACAAACTTTCTGCATGTTCAATGCAATGATTCATGCAGAAATGTGACAGATACTTTCTTTGTTAATTCCTGAGATTTCAGCAAGAGTTCAGACACTCAGACAATGATTTTGCGGATCATTTTACCAATTTTCTGAATGATGTCCATTTTTAATGTTGAGGATCGTTTAGGACGTAGATCATTTTTGGTTGTTCCTTGTCCCTCCTTAAACCTTTTAAACCACTCAAAAACTTGTGTGAATGATAAGCATTCACTTCAGTACACTTTCTTTAACATGCAGTGACAAGCTTTTTAACAGTGTCCATCAAGCTCAGGGTGGGGGAAGCATCAACAAGCACATCAAACCTGTCACAGCACTCACTGTTTGCTGGTAGCAGCACCAGTCCAGTTATTTAATTGCCCACATCTAGTATATTTAAATCAGATTTGTATATTATTTTTAATAAATACAAAAACTGTAAGAATAACATGAACCTCTTTTAATTGTTTATTACTCACCAGTAGTTGGAAAAAGAGGATCTTGTCTGACAGTGAAAGTGATTTGTAGATTGCAAAAATTAAAATTGTAGCCAAGCCATGCCCAACCAGAGCCTGGAATGGAGTTGGCTTGAGCAGTCAATAGCTTTCTGAAGTTTTCCCAAGAATGAAAATCTCTATTAATAGCTTCAGTGAATTCAACTGGAAAAAAATTTATGTTGGTAAATTATATTTTATTTTTACATTAAAGCTGTGATAGTTGTATTTGAATTGAACTACTAAAATACAATAACACTCTGTCATAATACTGTACAAACAAACATATATTATGTTAAAACACACCATCTGCTTGAATTCTACTAAACTAATTTTTATGTATCCACCACTGTATGGGTCATTTATTCTGGAATATTTCAGTGTAAGTTTTATATTTATAAGACATGTTATAATCTGTCAGCTATATTCACTGAATATTTAACTTCAATTGATTTTGTATTAAATATAGTAAAACATACTATACAGCTGTACAATACAAATTAAGAAAGATAAGCTACATTCTTTCTATAAAGTATACACAAGCTAAACTCAAACACCAAAACTTAAATTTTTTTAGAAATAAAAAAATCTGTGTTAAAAACATAATTCCAATTAAAATTATGTATAAATATATGTTCCACAAATGATAATAATTAATTATTAGCCTAATATTAACAAGTTAAAAAAAATCAAATAAAAAAATTAACTATGAGTAATTGAGGTTTTGTTGTGGCTTACCAGTGGGTTTACCACCTTTTGGAGAAAGATTCTGCCAAAATATGGAATGATTAATGTGACCTCCTCCATTAAATTTTAATCCAGAAGTGTATTCAATGGCTTTTGACACATTTCCTGTAAATAAACATAACTGAAAGTGAATTAAATTTTATTATATATGTAAATGCTTTTCCTGTACTAGGAATAAACAAATCACAAAGGTGCATCAATGCAAGTTCGAGCCCAAATTAAGTCAGTACAGATTTGAGTGCTCTTTCTCTCTCTCTCTCTCTCTCTCTCTCTCTATATATATATATATATATATATATATATATACGTATGTCCAGAAAGTAAGTTCCGTTTCAATTTCTGTACACTGCAGCTCTGCGATCGTAGTTCCGCAAATGAGCGGTAGACGCTCTGTATCAAGAAGAAGAAACGTGCACCATTTTGAGATCGCTCTCAGCCATGTACACTTTATTGTGCTTTGTTTACAATGTCGGTGTTGATTGAAAATCCCGCCGCTTGTGAAATCAGATCTGTGATTCGTTTTCTGAATGCTAGGAAAGTGAAACCAATTGAAATTTATTGGCAAATTTGCGAAAGTTTACGGACAAAATGCGATGAGTGATTCAATGGTGAAAAGATGGGTCTAACAGTTCAATGAAGGACGTAGTGAAGTGCACGATGAAGAACGAAGTGGGCGTCCATCTTTGGTTACAGAAGAACTGGTTTACGCGATTGATGACAAGATCCAGGAAAACCGCAAGTTTACAATTAGTGCTCTCGCTATGGAATTTCCCCAAATCTCACGATCACTAATTCATGAAATTGTTACCAAAAAACTGAAATTTTGTAAACTTTGCTCATGTTGAGTACCAAAGATTCTTACTGAGCAACACAAAACAAACCGGATGGGTAGTGCACTTCAGTTTTTGACCCGTTATGATGAAGGCGGTGAAGAATTTCTGACACAGATAGTCACAGGAGATGAAACTTGGGTTTCTTACGACACCCCTGAAAGTAAGCGGCAATCAATGGAATGGTGGCACACTTCATCCCCAGCAAAGCTTAAGCCGAAACAAATCTTGACACCTCAAAAATGATGTGTACAGTGTTCTGGGACTGGAAAGGCATCTTACTCATTGATTTCTTACTGTGTGGTCAAACAATCAAAGCAGATGTTTATTGCGAGACACTTAGGAAATTTCACCGCACAATAGAGAATAAGCGCCGAGGATTGCTGTCAAAAGGTGTTGTTTTTTTTCATGACTGCACGACCACACACTGCAAATGTGACGAAAAACCTCCTACAGAGATTTGGCTGGATGTGTTTGACCATCCTCTGTACAGCCCTGACCTCACTCCTAGCGACTTTCATCTTTTCTTACATCTCAAGTCTTTCCTTGGCGGTCAACACTTCAACAATGACGAAGAGCTGAAAGAAAATGTTTCCAACTGGTTGAAGACAGGCGGCAAACTTCTATGAAGAAGGTATACAAAAACTTGTGCCACGCTATGACAAATGCTTGCAAAATTTCAGCAGTTATGTGGAAAAGTAGTTTAAGAGTTGTAGAATTTTGTGCAATAAATAATTTTTCTGTATCTGTACACAGTTTAATTTTATTACCAAACGGAACTTACTTTCTGGACGTACCTCGTATATATATATATATATATATATATATTATCTGATATATCTGCGTATAGACACTGTTGGATCATGCAAAGCACTCCGACTCATGTCTTGCTCCTTCTAATCCTCCACACTTCAAAGAGGGCAGAGGAACCAAGAACACCTTAATCCGGGGTGCATCTGTAGTGACAACCACCGGCAACCTGGTCAGCATCTGTTCATCCAGAGGATGTGGCTGTACGTAACGCTCCAGGAACTAACAATCTCTGGTTCTAAAAATCCCAGTTGAAACACTGGACCTTCAAGATTACAAGAAACTATATATATATATATATATATATATATATATATATATATATATATATATATATATATATATATATATACCCACCAGAGGAGGAGTGCAGACTAGCTGCACCTATTGAGAGGATTTAACGTCCCTTGCAGTACCCAAGTCTAACACACACTTATACATACAACACTACACTTACAACTTTAACACTTTATACTCACTCTTACATTTAGGGGTCGCCTCCCTAAATGTAAGTGTGACTGTAAAAAAACAGTATATTACAGTTTTGAGTCCAAACTTGTTTGATATTTTTTCACTTGCAATTTTGAATAAAAGTCATTCAAAAAGATTCACATAACTTTAGTTGTAAATAAAAGTCCCAGGTAATCAGTATTTTAGTTCTGGTATACATTATTTTGAAGGTAATATTTAATAAGGTACAAAGTCAATTAATAGTTAGATTTAATACAAACATAATTTTTTTTTGTGTTTAACGTCCGACTATTGTGCACACTTGGGCTAATGCAGACGAAAATACAATGAGTAAAAAAAAAAATGAAATAATGATATGAGTATGAATGCGACAGTATTACCCTTGGTATTTATTACCTACACTGAACACATAAACACTGACGGATTAATGCGATTTTGTGGGTGGGGTGGTTGGTTGGATAATTCAACTTGTAAAAGATCCTGCCTGGGGAATGAAAAATTTTAAAATAATACCTTCAAAAAGTAGCACTGTCAAGCTGTTTTGAGACTTAAAACAGATATAAAATAAGTGTAAAAATTTGCTCCATTTTAGACAAAAAAAATCACTTAATTTTTTTAGATTCCTTTTTTACAATTCTTATTATTATTTGCAATGCCACTCATTTTTAAACAAAAGCTGTACTAAAGAAAACATGTTTTTTCTTCTTTCTCTTCTTCTCAATATTCCTATCCGTAATTTTTCATATATAGCTGCAGTTATTCTTGTTGCTTTGTTCTTACCGTTAACGATGATCCCTTTTTAGTTTTGATCAATTTTACAGTCAAGAAAGATCTTTCTGTATTGCAGTTAATGCAGGAAGAGAAGACAGAACCAAATATAACATAAAATTGATTAATTCTGTTTCCACTTTTAGTATAAGCGTTACAAAGTGCATAAACATACATTTGTACATTTCATGCGTATACAAAATTTCATGCGTATACAAAGTTGAGATTGGGATAATGTGACAGATTTCGGACTCCTCAGAGGCCTTAGATGCTTTCTTGACTCTTTTCCTTGAAGCTACGCATATACTTCCATTTTATGGAAGTAAAATAGGATCTTTTACATTTTTTTTATACAGAATTATATATGATACACATAATTTTGTATAAACAAAATAATTTATTTTACTTGTAGTAGTCACTTATTTAATTTGACTATAAAATTGTGAGTTATTAAATGGCCATTATTTACTAATGGAATTGTTATAATTTAAACATTATAAATTGTTATATATTGTTTATATATAACCCTATTTATAAATGTTATCATTTAGGGTTAAATAGTTACATATTGTTATTTATTGGAACTTGAGAAAGTTATTTGGTAGAAAAATACTATATACCTATTAGAGTAAGCATTTTAAAAAAACTTCTAATTTTACCTCTTGAAAGAGCTTCTTTCATTTGATTTTCAATTGAATTCAAGTTTGAAACATAAGTTGCATGATGCTTAGTGTGGTGTATCTCCATGATTTCTTTAGAAATTATGGGCTGGAGTGAATCATAAGGGTAAGGCAAATTCGGAAGAGTGTGATTTTTTCTAGAAGTCTTTGCCAAACCACTGAAAATTAATTTTATTTTTATTATTTGATCCATCATGTTACTTTCGCCTTACTGTACTATAAAAGAAGATTAAAATACAAGTTAAACAAATTTGTTTTTGTGCTTAAAAAGAAGATAAACTCCGATTAATCATTTGTAGAGGAAATTTTACTATTCTATGGTATTACTAATACAAAATAATTCTCCTGCTTTTACCAACAATTAATTGTGTGTTTACTACTGACATTGGTATTATATATACTTGGAGAAAAAGCCTAATTGAATAAATGTAACACTACTATTTTGTATTAAAAATGCAGACAAACAAGAAAGGCATACACTTCTTAAAAAAATACATAATAATAAGAAGATCAAACTCAAGTAATGTAAATTGAATACTACTATGAATTTAAAAAATCAAGTTATGTGAAAGCTCTGTGTTATGTAACAATAAGCAATTAAAAAATAACAGTTTCTTTCAAGTTAATTCAACCCTACACATACCTTATAAGATTTTCCAAACACTTTTTATTAACAAACATTATATTATTTATATGTAGTTTTAAATTGCTTATTTATTAGCAAATAACTTATATAGTAGCAAATCTAAATTTGAAGTTGAGGTTATAAAATTAAGCAGAAAATAGAATGTCAACCTATGATCATCTGTTAATATTATATTCTTCAAGGTTTATTATACTGTTCAGTTATTTGTTGTCACATCATATTAAGAGTGTAATAACTAATAAGTTATGTAGGAAATGTTATGATCACTGTTGACAAGTAATATTGCATTATTTGCTAATATTGTAACATTTATTATTTTAAAAAATGGTTTAAAGCTAGCCTACCCTCTTCTTAAGAAAATGTAAACAGACTTCTGGTTATTTAATTTAGACCTATGCATGTTATAGACACTGAATATATACATTAATGTAGATTAACTTATAATCCAGGACTTCTTTAGTTATCTGGCACTTTCAAAAGGGCAAGAAGGGGAGAAAAAGAGAAGTAAAAACATTACATACTTTGTTCAGTAAATATAAGTTTTTCTATATGAAACCACCTTTTTAGTCAGCCTCATAAATCTGGCCTGATATGCAAATGTCGGATTATTAACCCAGAAGGCTAACATGTGTACAAATAAGATTAAAACTAATGCTTCATTGTAGAGACTACAACTACATGGTTTATCATAAAAAACATAATGTAAACATTGAAAAAAATATAATTACTTTCATTAAATTTCAACAAATTATATTTTAACATATAATAAGGTTTTGACACAGTTTTTGCATTGACTGGAAAGCTGGGATGTTGGTGTTGTGGTATGTCCACTGTAGTTGAAGGCATACCTTCTTGCAGAATATAAGCAATAATCTAGTGCCTATTTCATAAGGTGCTTAAAGTTTGACAATTGAAAACTATGCCTTTTCATTTTTACAAGTTGGCAATATTGCTTGGCAAGAGAGTATCAAAACATTAGTTTCCCACCATCCAATCTTTCACTGTATTGTTCACAGAAATAATGTAAGAATTATATTAACTTTATTATTAACATTTATAAATATCGAAAATATGGCCAAGAAAATATCGAAGTTAATGGAATCTGAGTTTTTGTGGGGGGGGGGGGGAGAAAAACTCATGTCATTTCAGGAAATGCTTCCATAATAATGTATATCAGGTGAAAGCATCAGAGCTTGCATCATAAGTTTAAATTTTGTGACAAGTGAAACTGACAGTGCAGTAAAATTGAATAATAATAGTGAAATCAAAAATATGTATTATTTAAATGAATTTAACTAGTTACAAGTTGCTACTGTGTATAACATTTGACAAAATGTAGGTGAGTCAAACCTACATCTTTAATTAATAAAAGTGAATTTTGTGTATTTTATAAATTTTGGAAAATAAATTAAATCATGTCAATACTTCTTAAATTTGGGATAAAATAAAAAAAAAACGATTTGTCAAAATTCAAATTTGCCATAGCCTACAATTAAATTTAAACTTTTCGAAATTCAAGTAAATTTCAAGATACTATTGCGATATATTCTTATGTGACTATCTGAATTAAAAATTCTTATTAAAATCTTGAATATCTGCTCAATCTATCCTGTCCCAAGAATAGACTTGATAGAACTGATAACTATATACAAATATTTGATTGCTCCAGGCTATATTTACATCCATGTTAGTGCTCTATGAACTTTACTGATAAACTGTTAATTAATTAAACTGGTAATTAGATGAAGACTTTATTCCTGTGTATGTTTAGAATTAGGATAATTAAGTAGTATTAGTTGTGTTGATAAGTTTGTATAGTATTTACAGCTATATTTCATGATAATAAATAACTGAGGGACAAATTAGTAATTATCAAATAGCAAATCTAATTTATTTTACACATTGATCAACAGCAATATCCAAACTGAATTGTTTTATTTAATTTAAGGAATCTTATTTGTGAATTAGTAGCTAAATCTAATTTTGACATGAGTTAAGAACTTGGAGAAATAATTGACTTTTAAAATATATGAACTTTAAATTTTTTGGTATATGTGATAGTTGATAATTGAGAATTTGTATATTTAAAAGTTGTTAAATAAATTAAATGCCATTTTATTATTATTGCATTTTAATACATTATAATGAATATATAAAGGCCTCTGAAAGTGCTGAGAATGATATCATGCTGTATCACATTCTGGGGAAATCATGCCCCACATTCACATGTGGGGAAAGCAGACAGTTTGTAAGCGTAGTTGTCATATGATTCCTTACTTCTCTAGAGTTAAGGCATTACTGTAATGGTAACCAACCTGCTGTACATTTAACAGGCCCTTTGCATGTCATCAGCTGGATAACGATAGTTTGGGAGCAGTAGTATGACCACGTGAAAGTATCACAAAGTAGGTAGTTACAGTCCTATTGGATGTAAAAGCCACCTCGGTGGCCTAGTTGATAGCGTACCGCCCAGGGCTTGGCATTTTCATACGCTATAAATCATCCCATCGTCTGCATTAGCCCAAGTGTGCACAATAGTTGGTTAAAAAAAAAAATTGATGTAAAAATTTAATAATATGAATGTTCTTTTAAATTTTGATCATTGTATTACATTCAAAACAAGACTTTACTAAAAACTTAAACCTATAACTACTGAATGTTTTATTATTATCACTGTTACACAGCAAGACGCAAGAAAACATTACAATAAAAGGTCATGAGAAAAAAGTAATACAATATCAATAAAAAAAAGTTAACTTCATTAAATAGTAAATTTAGTAGTCCAGTTGAAGAAAAAGAAAACTGGCTCTAAAAGCTGAGCCAGTCTGGAATCATCGCCCTAACAATTGTCAAACATCTTGATTGTACAACACAACTGGGATTCGATTGTTTGGTTGTATAATGGTTGATTGTCTCGATTGTAAATACATCTCACAATCAAACTTAACTATCCAGAACCTTGAGGACCTCTAGCAGAATGAGCTAATCCTGACTGCTAAAACTCATTAGGGCACTATCCACTGAAAAAGAATCCAAGAGGCTTCATTACACAGTAGGTCCTTTGATCACTGTTCTAGAGAGCCACCAAATTCCAAAAAATAAATCTAAAAAAATATATCTAAAAAGGAATGATGGGTGTAATCAAGTATATGCAAAATAATTTTTAGATAATAGTTTGAAACTTATTCTCTAAAAGCATTAATGATTATCAAACTGAAAATTTACTCAAAATTTAGCAGCATAAGTGTGTTTTCGAAATTTTAATCTAGTGACTGCATAAAAATAATTTTGATGGCTTTTTAGAACTAATATAAGCATTTGGACATAAAAATTTAAGAAAAAATAAATACCACAGTACAAATAAAAAATATTTCAACTTTAATATAATAACGGTGCAGATTTTTTTTTTATATCACATATTATTACATGCACATTTCATTGGGTTTTACTAAATATTATAATACACAGTTTAAACTCTATTTATTTTTCTTGTTGTTGTTGTTCTTCTATTCACTTCTTGTTTTTTGCATCGTTGAATCTCTTTGAGATATCTTTCCAGTTAGCAATATCAAATATAGCTTTTGTGTAATCGGCACGAACGTTTTTGTACTGAAGATAGTAAGCATGTTCCCACACATCAATTCCGAAAAGTGGGATTAGACCTGAAATAGTAAAAGGGATATAATACTTTTGTATTAACATTAAAGTAAATACACAGTGCTTGGTAATTTAGTGTACTTTGGCATAAATTTTGCTTGTTAAATACATACATTTTTAAAAAAATTTTTGGATACCTAGTAATGTTTATGGTTTTGGATATGCAAAATTATTAAGAGCAATAACACAAAAAAATAATAATTAATGGAAATTTCAGTTTTTAAAATTCCTTTCAATGAAAATACAAGGAAAAAGTAAGGTTATCATAATCTCTTATACATAGACAGTTGAGAGGGACTTAGACACCCCCAATATTTTTGATAATGTACAATTAATTTGTAAATGTATATCTATAGATTACAAAGTTCAGTTGACAGCACAATTTAAAATATTAAGCTAACCTGAATGAGAGCCTGGGCAATAAGAAAATCTGTAATGCACAAGAGATATTTAGAACAGACTGAAC
Organism: Callitettix versicolor; assembly: GCA_022606455.1. NCBI lineage: Eukaryota > Metazoa > Arthropoda > Insecta > Hemiptera > Cercopidae > Callitettix > Callitettix versicolor. Next base: position 63,745,984 of record CM040184.1, read on the forward strand.
TCAAAGATATAAATTCCACACATATAGTCTAGCAGAATGAAGAAAAACCAATAATTTCTGCATACCTGCTTCCTCAAGAATACTAAAAGTTGCTACTAGATAGCAGCACAACAGAGCTACTTCATAAAGTAACCAAACTATTTTAAGCGGTAAGTTGGCAGCACTGCATTCAGCCATTTTAGTATGTTTAGGCTAAAACAATACTTAAAAAAACAACATGAAGAGGGTAACTCACCTGTAGTTGGTAGCAGAGGATCTTGGTTAGCACAAGTAGCAATCTGAAGTCTGCCAGTCTCAGTATTATATCCTAGCCATCCCCAGCCAGAGCCTTGGATGGCATTCGTCTGCGCAGCCAATTTGTTTTTGAAGTTATCCAACGATTGAAAGTCTCTTTTGATTGCTTCAGCCAGTTCAGCTGAAGAGAAAATATTTTTGTAAAAAACAATAGTTTACACAATAAACAGTAATATAATGTAGTAATGTATATTTGTTGTTACATAAAAAAATCAAGATAATTTCCAATATAGCTATATTATTTCATTAAAAAAAATGCTTACTCAATGTACAAAATTAACATAAATAAATAAAATGAATGTTCAGTCTAAACTAAACAAATACAGGAGAGTTTTTATTTCAAGTAAACATATTATATTAATAATGGAACAAGGATTTAATAGAATAGAAACTTGATCATCTGGAATAATGAGGAAGAGGAAAAGCATAGATAACTCAAAACCATGATTATCAAATAACGTTTAAATTAATAAGTAAAAACATCTGTAACCTATAATGTAACCTATTATATATTGACATATTACTTTTTATCTCAGTTAATAATATTAGTTTAACCAGTTGAACAAAATATTGTAATAAAATTTCATAATAATAATAGTTATTATTATTTCATTGTCAATCAAGCTTTTTGCTGTTACTATATTTTAAATATAAAAACGTTAATTTTTTAAGAACCAAACCCCCTCAAATCTGTTAATTTAGCAACAAATGGTTTGCGATTTGGGAATATGCAAAGTTCATTATCTTTTCTTGTAGTTCAATGATCAAAGATGGTAGATCATTGATAAATGGTAGTTTTCTTTCAATATAAAAAATCAGATGAATATGAAGTGTATGTTAACATGATTCCCCAGGCTAAAAAAATTGCTGTGTTAAAGATATCCACCAAAAAAGTGATTGCAAAAAAATTCTTAAAGAATTTCAAAGTGTTTAGTGCTGTGTGACTCGTAATTAGATTAATCATCCTGTTGGAACCACTGGGACTCAAAAACACAGCAAAATCTAAAGGATTCCTTTTGAAACGTGTTGTGGAATCACAGTGATGATTCTCCCAATATACGACACTTTGTGCTCACTATTTTGTTGTTTTCCATGAGTATATTTGGATGTTAAAATCGAAACAACATGTTTGCCATTTGATAAACATGTTTAAATAATGTAACTTTCATCTGAAAATTATAAAATGGAAAGAACTCAGGTTGACACAAATATACGCTAACAATGAAGCACAATAAACAATTAGTTTGTGAGTCACTGATAGTAAACACGGGTTAATTTGAATTTTATATGTAAATCCACCAATATTCTTAAAAATTCCTTTTGTTTTCAGAGACGTAAAAATTTATATTCATTTTCAGAGACATTAGGCAGACTTGCTCAACGTTCTTACTGTGAATCTCATTTGTTGTCACGGTGGTTGAACAACTACTATTCTCTTTCCACAGCGCTAAAAAATTTGTCTTATGATGAGGTTTTTCAATGACAGCTAACATTACAATGTTACTAGGTACTGGCACATGAATACGTTCTTGAGATTAACAATTTATAGTAAACTTAGACCACTGGAACAACCAAGTCCATGTGAACAATTAAGTACTTTACAATAACAAGTTTCTCTTTGGTAGTAAGGACCATTTTAGCAAAAAATAAACCGGAACGTAAATATAAAACACTTAGTAGAAATAATCAATAGATGATAAAAAAATTTAACTACAGATGTCTGAATTTCAGTAGGCCCTACTATTTATTTTGACACACATGTTAATTTAAAAAAGCTTTTTGATGCTTAATTGTTTTAGCATCACCCTATATTTATTCTAAAGTGAACCATAATCTGTAGATTATATTTACATATTTTTGAATTTTTGAATCTAATCTAAATAATTTAAACCACTTACCACTGGGCTCACCACCATTTGGTGAAAGGTTTTCCCAGAAAATGGAATGATTAATGTGACCACCTCCGTTAAACTTAGCACCTGGGGAGAGTTTGATTATTGTTGCTGTATCCTCTATAACAAAAGAAAAATAATTATAATTATAATACACGATCAGAATCAAGACACATTCCTGTATTAAAACTAACTAATCAAAGCATTTTTCTAGCTTATTAATTATAAAAATAATTATTGGCTTTTTATGGACACCTAATAAGGCTACCAGAAGAAAGACTGACGAAGAAACTCCTAAATTACCAACTCAAGATGATAGTAAAGAATGAGTGGCTTAAGGAAGTGGAATAGGACCTAAAAGGACGTCTGAAAGAAGGAAGGGAAAAACCAATCCTTAGGAATAAAAACACTAGATTCCTTTTACTCGGAGGAAATTAGAGTACAGAGACCTATAAGACTGAAAAAGTATTGGGAGAATCTCAAAAACCTAAAAGAACCAAAGTTGAAAGCCCAAAAGAACCAAAATTAACTAAATGTGCTCCATTGAAGGCTCAAAAAAAAAAAAAAAAAAAAAAAAATACAAGTATAGGCCTAGATAAGAAAAAAAATTAGATGTAAGAAAAACATTTTACAATCTAAATAAAAGTAACATTAATTATAATGAAAACATAATTAATTTAATATAAGCCTGGTAGTGCCTTAATACTTCAAATTAAAAAAAAAGCATGACCTTTCAAGTGATCCGTATTTTAAGAGATAATAAATAAATTAATCTCGCCATTTATTTTAAATCAAAATTATAATTAACAATGAGAATAAGCTTTAAATCTAAATCTTTCATTGTTACCACAATTAAAACAAATCTATTTCATAATTAGAAAGTTACTATAGAAGTTAACAGAATATGACTATCAATCAGCTTATGCTAGTAAAACAGGTATAGCAGTCTAGATTAACCATCATTCTCAGCACGCTGGGATGACGGATAACAGAAATAAATATACACCTGTACTTTTGGTGAATGATAAAAATAACATACTATAATCCTACCCTGTTTATAGCACATAATGTTTTATTACTATTTGGAAAATGTAACAAAACTCTTACATTTTTTTTTAAACTCTAATTATAATTTTTTTTTATATACATAGGTCTTTAATACAGTAAATTATCCATACTTAACCTTTTACAAGTATTCAAGTAACATGTGCGAGAACATCGCACGCGCTACTTAGAATATTCACATGACTTACGTAATTGATTTATAGAGTTTACCTTTCAATAGAAACATCCATGTATTATTTTGAAATTTGTTGAACTATTTTAAATGTTTCTATCTCTTTCCACAAGAAGATAGGATAGTTTACTTTTCAGTTATCAATGTTTGCTTATGATAGCAATTAATGTCAACTGCCCGCCTATTATAAATAAGTCATGTCCAGTTACAGTGTTTTGTTTTGTTTTGAAGGTTACTTTCATTATTTATCACAAATTCTTTATTATGAAAGACTGTTTAAAAATGTCAGATAACACAATTAACCTGACAGTTTATAGAAACTGATGGTTAAAAGTTAAAGTTAATTGAGACTATACTGTACTTAAAGTTTAAATACCTTTAGCAATAGCTTCTTTCAATTGATCTTCAACAGCATTCAAGTTGGCAATATATGTTGCATGATGCTTAGTGTGATGAATCTCCATGATCTCTTTAGCAATGATGGGCTGAAGTGCATCATATGCATATGGAAGTTTTGGAAGCGTGTGTTTACCTCTTGATGATTTTACTGCAGCGCTGAAAATAACAAGATATGTGATAATTGCTTTGAAATTCAAAAAAGGGTTTTAAAATATATTTTTTACTTCTTCATAAAATACTAATACCAGTCAAGTGGGCCATCAAATGATTTACTCAATGCACCTCTAGCTCATACTATCACTCATCCACTTAACATACACTCACTACTCAACATAGCTTGGCTAACTCTAAAGTGTAAAATGACCCATGCTGATGGAGTGAATGACCCGGCCTAATGGTGTATCAAACAGAGCCCTGGGATACCACGCGAACTCCCTGTTTACTTTATTAGCCTTATTCATGCATACAGGGGTCCATGTGAGCGGACTGCACTTACCTAGCCAACTTGTGGGAGTTCCCATTAGTAAGAATGTAAAATAGAATGAGCGGGATCTAACCGCACAACAAAAAGCTGGGCAAATGGAGTAAAAACTTCTGTAATAAGTCAAGAGAAAGAAAAATTTAAAGGGAATTAGCTGAGCAAGCATCTGCAAGCACTTCAATAATGAACTGGGAAGTCTCCAATTAGAGGTAGGGGAGTTACCAACCTTGAGTTTTCCAAATCCTAGACTTTATGAAGAAACTAGGGCCGGAAAAGGTACTATAACTGAGCATCTCTCTAAAATACAGAAAGGAGGCATAATAGATCTACAAGATTGGCAGTGCAATAGTAACCCTTGAGATTTATTCATTTATAGGAACTGATTATGGATTTTAAGCACAAACAAGATATTTTCTTTTTTCATAATATTTATGGGCAGCTGTTTACGATTAACTTTTTCTGTACTGAGATAAATTATTTATTTGTAATTGCAAACAGATTAACATGTTTAATAATCGGAATAACAACACGAGGTAACATAAAATATAAGAAGAGTGTCATACCCTCGAAACACCCAAAACATTGAACAGATGTGGTGTGAGGTGGACTTATTTAAGGCATATGTGGCTATCAGAAACATTCTGATAAAGCAACCAGAAACGTTAAATCTTATATGTCAATTGGTTAAATTTATGCGTAGAAATACTTGTGATATGCTTAATTAAATACATGTATAGTGGTGCTGATTCATTTTTGCTCACATGTTAGTCTGTCGTTAACAAACAAAAAAGAACTGGAACTATAAAAGGTGTTAGTGGTATTTCCATTTATACCATGTTAGTTAGCTTGACCATGCCTTATCCACTGGGCTAAGTACTTCATGTGGTAATAAAACAGGTTTTTCACATTTTTGTTTTGTTTTACCAGTTACTAAAATTTGTGACCTTTACATGCAATAGTATTGGTTAGATTATTAAATAACTTTTTAAAAAAATGTTTGCGATCTCCCTGTAATTTCATTGTTTTAAAACTTTTTATTATTACTTATATGTATTACACACAGTGTTTTTGCAAAATAAAACACATTAGTAACTTTAGCACAACAGTAATGGTTAGGATATGGAGCTAATTATTCACTTTCATTTTTTCATATTTACCACCAGTAATTACAAATACAATAGTATTACATAGGTTAAGGTGATTTCTTTTTTTAATCTTTCAGTAATTTTTTTCAGTGTTTTTATACTTTTGATTTTGGTAAATATGCAGAAGTGTTTACTATTCTTTTATACTATGACAATGTGTTTTTGATCATTAAAATGATCCAAAAAAATCTTTTTTTCTTAAAAAAAAAACTCAAATCTAGCTGACATGGTTGTTGGGTGGTGAACCTAACCAACATGAATTTTGAGTGAAAAATCTATGTAATTAAACTAATTATAGGTAACGTGTTTTTGATAGCTAAAATGATAAAACCTTTATTAAAAAAACTGAATGACCTGACACGGTTGTTTGGTGGTGAACCTAACACAATAAGAGGTAAACTGCATGTTCACAAATAACGAATATCATTTTAACAATGCTTTCATTAAAAAACTTAAGATTGAATCAATGAAAAAAGCAATAAGCCTTAACATTTAGTAATGGCTGTCAGAATGCGTAACACGTGACAGCAGTAGGTAGATGTAGTTAATAAAATAATATGCATGACCGGTAAATCCATAAAATGAAATTTAATATGTTTAATATAATGTAAACAGCAATGACATAACAATTTCTGTAAAAAATTGAAAGTAATCTCTAAAAAAATTATTTTCTACAGTGAATATCTGTTAATTAGATAATCAGGTATAAAATAAAAAAATCTAGAATCACCATTTGACAAAAACAACATGCATTCCATAAATACCCCATAACCTAACAATTATTAGACGAAAGTAGCTAACATGTTTTTTCTTGTGAAAATGATTTCTTATTAGTCACTTAGTTAAACTGACTAATAATTGTGACTACAATAGGTAACTGTGGTGAATAGCTTAACGACTATTAACAGAGAATTTTATTTATTACACACACACACACACACACACACACACACACACACACACATATATATATATATATATATATAACAACCGTGTCAGTTAAGGTTGAAGTACTTTTTAAAAAATAACGGTTTTTTCACACATCGCCATAATAGGCCCAACAACCATGTCAGTTAGGATATGTGGTATTCTTTAAAAAAATATAAAGGTTTTTTACGCACCACCGTGTCAGTTAGGATATGTAGCCTAGTATTCTTTAAAAAATATAAAGGTTTTTTCACGCATCACTGTGTTAGGCCTAACAACCGTGTCAGTTAGGATATGTAGAATTCTTAAAAAAATATAAAGGTTTTTTCACATCATCATCGTAGGCCCAACAACCGTGTCAGGATATGTCGTATTCTTTAAAAAAATATAAAGGTTTTTTCACGCATCACTGTGTTAGAGCTAACAACCGTGTTAGTTAAGTTACTCTTTAAAAAAAATATAACTGTTTTTTCATGCATCACCTTATTAGGCCCAACAACCGTGTCAGTTAGGTTATAAGTACTATTTAAAAAAAATTAATAAAGGTTTTTTTAATGGATCACCGTGTTAGACATAACAACCATGTTAGTTAGCTTATGGAGTATTCTTTTAAAAAACTATAAAGTATTTTTCACGCATTACCATGGTAGACCTAACAACCGTGTCAGTTAAGGTTTTCAGTACTATTTAAAAAAAATAAAGGTTTTTTTCACTCATTACCATGATAGGCCCAACAACCGTGTCAGTTAGGATATGTAGTATTCTTTAAAAAAAATATAAAGGTTTTTCACGCATCACCGTGTTAGGCTCAACATCCGTATCAGTTATGTTATGTAGTATTCTTTAAAACATTATACAGGTTTTTTCACGCATCACCGTGTTAGGCCTAACAACCATGTCAGTTAGGATATGTAGTATTCTTAAAAAAAATATAAAGGTTTTTCACGCATCACCGTTTTAGGCCTAACAACCGTGTCAGGATATATGGTAGGCTATTTTTAAAAAATATATAAAGGTTTTTTTCATGAATCACCTTGTTAGGCCTAACAACCGTGTCAGTTTATATATATATATATATATATATATATATATATATATGGAAAAAATATGTTATTCTGAATATTATAATAAAAAAAATTTCTGTGGGGATTCATAAATTATATTTTCTTACTTTTATTAAACATTATTTTCATTTCAAAAGCTGTCTTGTTTTGTGTTTCATTACTTATAACAGTAAACTGGTTCCTTGTTTCATAATCATAATTAATAAATTTCACATGAAAACAAAAGAAATGTTTTTTTTTTAAATGACGAGAACCTAACAGAGTTTCATCTGGAAGCAGTACTGCATGAAAGTTACTATATGAATCTTAAAAAATATCTATATTATTCCATACTACTAGCAATTTTAAAAAAATCGCTATGGCTACAATTTTTGAGCCCCACAAAAATGTTTTCATCATAATATTTAAAATAATAATATATTTTCATAAAAAATAATTAAACAATTGTTTAATATATAATGGTGATCATGCTATTCTCCATTAATACCAGTAAATATGATTTTTCAATACCTTTAGCTATTTTTGTGCCAAAACACTTTATTACATGCCCAATAGTAATAACATGAAATATAAAAGTACGGATAATAAGGAAAGTCTGAAAAAAATGCTTCCATTTATTACTATGCTAGAGTAGTAACAGTGTTTTTGATTGCAAAAATGACTTATTTAATGATTGTAATTAATAATATTTAAGAAAATAATTTTTTTATTAAAAAAATACCATAAGAACCTTACATGGTTTTATATAAAAGTAGTATTAAGTGAAGTTAATAATTTCATCTGGTGGATATAAAGCAGTCAGATAAACACCACCTTAGTGGGTGACCTTGGTATAATAAATCTCGCACACTCTATGCAATGTAAAAGGCAATTATGTTATAATATGTGATAGGGGAGTTATCAACCTTGAGAGCAATCACATTAGAAATTGCATAAAAATGTAACTTGTAAAAAGTTGAATCCTTCATGGGTGAATATTTATTAATTGAATAATAAAGTATGTAATAAAAAAATATTAAAAAATCAATTTATTTTATAAAAGGTTTGAAATATCACAAACACCATTACTAACCTTGTAATGACTGTTATGGCACCATGCTTCAATAAGCATAATGCGGATGAATACTACCTTGGTAGCATTGGCATATAAAATGATGCATGCCAATGCAATGTAGATGGCAATAATGTCACAATGTAGTTCCATTAAAAATTGAACAAAATCATAACTTATTGCAAGGAACTCAATCTTCAAAGGTGAATACCTCTTAATTGAATAATACAGTACACAGAAAAGAAAAAGATATTGTAAAATCATAAATTTTATAAAACTCTTGCTACAGCATAAATACCTTGATTATTATTTATAGATACTGAATAAAGAGTTTTCATGTAAAAAAAAAACATCCTTTACAACATTAGTAACTTTACAAAATATAATGGTTACGTTATGGAGGTAATTCCCTCTTCTTTTATGGTCTTCCCGTAATTTCCTTACTTTTATGTTTGGGATTATTACTTACAGGCATGAAATAAAGCATTCTGGTGAAAAAACCCCCAAAAATTATTAACATTAAGTCAGTGTATCTAATTTGAAATTTAAAAAAATTAATTATTGGAAAATTAACAGCTGAATAAAAACCAAAGTTATTTTTGAGTGCTGTATATGTTTTATACAATAAATTTCATTTATTTAAAATTTGATCAACTAACTTCAGTTATGAATCTTCTTATGTACAATTACATACTTAACAAGAATTAATTGCTGTAATTTTCCCGGTACTCTCAACTCTGATTATTCAGACATAATTTTGAAATTCACATTCAGAAAACTTCATAAATGATTATACATACCTCACAAGTGACACTACACACCTCTTGCTTGCAAACATTATTATTTATATTTAAATTGACCAGATTCAACTTAATGCCAATCTCGACTAATACCAACAGACAAGATTAGAAATTGGAAATAGATATTAAAATAATAAACCAATAAGGTTATAAAAATGGTAGCCGGTGACTAGTAGCAGAAAATTACAGCCACTATAATAATGTAAAAACTGTTAAACTGGTGTTTTATGAAAGTTTTATCTGTGATAGTTTATACGTATCTATGTTGTTAAGAAAAAATGAACTTTAACGAAGACTCTACTACAGTCACAGACTAATTTTATGTATATGAGTACATTACACATTACACAAGTATTATTGATCATGCAAGAACTCTAATATACTAAATTAATATTTATTTCATTGGTAAGTAATACCCTAATCATAAACGGGTTTAGTTATATTATGACATATATTGTATTCTGATACTACAAATATGATATTATCGTGTATATATTTTTCATCTGAACACTGTAAATACAAATAATGGCAGTAATTCAAAACAATTTTAAACAAAAATGTTCATAAACTAAACACGTAATTTTTATGTGAATTATACTAAAAAATGTGTACTTGTTGGTATAAAATTAAAAAAAAACTACTTGTTAGTTCTAACTAAAACCATAAACCAATCCTGTTAGTGTTGGTCACCAATACTAATTATTATTAAATTTCTTCTGTTATTATGTGTTATATTTTAGTAATGTTTAAGTAAAATGTTATAGTTTTAGTAAAATATATTTTTAGTAATGAATTGTCAAATGATTGATATTTAGAAGGCATTACAAAATAGCTTCAGGGCAACAGCTGTTATTGACAATTTGATGTTATGCGCCTATGCAGAACTCAGAACTCAGAAGTAATTTTGTGTTACTGAAGCATATAGTACTTTCGAATATTGTTTAGTGAAAATAATAATTTTATTAGAGAATATAATTTATTTCATAATAATAAGGAGTTTATAATATCACACCTACATGCTGTATTAAGGGAGTCATCAATCAGAACCATGTCAAATTAAAAATTAAACTCAATTTGAAGGTATGTAACATTAATTTACACATTATTATAATGTTATTGTTAGGGAGTTTGGTAACAGTTTAATATTTTATTGTACTATATTGTTAATTATGGCACAGAATGGTATGTATAGGGTGCATACATATTATCCTATACTTTAATGTGTAACATACCCATATATTAATGAAATATAGAAATTAATGAAATAAATTTTATTTGATTGAATTTTAGACACTTTTTTTGGGTAAAACCCCCTTTTTTAAGTAATTTATTTCATTTTACTTTTTTTTTTAGAAATATTCATATTTCATGTTTAGGGTAATAACTGAAGTTTTTAGCCTTCATTCAGTGTGATGGGTTAAGCAGGGTAAAAAAAAATGAGGAGTAGAAAAGTGTTTGTCAGTATTATTTTAATTTTATCCACAGATTTTTCAGAAAATTTTCAAGGGACAACTTATTCCTGAGATATGATACAGACCCAAATAAGATAATTTTATTTATTTATTTATGTTAGTAGGTTTAACAGTTTACTAACATAATATTTGCATTTAATTCAAAACAATCTATTATGAGAACATTTTACAAATCCTATCAAATAACTACAAGAAATATGTCTATGGTAACCTATATGGTGAAACTCAAGAGCAGCAGCAACACAATATACATGTTTTTCCTAAACATGTTTTTTAATTAAATTGTAAAAAAGGTTTGTTTTCTTAATAGCAATATTTTAAAAATTGATTTTTCTTTGTTATTTTGTAGACTTTGTAAAAATTACCTGATTAAATAAATATGTTATTGGTAAATGGCCTAAAGTTAATCTTATTGCAAATAAAGAAATTTTACTTTTAATTTCAAATCCACTTTGCTAATCTACATAGCTACGAAACCTAAAAAATGAACTCGTATTAAGGACATATCCTGTAATAAATTATTGCACAACTTTAGAGAGGTTCCATCTTCAAAAATACCTGTTTAATTTTGAAATTTACTACTGTATAACTCCATATAACTTATTATTAAATCTGTTGTTTGATATTATATATAAAATTATATAATACGAAAATATGTGTAAATACAAAAGACCTAATTATAATATTAAGTATGAATTCTATGTTCATTATTATGTTATTATTATAAATTAATTAAATTAATTGTTATATAATTAATTTATATGATATTATGTAGGTCATAATAATATTGTATAGGACATAATGAATATTATGTAGGACATTTCAAAGGACCCAACATAGAATATCAATGCATCAAAGAGTGAAGAAGGAATCTCCTTTTGTACAAACAACTATGAATTTAATCAATAAGGCTGACTTTTTACTTCTAATGAAATTATAACTATATTTCCCAGTTTGAAAGATAAATTTGGAGATAGTAGTTTCCTATAGGTATTTTTTTCTTAACATCCATACTTTACATCAGTTAGACTAATGATGATGATGTCAATAGAATAGGTCCTTTCCTGCAGTGGCCATCTGGTTTGGTAGAATTTTATTCATTCACAACCGCAAAGTTTAGTTAGCTTTCCACTTAGTTGGTAACAAATTTGAAGTTGCTTCTGGCATTCTTCCTGGATGTGTTAGTGGTGGCAGATAAAATCCAGATTAGAGGTGGCAGTTTGTTTAGATTGTTTTTATTGAACCTTGTTTTCTGGTCGAGATTGTAATTGTAAAGTAATGTATTAGCCTCTTCTGTATTTGTAGGTCCTACAATATAGTTGTTACTTTTTGTCTAGTTACTATACTAAAAATATATGACAAAAATAGTTTTATACAAGCTTTCTCACATGTTGCTATTTCCACAAAAAATCCGATTTGTAAAGTGTCATTAAAATAAACTGAAAATTTGGTAAAATTCTTCTAATCAATCAGTTAGATTCTGTTCCCATTTGGATCATAATTTAAGTCAATGTATATAATTTGAAATAAAATAAATTAATGATAAGAAAATTTACATCTGAATAAAACCAAAACTTACTTTTCAGGTTGCTGTATATTTAAAAAAATGTTTGTACAGTAAATCTCTTTATTTAAAATTTGATACAAAAACTTCATTTATGAATCTTCTCAAAACTCAAACAAAATGAGATGGATCAATTTTTAGAAATTTGCACTTTTTTGGTGTGTGTGTCATGAGAAGTAAAAATAAGTATTTATGAAGATCAGTACCAGTGTTCATTTAATACAGATATTTTCTTGATTTCTAAGATGTACTGTTGTAAACCCAAGTGAATTGCAACTCTAAACTGTGGTGTGACTAAAGGGAACTGTTACTCTGTAGGCCTTGGTCTACTTTCTACGCTAGATAGGCTATTGTTCTCTTCAGTATTAAAAACATTTTCTTTGAAGTATTATGTTGTTTTATTTTATTTAATACTGATAGTTTTTTTTTTTCAAGATGGATTAACGTTTTGTTTTTAAGTTAAAATGGTTAAGTTAGATGGTTAACAAAAATGAAATGTAAACTGCATGAATAACCTTATTTTATGATTACATGTACTTTCATATTTATTCTATTCTTGTATTTTATACTAAAATATCAAGTGTGGTAATTTAAAAGCCATGTTTTACAGATGCTTATGGTCAGCTGTATTTTACCATTTATTTTTAGTATAATTTCTAATAGAAACAACTTCCTGTAAGTGAATGTAGTGGGACACTTTAACTCTATTGTTTTCCTTCTTAGTAAAAGGACGGGTTTTATCCTGTAGGTAATAATTACTTTTTGGTAGTCTCTGTAGTGTGGAGTTTTATATATATATATATATATATATACATACAATGGGCAGTATTTGTCCTGTCATAATGCATTTGATTGCCCAAGGTGGCGATGTTTTTGGATAATGGATTGTTAATGATTGCTCTGGTTTTGGATCAAGAAGAGGGAAGAGGAAGTGAAAAACAGATGCTGGCTCTTCAGGATGAACACCAGAGAAACAGAAAGGGAATTGCCACCATGTATAAGAAATTAATGAATGATGATGCAAAGTTTTACGAATACTTCAGGATGTCAGAAATTCGTTCAACTTATTTTCATGCAGATTGGAAGTTCATATGGAAAAGGAAGACATACACAGAAGAAAAGCTGTCACACTAAGGGACTAACTTATGTATGGGACGAGGCATTTCCTCTTAAAATGTACTTGATGTAATCTTATTTAGGTTATAATTTGGACGATGGGAAGTGCAAATTTCATTATTGTTTAAGTCAGGCTAGGAGGACATCAGAAAACATTTGTGGTACTTTATCTAAAAATTAGACTTCAAAATCGGCGGATTCAGGTCTTTCCAAAACATATAACTTGGTCCACTTGCTTATTACATAAGTTTATTAGGAAATATGGTGAGAAGTGTGTATCATACACTACAAAATTTGCATTTGCAAGGAGGGGGCAATAATTGTTAAAGAAATAATTTTCTTAGATAAATTCAACGAATACTTCACATCTGATGTTGAATCACTTTCTTTGTTATGAAATTTCAAAATACTGGTGGGGCAGAGTAAAGAATGATTTTGAAAAGTATGGGAATCATGCAGTGCCAGTGGAAGGTGGTGGGGATGCTGTCTGTCATGTTCCTCACATCTAAGCATTCAGTAGCAATGGATCCAAAGACCTCAGCAACGCACTTACGCTGCCAAAGCGTTTTATCAAGATGGTGGTTCTTACATGGAAGTGCATTGTGCTTTCTGCAAGCTTTTTCAAATTCATCAGCATCAATCAGTATCTATCAGCAAGTATCAATTAAAAAGTGGTTAAAGAAATTTGAAGATTTTGTCAACAATGATAAAGAAGATTGGGAAACCAGAAACAATGCGCACTTCAGAAAACAGCGTGTAAGAGTTGTGATCAAAAGAAGCCTGCATTGCCCAGCTTGCAGGCAGAGCACCACATGTGGAATTTGAAACAGAATGTTTAGATGAGTTTTACACAATGATCTACATACAAAATCATCCTTACAAAATCCAAATGTTCAGGCTCTTGAAGAAACAGATTATGTGAGTTTAATTAATCAGAATAAAAACATTGTAAGCAATTTATGGATGAGTGACAAGGCCTATTTCCATTTGTCGGGTTACATCAACAAGCAAAACTTCAGGTTTCAGAGTGAAGTGAACCCTAGACAACAGCATCAAAATTCTCCACTTAACAAAAGTTACTGTGTGGTGTGCTATGTCTCGATCACTGATCATAGGGCCTGATGATTACTTTGAAAATAATCATGGCAACGCTGTGTCAGTGATTTCACACAGATACGCAAACATGTTAGAAAACTTTTTTACTCAACTTGCATAGTACAAAGTGAATGAGGAGACATTTTTTTCTACAAAATGGAGCAACCTCCCACACCAGTAGAGTAAACATGAACATTGTTAATGAATCACATTATCTCTCAAAAAGGGTATATCACATGGCTTCCTGTTCACTGGAGCTCACAACATGAGACTTTTATTGTGGGGTTATCTAAGAAGTAGTGTTTCAGGATAACCTACCATGCAAAACTGAAGCCATGAAAGAATGGATCTGCCAGGAGGTAGTTCAAATCCTATTGGTAATGCTGCAGAACGTGAATAACTTCAAGGCTCGGCTTTAAGAATGTGTACATCTGAACACATGACATCTTCCCGAGTTGTTATAAAATATAGTTATTTTCCAGTTTGCATACTTCATTTTTTTAAAATGCTTTTTTATGTAGACCAAGGTGGTGAAAATTTGGGAAAAAATAATAGCATTTTTACAGTGTTTTTAAAATTGCTCTTTACTCTGCCCCACCCTGTAGTATAATAATCTAATGCAGACATATAAATATATGTGTCTTTCTTACCTAACAGTTACTTTCATTTTCTCTCCAACTTTACTCCAAAGTAGTACTTCTTAAATATTGTATTAATGTGTTTTTGATTGGATAGATCATACAAAGAGGGATAAAGCAGCATTGCACTGGCACAGTTGTGTGCTGGGCAAGTGTGAACATTGAGTCCATATTAATACAAATATATTTTTAACCTTAGTGTAAAATTGATAACAGTTAAATTTAATAGCTGGTATTACATCGCCATTTTTCTAGCAAAGAATTAGCAAACAATTAAATTTAAAAACCACTGCTAGGTCCTGCATATTTTAGTGACTATATGTGCACTTGTGGTTATATAATTGCAGTGGTAAAATTAGCTGTGAATACATTTAATAACTACTATTATATCACCATTTCCCTTGTGTAAAACTAGCAGCGACTAAATTTAATAGCCACTACTAGATCCTCCATATGGGCTAGTGTAAAATTAGCAGTGAATACATTTAATAACTACTATTATATCACCATTTTCCTTGTGTAAAACTAACAGCGACTAAATTTAATAGCCACTACTACATCCTCAATATGGGCTAGTGTAAAATTAGCAGTGAATACATTTAATAACTACTATTATATCACCATTTTCCTTGTGTAAAACTAACAGCGACTAAATTTAATAGCCACTACTAGATCCTCCATATGTGCTAGTGTAAAATTAGCAGTGAATACATTTAATAACTACTATTATATCACCATTTTCCTTGTGTAAAACTAGCAGCGACTAAATTTAATAGCCACTACTAGATCCTCCAAATGTGCTAGTGTAAAATTAGCAGTGAATACATTTAATAACTACTATTATATCACCATTTTCCTTGTGTAAAACAGGCAACGACTACATTTAATAGCCACTAATAGATCCTCCATATGTGCTAGTGTAAAATTAGCAGTGAATACATTTAATAACTACTATTATATCACCATTTTCCTTGTGTAAAACTAGCAACGACTACATTTAATAGCCACTACTAGATCCTCCATATGTGCTAGTGTAAAATTAGCAGTGAATACATTTAATAACTACTATTAATATCACCATTTTCCTTGTGTAAAACTAGCAACGACTAAATTTAATAACCACTACTAGATCCTCCAAATGTGCTAGTGTAAAATTAGCAGTGAATACATTTAATAACTACTATTATATCACCATTTTCCTTGTGTAAAACAAGCAACGACTACATTTAATACCCACTACTAGATCCTCCATATGTGCTAGTGTAAAATTAGCAGTGAATACATTTAATAACTACTATTATATCACCATTTTCCTTGTGTAAAACAAGCAACGACTAAATTTAATAGCCACTACTAGATCCTCCATATGTGCTAGTGTAAAATTAGCAGTGAATACATTTAATAACTACTATAATATCACCATTTTCCTTGTGTAAAACAAGCAACGACTAAATTTAATAGCCACTACTAGATCCTCCAAATGTGCTAGTGTAAAATTAGCAGTGAATACATTTAATAACTACTATTATATCACCATTTTCCTTGTGTAAAACAAGCAACGACTACATTTAATACCCACTACTAGATCCTCCATATGTGCTAGTGTAAAATTAGCAGTGAATACATTTAATAACTACTATTATATCACCATTTTCCTTGTGTAAAACTAGCAACGACTACATTTAATACCCACTACTAGATCCTCCATATGTGCTAGTATAAATTAGCAGTGAATACATTTAATAACTACTATTATATCACCATTTTCCTTGTGTAAAACAAGCAACGACTAAATTTAATAGCCACTACTAGATCCTCCAAATGTGCTAGTGTAAAATTAGCAGTGAATACATTTAATAACTACTATTATATCACCATTTTCCTTGTGTAAAACAAGCAACGACTACATTTAATACCCACTACTAGATCCTCCATATGTGCTAGTGTAAAATTAGCAGTGAATACATTTAATAACTACTATTATATCACCATTTTCCTTGTGTAAAACAAGCAACGACTACATTTAATAGCCACTAATAGATCCTCCATATGTGCTAGTGTAAAATTAGCAGTGAATACATTTAATAACTACTATTATATCACCATTTTCCTTGTGTAAAACAAGCAACGACTACATTTAATACCCACTACTAGATCCTCCAAATGTGCTAGTGTAAAATTAACAGTGAATACATTTAATAACTACTATTATATCACCATTTTCCTAGTGTAAAACTAGCAACGACTACATTTAATACCCACTACTAGATCCTCCATATGTGCTAGTGTAAAATTAGCAGTGAATACATTTAATAACTACTATTATATCACCATTTTCCTTGTGTAAAACAAGCAACGACTACATTTAATACCCACTACTAGATCCTCCATATGTGCTAGTGTAAAATTAGCAGTGAATACATTTAATAACTACTATTATATCACCATTTTCCTTGTGTAAAACAAGCAACGACTAAATTTAATAGCCACTAATAGATCCTCCATATGTGCTAGTGTAAAATTAGCAGTGAATACATTTAATAACTACTATTATATCACCATTTTCCTTGTGTAAAACAAGCAACGACTAAATTTAATAGCCACTAATAGATCCTCCAAATGTGCTAGTGTAAAATTAGCAGTGAATACATTTAATAACTACTATTATATCACCATTTTCCTTGTGTAAAACAAGCAACGACTAAATTTAATAGCCACTACTAGATCCTCCAAATGTGCTAGTGTAAAATTAGCAGTGAATACATTTAATAACTACTATTATATCACCATTTTCCTTGTGTAAAACAAGCAACGACTACATTTAATAGCCACTACTAGATCCTCCATATGTGCTAGTGTAAAATTAGCAGTGAATACATTTAATAACTACTATTATATCACCATTTTCCTTGTGTAAAACTAGCAACGACTACATTTAATACCCACTACTAGATCCTCCATATGTGCTAGTGTAAAATTAGCAGTGAATACATTTAATAACTACTATTATATCACCATTTTCCTTGTGTAAAACAAGCAACGACTAAATTTAATAGCCACTACTAGATCCTCCAAATGTGCTAGTGTAAAATTAACAGTGAATACATTTAATAACTACTATTATATCACCATTTTCCTTGTGTAAAACTAGCAACAACTAAATTTAATAGCCACTAATAGATCCTCCAAATGTGCTAGTGTAAAATTAGCAGTGAATACATTTAATAACTACTATAATATCACCATTTTCCTTGTGTAAAACAAGCAACGACTAAATTTAATAGCCACTACTAGATCCTCCAAATGTGCTAGTGTAAAATTAGCAGTGAATACATTTAATAACTACTATTATATCACCATTTTCCTTGTGTAAAACAAGCAACGACTACATTTAATACCCACTACTAGATCCTCCATATGTGCTAGTGTAAAATTAGCAGTGAATACATTTAATAACTACTATTATATCACCATTTTCCTTGTGTAAAACTAGCAACGACTACATTTAATACCCACTACTAGATCCTCCATATGTGCTAGTGTAAAATTAGCAGTGAATACATTTAATAACTACTATTATATCACCATTTTCCTTGTGTAAAACAAGCAACGACTAAATTTAATAGCCACTACTAGAACCTCCAAATGTGCTAGTGTAAAATTAGCAGTGAATACATTTAATAACTACTATTATATCACCATTTTCCTTGTGTAAAACTAGCAACAACTAAATTTAATAGCCACTAATAGATCCTCCAAATGTGCTAGTGTAAAATTAGCAGTGAATACATTTAATAACTACTATAATATCACCATTTTCCTTGTGTAAAACAAGCAACGACTAAATTTAATAGCCACTACTAGATCCTCCAAATGTGCTAGTGTAAAATTAGCAGTGAATACATTTAATAACTACTATTATATCACCATTTTCCTTGTGTAAAACAAGCAACGACTACATTTAATAGCCACTAATAGATCCTCCAAATGTGCTAGTGTAAAATTAGCAGTGAATACATTTAATAACTACTATTATATCACCATTTTCCTTGTGTAAAACAAGCAACGACTAAATTTAATAGCCACTAATAGATCCTCCATATGTGCTAGTGTAAAATTAGCAGTGAATACATTTAATAACTACTATTATATCACCATTTTCCTTGTGTAAAACTAGCAACGACTACATTTAATACCCACTACTAGATCCTCCATATGTGCTAGTGTAAAATTAGCAGTGAATACATTTAATAACTACTATTATATCACCATTTTCCTTGTGTAAAACTAGCAACGACTACATTTAATAGCCACTAATAGATCCTCCATATGTGCTAGTGTAAAATTAGCAGTGAATACATTTAATAACTACTATTATATCACCATTTTCCTTGTGTAAAACTAGCAACGACTACATTTAATACCCACTACTAGATCCTCCATATGTGCTAGTGTAAAATTAGCAGTGAATACATTTAATAACTACTATTATATCACCATTTTCCTTGTGTAAAACAAGCAACGACTACATTTAATAGCCACTAATAGATCCTCCATATGTGCTAGTGTAAAATTAGCAGTGAATACATTTAATAACTACTATTATATCACCATTTTCCTTGTGTAAAACTAGCAACGACTACATTTAATACCCACTACTAGATCCTCCATATGTGCTAGTGTAAAATTAGCAGTGAATACATTTAATAACTACTATTATATCACCATTTTCCTTGTGTAAAACAAGCAACGACTAAATTTAATAGCCACTACTAGATCCTCCAAATGTGCTAGTGTAAAATTAGCAGTGAATACATTTAATAACTACTATTATATCACCATTTTCCTTGTGTAAAACAAGCAACGACTACATTTAATACCCACTACTAGATCCTCCATATGTGCTAGTGTAAAATTAGCAGTGAATACATTTAATAACTACTATTATATCACCATTTTCCTTGTGTAAAACAAGCAACGACTACATTTAATAGCCACTAATAGATCCTCCATATGTGCTAGTGTAAAATTAGCAGTGAATACATTTAATAACTACTATTATATCACCATTTTCCTTGTGTAAAACAAGCAACGACTACATTTAATACCCACTACTAGATCCTCCAAATGTGCTAGTGTAAAATTAACAGTGAATACATTTAATAACTACTATTATATCACCATTTTCCTAGTGTAAAACTAGCAACGACTACATTTAATACCCACTACTAGATCCTCCATATGTGCTAGTGTAAAATTAGCAGTGAATACATTTAATAACTACTATTATATCACCATTTTCCTTGTGTAAAACAAGCAACGACTAAATTTAATAGCCACTACTAGATCCTCCATATGTGCTAGTGTAAAATTAGCAGTGAATACATTTAATAACTACTATTATATCACCATTTCCCTTGTGTAAAACTAGCAACGACTACATTTAATAGCCACTACTAGATCCTCCATATGTGCTAGTGTAAAATTAGCAACGACTACATTTAATAGCTATTATTAGATCGCCATTTTCCTTGTGTAAAACTAGCAACGACTACATTTAATTCCCACTACTAGATCCTCCATATGTGCTAGTGTAAAATTAGCAGTGAATACATTTAATAACTACTATTATATCTCCATTTTCCTTGTGTAAAACAAGCAACGACTAAATTTAATAGCCACTACTAGATCCTCCATATGTGCTAGTGTAAAATTAGCAGTGAATACATTTAATAACTACTATTATATCACCATTTTCCTTTGTAAAACTAGCAACAACTAAATTTAATAGCCACTAATAGATCCTCCAAATGTGCTAGTGTAAAATTAGCAGTGAATACATTTAATAACTACTATTATATCACCATTTCCCTTGTGTAAAACTAGCAACAACTAAATTTAATAGCCACTAATAGATCCTCCAAATGTGCTAGTGTAAAATTAGCAGTGAATACATTTAATAACTACTATTATATCACCATTTTCCTTGTGTAAAACAAGCAACGACTAAATTTAATAGCTACTACTAGATCCTCCATATGTGCTAGTGTAAAATTAGCAGTGAATACATTTAATAACTACTATTATATCACCATTTTCCTTGTGTAAAACAAGCAACGACTAAATTTAATAGCCACTACTAGATCCTCCATATGTGCTAGTGTAAAATTAGCAGTGAATACATTTAATAACTACTATTATATCACCATTTTCCTTGTGTAAAACAAGCAACAACTAAATTTAATAGCCACTAATAGATCCTCCAAATGTGCTAGTGTAAAATTAGCAGTGAATACATTTAATAACTACTATTATATCACCATTTCCCTTGTGTAAAACTAGCAACAACTAAATTTAATAGCCACTAATAGATCCTCCAAATGTGCTAGTGTAAAATTAGCAGTGAATACATTTAATAACTACTATTATATCACCATTTTCCTTGTGTAAAACAAGCAACGACTAAATTTAATAGCCACTACTAGATCCTCCATATGTGCTAGTGTAAAATTAGCAGTGAATACATTTAATAACTACTATTATATCACCATTTTCCTTGTGTAAAACTAGCAACAACTAAATTTAATAGCCACTACTAGATCCTCCAAATGTGCTAGTGTAAAATTAGCAGTGAATACATTTAATAACTACTATTATATCACCATTTTCCTTGTGTAAAACAAGCAACGACTAAATTTAATAGCCACTACTGGATCCTCCATATGTGCTAGTGTAAAATTAGCAGTGAATACATTTAATAACTACTATTATATCACCATTTTCCTTGTGTAAAACAAGCAACGACTAAATTTAATAGCCACTACTAGATCCTCCAAATGTGCTAGTGTAAAATTAGCAGTGAATACATTTAATAACTACTATTATATCACCATTTTCCTTGTGTAAAACAAGCAACGACTAAATTTAATAGCCACTAATAGATCCTCCAAATGTGCTAGTGTAAAATTAGCAGTGAATACATTTAATAACTACTATTATATCACCATTTTCCTAGTGTAAAACTAGCAACGACTACATTTAATACCCACTACTAGATCCTCCATATGTGCTAGTGTAAAATTAGCAGTGAATACATTTAATAACTACTATTATATCACCATTTCCCTTGTGTAAAACTAGCAACAACTAAATTTAATAGCCACTAATAGATCCTCCAAATGTGCTAGTGTAAAATTAGCAGTGAATACATTTAATAACTACTATTATATCACCATTTTCCTTGTGTAAAACAAGCAACGACTAAATTTAATAGCCACTACTAGATCCTCCATATGTGCTAGTGTAAAATTAGCAGTGAATACATTTAATAACTACTATTATATCACCATTTTCCTTGTGTAAAACTAGCAACAACTAAATTTAATAGCCACTACTAGATCCTCCAAATGTGCTAGTGTAAAATTAGCAGTGAATACATTTAATAACTACTATTATATCACCATTTCCCTTGTGTAAAACTAGCAACGATTACATTTAATAGCCACTACTAGATCCTCCATATGTGCTAGTGTAAAATTAGCAGTGAATACATTTAATAACTACTATATTATCACCATTTTCCTTGTGTAAAACAAGCAACGACTAAATTTAATAGCCACTAATAGATCCTCCATATGTGCTAGTGTAAAATTAGCAGTGAATACATTTAATAACTACTATTATATCACCATTTTCCTTGTGTAAAACAAGCAACGACTAAATTTAATAGCCACTACTAGATCCTCCAAATGTGCTAGTGTAAAATTAGCAGTGAATACATTTAATAACTACTATTATATCACCATTTTCCTTGTGTAAAACAAGCAACGACTAAATTTAATAGCCACTAATAGATCCTCCAAATGTGCTAGTGTAAAATTAGCAGTGAATACATTTAATAACTACTATTATATCACCATTTTCCTAGTGTAAAACTAGCAACGACTACATTTAATACCCACTACTAGATCCTCCATATGTGCTAGTGTAAAATTAGCAGTGAATACATTTAATAACTACTATTATATCACCATTTCCCTTGTGTAAAACTAGCAACAACTAAATTTAATAGCCACTACTAGATCCTCCAAATGTGCTAGTGTAAAATTAGCAGTGAATACATTTAATAACTACTATTATATCACCATTTTCCTTGTGTAAAACTAGCAACAACTAAATTTAATAGCCACTACTAGATCCTCCAAATGTGCTAGTGTAAAATTAGCAGTGAATACATTTAATAACTACTATTATATCACCATTTCCTTGTGTAAAACTAGCAACGATTACATTTAATAGCCACTACTAGATCCTCCATATGTGCTAGTGTAAAATTAGCAGTGAATACATTTAATAACTACTATTATATCACCATTTTCCTTGTGTAAAACTAGCAACGATTACATTTAATAGCCACTACTAGATCCTCCATATGTGCTAGTGTAAAATTAGCAGTGAATACATTTAATAACTACTATTATATCACCATTTTCCTTGTGTAAAACAAGCAACGACTAAATTTAATAGCCACTACTAGATCCTCCAAATGTGCTAGTGTAAAATTAGCAGTGAATACATTTAATAACTACTATTATATCACCATTTCCCTTGTGTAAAACTAGCAACGATTACATTTAATAGCCACTACTAGATCCTCCATATGTGCTAGTGTAAAATTAGCAGTGAATACATTTAATAACTACTATTATATCACCATTTTCCTTGTGTAAAACAAGCAACGACTAAATTTAATAGCCACTACTAGATCCTCCAAATGTGCTAGTGTAAAATTAGCAGTGAATACATTTAATAACTACTATTATATCACCATTTTCCTTGTGTAAAACTAGCAACAACTAAATTTAATAGCCACTACTAGATCCTCCAAATGTGCTAGTGTAAAATTAGCAGTGAATACATTTAATAACTACTATTATATCACCATTTTCCTTGTGTAAAACTAGCAACGACTAAATTTAATAACCACTACTAGATCCTCTATATGTGCTAGTGTAAAATTAGTAACGACTACATTTAATAGCTATTATTAGATCACCATTTTCCTTGTGTAAAACTAGCAACGACTAAATTTAATAACCACTACTAGATCCTCTATATGTGCTAGTGTAAAATTAGCAACGACTACATTTAATAGCTATTATTAGATCGCCATTTTCCTTGTGTAAAACAGACAACGACTACATTTAATAACCACTACTAGATCCTCCATATGTGCTAGTGTAAAATAAGGATTTACTAAATTTAATAGCTAATATTAGGTCGCCATTTTCCTTGTGTAAAACAGACAACGACTAAGTTTAATAGCCACTACTAGATCCTCCATATTTGCTATTGTAAAATAAGGATTTACTAAATTTAATAGCTAATATTAGGTCGCCATTTTCCTTGTGTAAAACAGACAACGACTAAATTTAATAGCCACTACTAGATCCTCAATATGTGCTATTGTAAAATTAGTATTTACTAAATTTAAGAGCTACTATTAGGTCGCCATTTTCCTAATGTAAAATTACCAATATTTAAATTTAATTGTCACTACTAGGTTCCAATGTATGCTAGTATAAATTAGCAGGACTAAATTTAATAGCTGGTATTAGGTCGCCATTTCCCTAGTGTAAACTTAGCAGTGACTGAATTTGATAGCTACTATTAGATCACCATTTCCTTGTGTAAAACTAGCAACGACTAAATTTAATAGCCACTACTAGATCCTCCATATGTGCTATTGTAAAATTAGTATTGACTAAATTTAATAGCTACTATTAGGTCGCCATTTTCCTAGTGTAAAATTAGCAATATTTAAATTTAATTGTTATTAATATGTTCCCATGTATGCTAGTATAAATTAACATGACTAAATTTCATAATAGCTGATATTGGGTCACAATTTTCCTAGTGTAAAATTAGCAACTACTAAATTTAATACTACATGGTCCTCATATGTACTAATGTAAATTTAGCAGCGACTAACTTTAATAGCCGTTATTGGGTCGTCGTTTTTTATAGTTTAAACCATCAACGACTAAGTTGAACTGTCGGTATTGGGTCACCATTTTCATTGCCGGGCCTTAGCCTTTTGGACAGGTCGGGCAAAATTTACTGTGGCGCCTATGTAAGGGACGCGTTTTTAAGATATCTAATAAAAATAGGTATACATTATTTTTTTGAAATACATTTGATAATCATTTATTGATTATAATGATAATGATTGTAAAAGTAACATTTATTTAAATATAATTATTAACAAATAGTATTAGAATTATTACTATTGTCACAGTGGCACCCTAAATGAACTAGTACCCGACTTTGCCTCCCCCCCCGAAAGGCCGGCACTGACCATTTTTCCTAGTGTAAAATTAGGAACTATTACATTTAGTAGTCACTACAAGATCCCCATTTGTGCTAATGTAAAATTAACAGCGACTAAATTTAACACCCGTCATTTTTTCTAGTGTAAAACTAGCAGCGACTAAATTTAATAGCTGTTACTAGTTACGATGAGTAAAATCGCCATGTGCGATATTGTTCTATGGGAGTAGAAAGCCAGGGGTAGGATCGAGGTCAGGGCTACATCCAGTGCTTACAAAGGGGTGGGTGTGACCTACATCCCAATTCCACCCCTGCAGCATAAATGCCCGGATTCACGCCTTTTAGGCATAGAGGGTCCCGGCAGTTTTGTTATTAAACACATTATAGGCCGTATAAATATCTGTGGTGTGTCTGGCGGGAGGAGTTGAAATGTGAAGTAATAACAGTATATTGTTGTAGGCTATCTGTAACTGAAACAATTTGGACTACGCTGCAATGCTTTGTAGACAACACTAAACTTGATTAATTGTGCACATAATTTCGTACGTTTCCACTTGAACATTTTTCAAGAAAGAAATGTAAATACATCAAGGATGTGCTGTATGTAAAAATATATTATGTATGTAGTAAAGCGACTGACATACAGGTCGACACTCTACATACGAGGTGTGTTCAGAAAGTAACGAGAATTTTTAAATTTCGCGGGCTTGGAGAGTCCGATTGTCAAACATTTTTTTTATTATGTTGGTATACATGCCCTTGAAGTATGATAAAACTTTCAGCTGTTTTCATTGTTGACTTTGTCTGTGGTAGCCACTAAGGTTAGACGTGTTTTTATGAGCTCGGCGATTTTCGTTTGTTAAACGAAATGGATCAAAGAATTTGTATCAAATTTTGCGTAAAAAATGGAATAAAGTGTAACAAAGTGTGTGAAATGTTAAGAAAGGCCTATGTTGAGTCTGCTATGAGTAAAGCAAGAGTTTACGAGTGGTATAAGCGTTTCCAAGAAGGCCGTGAAGACGTTGAAGATGACGAACGCCCTGGACGCCCCAGCACATCAACAACCGATGAAAACGTGGACAAAGTGAAAGTGGTTATGAACAATCGCCGAATCACAATTACAGAGGTCGCTGATGATGTTGGCATATCGATTGGATCATGTCATGACATTGTTTCTAATGTTTTGTGTATGAAACGCGTGGCAGCAAAATTCGTTCCAAAATTGTTGGATTTTGAACAAAAACAGCGGCGAATGGAAGTTGCTCAGGAGTCACTAAATGACGTCAACGACGATACAGAATTACTGAAACGTATTATAACTGGTGACTAAACATGGGTTTACGGATATGACGTCGAAACTAAGACTCAATCATTCCAGTGGAGGCATTCTGGCTCGCCAAGACCGAAAAAGGCTCGACAAGTGCTGTCGAACGTGAAGGTTATGCTTACTGTGTTCTTCGATATTAATGGCATAATGCATCACGAATTCCTGCCACCAGGTGAAACGGTCAATAAGGAGTACTACCTACAAGTTCAACGCCGTTTGCGTGAAGCAATCTGGAAAAAACGCCCGGATCTGTGGAAAAACAGTTCATGGCTTTTGCACCACGATAATGCACCAGCTCACACTTCATTGCTTGTTCGTGAATTTTTTGCCAAAAACAGTACTGTAACGATGCCCCAGCCTCCATATTCGCCAGACATGGCTCTGTGTGACTTTTTCCTATTTCCAAAAATAAAGAGAACCTTAAAGGGCCGTCGTTTTACAGCCGTAGATTTTTAGGATGACATTAAAAGCGCATCGCTGAAAGAACTAAAGGCTATCTGAAAGATCGAGTTTGAGAAGTGTTTCGAGGATTGGAAGAAGGGCTGGCACAAGTGCATAATCTCCAATGGGGACTATTTTGAAGGAGCCAACATCAATGTAGAAGAATAAATAAATATTTTGTTCAAAAATTAAAATTCTCGTTACTTTCTGAACACGCCTCGTATTGCATGAAATGGACGCGACATATCGTAGCGTAGGTTTGAGGGTAGAAATGAATGATTTTTATAACTGCTATAAAGGTGCGCCAAAAGTAGATAGAAAACAGAACACAATTTTCTAAACACTGTGTAGTAGAATCGGGATGTGGAAATGACTCGTTTTTGTGGATTTCCCAGATTACCCTTATTTTTTAACTTACCACGGCTACATTTTGTTAGACGTGGTTGCAGGTAGTAGGCCTACTGTATTTTTTATGGGATATTTAATTTTGTACAAAATATTATGAAAAAACGAACTCTGTTATGTCAAGTAAATGGGGTATTATGTAACATTAATTAGTAAGCAATGTTTAAACGTATGGTAACATTAATTATAACGGATGTGTTGCTCTTTTCCCAAGTAGATCCGGTACGAAACCTACCGATACTAAAACTACGGAAACTCGACCTAATTCCTCAAAATCAATTGTGTAAATTTTCTCACATTTTAGTCGTGAAGATTCAGAAATTTGTAATTGCAGAATAGTTATATTAAATAATAATTTAAATAAAAAACGACGACCTTTTTTGTTACAAAATTTTTAACAGTCCGTATGTATTTAAAATCTCTTGTAACGATTTTTATGAAATTTTGACCTATAAGTACCAAAACAGCACATATTTCTCCACAAATTCCGGTTTAAGAGCTATAAAAAGAAAACATACTAAAAATTTAAACATTGCTTTATCGAAATTGCACCATCAGATTTTGACCAAATTCTGATCTTAACAGGAGTTCATAACTCAAGTCAGGAGACAAGGAGGTATTTGTCTGTATGCGCGTGCAATATTAAGAAAATATTGTTTTATAAATTAATATTTTATTGTTAGATTAAAACTATAGTAAAACCTTCGCAGCGCACAACTGTCGTGATGGAAGTGAATCCGAAAGCCAGCGAAATTGAATTGCATCACGTAAGCGAACATTTCGATACGCGAAAATCTAAAGACACACAATTGATTTTAATATTTGAGCAAGCAAAATCCGTTCACCGTTTCAAAATGGCCGCATTTCAGAATTAAAAAAAAAAATTATAGGTCTACACTCTTATGAAGGTCGGACTTCACCTTTGCAGTTACCGTTAAAATCGGCATAAATTACCATTTGAAATTGCAACATGCTAATTAAACGTCATTGGTTAATTTTTTGTGAATTTTATGAAAATATAACTCTTGTCTGTCTGCAAAACTTACTTTTACAGCCCAACATTTATATAAAAAACTGTTTAAGAATGTTGCACAAACTTTCTATAAAAATATGTTTTTTTCTTCATTGAAACAATAACCTGTTTACAATAACATTTGTTTTTTTTTTTTTTTGTTAACGTGCTTACGGACCATCCTGTATGTGAAACGATGATTGTGTGTCAGCCCATATCCTGATTACAGAACTGTTTCTAAACAGACAAAAAAGCAAGAAATATTATAGGTCTAATGTATTTGTTATTTCCTGAATGAGAATTCCATAACAGAAATTACTTTTAATATAGATAGTGGTTTTGGTTAGATGTGGGACCCGGAATAGAATGGAATACATTTGGGATTGTCGAAAGCTGATGTAATGTGCTTCCAGTATTATACTACTTGTAAGGTGTAAGGGGGTTGGGAAATGGGGAATGGGTTTCGAATTTAAACGTACGCAGTAAATTAATTTAGTTAAAATCACGTTTTTTTGTTACTTATACCTTACTTTATATCATTTAGATAATGAGAACGAGGCGTTATCGGAAAGGGAAAGCTTATGCAGTAACTGCAGTCTCGAACCTATGACCTTGAGATAGGCAAATTCAGAGACGCAGCAAACTGACCGATGCCTTAAATATTTCGGACACGCCTCTTTCGGACTAGGAGCTAACGCAGCACGTTTACAATACTTATTGGTCAGCCGCTTAAAAAACGGCCTGCTAAGAACATTAATGGAAAAGAGAAAAAATGTTTGAGTGAGAGGTCGAGTCCCCACTCTGTCACTATAGTTCGCTCCTTTTCCTTCACTATCGCTGAGTAGTAGTGTATAGACTCAGATTGGCAGACTGTCACTGGGCTGTTGGAGGGAGCTGGAGAGGAATTCCCCTACATGCGCGAGAATTTCTCGCGCACGGCGTTTACTAAGTGGCGTTTCTTTGTAAATACATATTATATATTTTTAGAAATTTTCCTTTGGAAAAATTACCCGTTGGAGCAGCCATCATGTTAAGACCCAAACCCGGAACCCTTAAATGAGCACCGATCCTGACGTCTTGTCACAAGACCCAAACCCGGAACCCTTAAATGAGCACCGATCCTGACGTCTTGTCACAAGACCCAAACCCGGAACCCTTAAATGAGCACCGTTCCTGACGTCTTGTCACTTTTGAGGAGTAGTTAAAATGTGTATTCACACACACACACACACACTATGTGTGCGCGCGCGTATGTGATAGCACGTTCTCGTTCGTAATTTTGATCCGATTTAATTCAAAGTTGGCACAGAAACGATTATAATAATGACTTAAATTTGTTGACCTACAAAATTTGTTCAACATTTTTAAAATGGCGGCCATTTTAAATCTTTAAAAATTCATAACTTTTTGTCTTCAAGAGGTTTTGGAAATCTGATTTCACCATAGCAATCTGCATTAAAAACTCTACAAATTAGCATTTTTAATTTTCAAATTCCGTTGAAATAAAGAATTTTTTTGACGTCGGTCAAGATTCATTTTCATATTTTCGATATAATTAGGAAGTTAAAACCATATATATATATATATATATATATATATATATATATATATATATATATATATATATATGTATTGTTTTATTATGATTTTGAAATCAGAATTTCTGAAGGGGTAAGATAAAGTAAAATATTTTTGGAAATTCGCTACTATCATGACAGCGACACAGCTGCGTGTTACGAATATTTTTATTAGAATTGTATGTTGCCCTGATGTGAACGATTCTGAGCCTGTAACTTACTTAAAAGTTAACAATTTTTTTGTGTAACTATATGTAAACCATGCCACCATTTTGAATTATGAAAAAACGAATATTTCCAGAATAATGAATAGTCTTTGTTAAAATAAAAATTATGTACATTTGTAAGCCTTACACCTTATTTACATATTTATTATATAATCGTGTATGAATTATTATTTTAATAAAAATCGCTTTAATAATATAGCTCTTTAAAGGCGATATTGAATTTCTTGAGGAATGTAGTTTGATTTTGTTTGTTTTTATGTTGCTGTTATTAACACTAAAAGTAGCTTTAATATGTTCAGTATAATAATCTGCCTTCCTGAGCTTCATCAATTCTTCTTTCGTTGACGCGTTTCGAAGAACCTCCATCTTAAAAAACTATTTCTATACTGGTCACCAATATTATGGCTCGTCCTATTTATAACTTTCTAGCACCACCTCGTACCCCTTCTCTATTTACATGCATGTGTTCAACACGTGTACATTATACCTAAACCTTAACCTAAATTAAAACCCAAACCTAGAGTTAAGTTTAGTATACACGTGATGAACACAGGCATGTAAATAGAGAAGGGGTATGAGGTGGAGCTAGAAAGTTATAAATAAGACGAGCCATAATATTGGTGACCAGTATAGAAATAGTTTTTAAAGATGGAGGTTCTCCGAAACGCGTCAACGAAAGAAGAATTGACGAAGCTAGTGAAGGCAGATGGTTATACTGAACATAGTGACAATAATCCTAGCAAAAAAGAAGAAGAATATAAAAAGAATTTAAAAGTAGCTTTAATATGAAAAACTGAAGTTTGTAGCGTGGTAGTACTTCTAAGGTTTTTTTGTGGAAAAAAATTGTTTGCCTCATAATAACTTGAAGAAAGTGGATAGAGCAAATTGAGGAAATATTAATGTTTTGTGAATCAGATAGAACAATACGGAAATCATAATTTGGAAAATTATCGACTTATAATTAAAATATATAAATTTCTAGTCGCCATTTTGATTTTTTTAGAAAATTAATGTAAAAATCTTGTCTACACAACTTTTCTTGCAATTTGTACGTTAAATTTAATCGACGAACAAGTTTAATTACGAAATAATACTGTATCTTCAGTGAGCTAGTAAGCTGTAGTGTAATACCAACCGTCCAGTTCACTTTTTTAAACTCATAACAGATGAGGGTCGTTCAGCAAAGAAACTTTTATCATTATATAAGAAATAAATCGCAAGAAGCAATAAAATGAGTGCAGATTTATGGGATGGAGAAATGAATAGCAAGGGAATTTAATTAAACTGTAATAGAGGTGCATTTAATTAGTTCCAAGCTACGCTGTAAACTCCCTACAGCTAACCAGAAGACAGGAGTTACAAGTATCTTCAATGTATTTGCGCAATGTCTAATCAAAAGATAGGATTCACAAGTTACAGTACTGACGTAATATCCACACTAACCAATAACAGCTAACCAGAAGACAGGAGCAACAATTTATATTACTTGCGCAACAGCTAACCAGGAGACAGGAGCCATCATTTATATTGGTTGCGCAACCAGGAGACCAGGAGCCGCAATTTATATTCTTTGTACAACAACTAACCAGGAGTCAGACGCTACAGTTTATACTACTTGCTCAATAGCTAACCAGGAGACAGGAGTCACAATTTATATTACTTGCGCAACAGTTAACCAAGGAGACAAGGAGACAGGAGCTATAATTTATATTGAGCAACAGTTAACCAGGAGACAGGAGCCATGATTTATATTGGTTGCGCAACCAGGAGACCAGGTGCCACAAGTTGTAACACTGACTTAACATCTGGCCTGCAAACATGAGTTATGATAATAACACAACCTCTGGCTAGAAGATTCGGAGTCCTAAGTTAAAGAACCGATTTCGTGAGGAAATAATAAAAATAAATAAATAAATAAACTATGGTTGCTTTTGTTTGATTTCAAAATTGCTGCACCGACTTGATTGATGCAATTTTAATAACAAGCTTAATTTTAATAACAACGTGAATACATGGTCGAAATTTGAGCAAATATCCTAATTTGATTTTAGAGAATTTAGGACGAGTTTTCGTTTTTTTTATAGATGGCTATTGTATCGAATTTTTCGGGGCAATGAAAACATACACGTTTTAATTGGATATTTTATTTAATCCTGTTTTAAATTTAATTATATGTTTGACGGTTTGTTTCGTATTTCTGATATTTTAAATTGCATGTTGATAATTAACCCGGTGTTGTACAATTTATTTATCGTATCAATTTGTTATTTCTGTCTGTAACTTGGTAACAGTATTGAGTGGATGGAAGTGATGTGATGACGTTGTTTACTTTCCTTTTATTTTGGTCGGACGCTGCGGCGGCTCCACCATATCCTGCAAGCTTCTAATCAAACTCCACATAACCTCACTAAGTAGGACTTGGTTCTGCTGTAGTTTTTATTTCACTGTTTTGTCTTTGTAGTATGTGGTTGCAGTACAAAAAGAATAGTTTGCTGTTTCGTGCAACGGAGTCAATACTGACATTATTTATCAATGACTAACAACGTATTCAAAATTTAAACAACAAAACGTATTTAAACATGCTAGCGAATTAAAAAAAATTACGATGTCTAACAACGTATTGAAAATTAAAAAATCTAAACATGCTAGTGAATTAAAAACCTACAATGCCTAACGACGTATTGACAATTAAAAAACCTATACATGCTAGTGAATTAAAAAACCTACAATGCCTAACGACGTATTGACAATTAAAAAACTATACATGCTAGTGAATTAAAAAACCTACAATGCCTAACGACGTATTGACAATTAAAAAACTATACATGCTAGTGAATTAAAAAACCTACAATGTCTAACAACGTATTGACAATTAAAAAACCTATACATGCTAGTGAATTAAAAAACCTACAATGCCTAACGACGTATTGACAATTAAAAACCTAAACATGCTAGTGAATTAAAAAACCTACAATGCCTAACGACGTATTGACAATTAAAAAACTAAACATGCTAGTGAATTAAAAATATACAATGCCTAACGACGTATTGACAATTAAAAAACTAAACATGCTAGTGAATTAAAAAAACCTAGAATGCTTAACGACGTATTGACAATTAAAAAACCTATACATGCTAGTGAATTAAAAAACCTACAATGCCTAACGACGTATTGACAATTAAAAAACCTATACATGCTAGTGAATTAAAAAACCTACAATGTCTAACAACGTATTGACAATTAAAAAACCTATACATGCTAGTGAATTAAAAAACCTACAATGTCTAACAACGTATTGACAATTAAAAAACCTATACATGCTAGTGAATTAAAAAACCTACAATGCCTAACGACGTATTGACAATTAAAAAACTAAACATGCTAGTGAAAAAAAAATGCCTAACGACGTATTGACTACAATGACCAACAACGTATTGACAATTAAAAAACCTATACATGCTAGTGAATTAAAAAACCTACAATGCCTAACGACGTATTGACAATTAAAAAACCTATACATGCTAGTGAATTAAAAACCTACAATGCCTAACGACGTATTGACAATTAAAAAACTAAACATGCTAGTGAATTAAAAAACGAATAACGAATGCGAATTAAAAACGTATGACTGCCTAAATGCCTAACGACGTATTGATAATTAAAAAACCTGAACATGCTAGGGAATTAAAAGACCTACAATGCCTAAAAACGTATTTAAAATTAAAAAACCTAAAGATGCCAGTGAATTAAAAAACCTGCAATGCCTAACAACGTATTGATAATTAAAATCCTAAACATGCTAGCGAATTAAAAAACCTACAATGCCTAAAAACGTATTTAAAATTAAAAAAATCTAAACATGCTAGTGAATTAAAAAACCTGCAATGCCTAACGACGTATTGACAATTAAAAACCTAAACATGCTAGGGAATTAAAAAACTTACAATGCGTAACAACGTATTGACAATTACAAAACTAAACATGCTAGTGAATTAAAAACTACAATGCACGTATTGACAATTAAAAAACCTAAACATGCTAGTGAATTAAAAAACCTACAATGCCTAACGACGTATTGACAATTAAAAAACCTATACATGCTAGTGAATTAAAAAACCTACAATGCCTAACGACGTATTGACAATTAAAAACCTAAACATGCTAGTGAATTAAAAAACCTACAATGCCTAACGACGTATTGACAATTAAAAACCTAAACATGCTAGTGAATTAAAAAACCTACAATGCCTAACGACGTATTGACAATTAAAAACCTAAACATGCTAGTGAATTAAAAAACCTACAATGCCTAACGACGTATTGACAATTAAAAAACCTAAACATGCTAGTGAATTAAAAAACCTACAATGCCTAACGACGTATTGACAATTAAAAACCTAAACATGCTAGTGAATTAAAAAACTTACAATGCGTAACAACGTATTGACAATTAAAAACTAAAGCATGCTAGTGAATTAAAAACCTACAATGCCTACAATGCCTAACGACGTATTGACAATTAAAAAACTAAACATGCTAGTGAATTAAAAAACCTACAATGCCTAACGACGTATTGACAATTAAAAAACCTATACATGCTAGTGAATTAAAAAACCTACAATGCCTAACGACGTATTGACAATTAAAAAACTAAACATGCTAGTGAATTAAAAAACCTACAATGCCTAACGACGTATTGACAATTAAAAAACTAAACATGCTAGTGAATTAAAAAACCTACAATGCCTAACGACGTATTGACAATTAAAAAACTAAACATGCTAGTGAATTAAAAAAAACCTAACAATTGCTAACAATGACAATTAAAAACCTAAACATGCTAGTGAATTAAAAACAATGTTAAAATTGACAATTAAAAAAACTAAACATGCTAGTGAATTAAAAAACCTACAATGCCTAACGACGTATTGACAATTAAAAAACTAAACATGCTAGTGAATTAAAAAACCTACAATGCCTAACGACGTATTGACAATTAAAAACCTAAACATGCTAGTGAATTAAAAACCTACAATGCCTAACAACGTATTGACAATTAAAAAATCTAAACATGCTAGTGAATTAAAAAACCTAGAATGCTTAGCGACGTATTGACAATTAAAAACCTAAAATTAAAAAAACCTATGCTAGTGAATTAAAAAAACCTACAATGCCTAACAACGTATTGACAATTAAAAACTACTAAACATGCTAGTGAATTAAAAACCTACAATGCCTAACGACGTATTGACAATTAAAAACCTAAACATGCTAGTGAATTAAAAACCTACAATGCCTAACGACGTATTGAAATTAAAAACGTATTGAATTAAAAAACCTAAAATTAACCTAAACATGCTAGTGACATTAAAAACCTACAATGCTAGTGAATAACAACGTATTAACGACGTATTGACAATTAAAAAACCTAAACATGCTAGCGAATTAAAAAAACCTACAATGCCTAAAAACGTATTTAAATTTAAAAAACCTAAACATGCTAGGGAATTAAAAAACTTACAATGAGTAACAACGTATTGACAATTAAAAAAACCTATACATGCTAGGGAATTAAAAAACCTACAATGCCTAACGACGTATTGACAATTAAAAAACCTAAACATGCTAGTGAATTAAAAAACCTACAATGTCTAACGACGTATTGACAATTAAAAACCTAAACATGCTAGTGAATTAAAAAACCTACAATGCCTAACGACGTATTGACAATTAAAAAACCTAAACATGCTAGTGAATTAAAAAACCTACAATGCCTAACGACGTATTGACAATTAAAAACCTAAACATGCTAGCGAATTAAAAAAAACCTACAATGCCTAAAAACGTATTTAAATTTAAAAAACCTAAACATGCTAGGGAATTAAAAAATTAAAAACCTACAATGCCTAACGACGTATTGACAATTAAAAAACTAAACATGCTAGTGAATTAAAAACCTACAATGCCTAACGACGTATTGACAATTAAAAAACTAAACATGCTAGTGAATTAAAAACCTAACAATGACAACGTATTGACAATTAAAAACTAAACATGCTAGTGAATTAAAAAACCTACAATGCCTAACGACGTATTGACAATTAAAAACCTAAACATGCTAGTGAATTAAAAAACCTACAATGCCTAACGACGTATTGACAATTAAAAACCTAAACATGCTAGTGAATTAAAAAACCTACAATGCCTAACGACGTATTGACAATTAAAAAACTAAACATGCTAGTGAATTAAAAAACCTACAATGCCTAACGACGTATTGACAATTAAAAAACTAAACATGCTAGTGAATTAAAAAAAACCTAGAATGCTTAACGACGTATTGACAATTAAAAAACTAAACATGCTAGTGAATTAAAAAAACTACCTATTACATGCTAACGACGTATTGAAATTAAAAACCTAAACATGCTAGTGAATTAAAGAACCTACAATGCCTTACAACGTATTGACAATTGAAAAATCTAAACATGCTAGTGAATTAAAAAACCTAGAATGCTTAGCGACGTATTGACAATTAAAAAACCTAAAGATGCTAGTGAATAAAAAACCTACAATGCCTAACGACGTATTGACAATTAAAAAACTAAACATGCTAGTGAATTAAAAAACCTAGAATGCTTAACGACGTATTGACAATTAAAAAACTAAACATGCTAGTGAATTAAAAACCTAAATGCCTAACGACGTATTGACAATTAAAAACCTAAACATGCTAGTGAATTAAAAACCTACAATGCCTAACGACGTATTGACAATTAAAAACCTAAACATGCTAGTGAATTAAAAACCTACAATGCCTAACGACGTATTGACAATTAAAAACCTAAACATGCTAGTGAATTAAAAACCTACAATGCCTAACGACGTATTGACAATTAAAAACCTAAACATGCTTTAAAAACCTACAATGCCTAAACAATTAAAAAACTAAACATGCTAGTGAATTAAAAATATACAATGCCTAACGACGTATTGACAATTAAAAAACTAAACATGCTAGTGAATTAAAAAAACCTAGAATGCTTAACGACGTATTGACAATTAAAAAACCTATACATGCTAGTGAATTAAAAACCTAGAATGCTTAACGACGTATTGACAATTAAAAACCTAAACATGCTAGTGAATTAAAAATATACAATGCCTAACGACGTATTGACAATTAAAAACCTAAACATGCTAGTGAATTAAAAAACACTGCTAGAATGCCTAACGACGTATTGACAATTAAAAACCTATACATGCTAGTGAATTAAAAACCTACAATGCCTAACGACGTATTGACAATTAAAAACCTAAACATGCTAGTGAATTAAAAACCTACAATGCCTAACGACGTATTGACAATTAAAAACCTAAACATGCTAGTGAATTAAAAACCTACAATGCCTAACGACGTATTGACAATTAAAAACCTAAACATGCTAGTGAATTAAAAACCTACAATGCTAGTGAATTAAAAACCTACAATGCCTAACGACGTATTGACAATTAAAAACCTAAACATGCTAGTGAATTAAAAAACTACAATGCCTAACGACGTATTGACAATTAAAAAACTAAAATGCTGACGTATTGAAATTAAAAAAAATGCTATGACATGCTAGTGAATTAAAAAATCTACAATGCCTAACAACGTATTGACAATTAAAAAACCTAAACATGCTAGTGAATTAAAAAACCTACAATGCCTAACGAAGTATTGACAATTAAAAAACCTATACATGCTAGTGAATTAAAAAACCTACAATGCCTAACGACGTATTGACAATTAAAAAACCTAAAGATGCTAATGAATTAAAAAACCTACAATGCCTAACAACGTATTCAGAATAAAAAACCTAAATATGCTAGCGAATTAAAGAACTTATTAAATGTAAAACTTTTACTGTACTTTTTGAAACAAATCAAAATATTGGAAGGTTACTTGCAAGCACTAAACTTTTTATGTTTGCTGTAGTGAACTTTTTTTTTGGAATTTTGGATCTTTTTTTTCAATAACTATGTATTTTTCGTAGGTTTATGGTTGAACGCGTAATAAAATTGCACAAAATTCATAATTGTAAACTTACCAACAGATTTAGATACTTGTTTGACAACCAAAGGTTAAAATACTTTATTGTGTTATAAGACATCATAAATTATGAAGTGTACATTCTTTACAAGCATCTGTCTGTCTGTCTGCTGTGTCTCTGAACTGCGCATCTCAAAGTTCTTAGTTCGAGCAGCAGTTACTGCCAGTTGCTTGTCCTTACCTTTATCGCTGATCCCTCGTTCTCATAAGTGTAACAGGTGTAAAATATAGAATAACTTTACTATCAGAGTAAGTAAACAAATCACTCTTTATAGATCAATGTATTGAAATAAGTTTATGTTTGCATTGCAGGAAGAAGGTGGTTGTGGAAGGAAGAGACTGTTATCCAAAATCTGAAAGGGTAAATATGTCTTACTTATCAATTATATTTATTTTGTGGTGTTTGTTTTTAATGTGATTATCATTACGTCAGCTGTTTTCTCTGTAATTCGAATATAAAAAAGTAAAATATCGTTCACTGACTCACTGATCACAAAACCTTGAGATCCTGAAAATAAGAGAGCTGAAATTTGTAAATTCTTGTGCTCTAGAGGCGCAAGAAGGAATATTTTTGAAATATTCTCTTTAATAAGATAATTAATTCTCAGTTTTGACTAAACGATTAAACTTAAGAAATAGAGTAGAGATCGAGTTCAAATCGTAAGTGTTTCAAAAATCAAGGCTTTATTGTGAATATTATGGAAAGGGCGACCATTAATGAAAAAAAAAAAAAAAAAAATGGGGAAATTTTAATTGTGAATGGGTTTTTTATGTGAACTTTGCGAGTACCGTTAAAAATTAGGGGATATATTAAGCGGAAGAATCATTAGGACAAAAAGTCCGTGGAAGCATACCTTCATCTCTTATAACTGGATCACTATAGGCGATTTTCGCCAAGCTAAGATCACAGTACTAGCGCCCCATTTGTGTTGCGTACTTATCAATTTAATATTTTGCCTTTAACAACAGTATATTTTCAGAAAGTAGTATTTTGAAACGACTTTCAAGATGTTTTTGATTTTTATACTTGTTTTCTAGAAAATCATGTGTTAGAATTGTAGTGTAAGTGAACAAATGAATTTAAAAAAAGCTAATTCGTTTGTTTTTCCCTTGGTTAGGGCTTCACAGATTTCAGTGAAAACGTTTATATTTGTTAAATGCAGTTAATTTTTAGTAGGATTTAGGTTACCTTACATTGTCGTACATTTATTCGAAACAAAATGGCGGCCACTCAAAATGCTTGATTTTTTTAAAACTGTGTATTTTCACGAGCTCTAACAGCCAAACGTGTCGACTAATGTATGATTTCTTCATGTATAACGTCAGTTTTGTGGTTACAATATTTTAATAACTGGAGTGGAAGTATTTATGAGTATGGCTGAAAAATCTGACCGAAAAAATATTACTACGTTATTATATTTGGTCAGTAACAAAAGCTCGCTTTTTAATAAAAAAAGCTTAATTTTAATAACAACTTGCTTTTTAATAATAAAAATTTTTCTCCAAAACAGAAATTTAGCTATAGTGTACACTGAAACAAAGTTAAGTCAACTTTCGAATTAATTATAATTTTTATTCCCTAAAAAATGTTGTAGTGGAGTATGGGCGTACATTAAAAAAATGCTTGATACTTGAACTTGCTTTTTAATAACAAAAGTTTCTCTGTAAAACTAGAAATTTAACTGTAGTATACAGTGAAACAAAGTTGTTAAGTCGACTTAACTGTTTGAGCCGCCTGGGTGGCCTAGTGGATAGCGTAGGGCTTTCACCCCGAGGACCCGGGTTCGATTCCCGGCGTGGGCTTGGCATTTTCATACGCTATAAATCATTCCACCTTCTGCATTAGCCCAAGTGTGCACAATATTCGGACGTTAAATAAAAAAAAAAAAAAAAAAAAAAAAAAAATCGACTGTAACTTTATTCTCTGTAAAATACCGTAGAGGAGTACGGAGGTACATTAAAAAATATTAGTTTTTTAAATATTTTTTCATTTTATCAACTGTTTTAATTTTAAAATGAGATTTTTACTTGGTTGTTTATCAGTTTGTGTGCTTAGCCACATACAGTGAAACAAAGTTGTTAATTCCACTTTCAGATTAACTGTAACTTTATGTAAAGTACCGTAGAAAAGTACGGAGGTACAAAAAAAAAAAAAATATTAGCCGCCTCGGTGGTCTAGTGGATAGCGTACTAGGCTTTCACCCCGAGGACCCGGGTTCGATTCAGACTAACTGAGGGCTTGGGATTTA
The DNA here is from genome assembly GCA_022606455.1 of Callitettix versicolor. Lineage (NCBI taxonomy): Eukaryota > Metazoa > Arthropoda > Insecta > Hemiptera > Cercopidae > Callitettix > Callitettix versicolor. The sequence continues at coordinate 63,786,822 of CM040184.1, forward strand.
CATACGCTATAAATCATCCCATCGTCTGTGGATTAGGCTTTCACCCCGAGGACCCGGGTTCGATTGCACGGCACAAGTGCATTTTCAATAGTCGGACGTTAAAAAAAAAAAAAAAAAAAAAAAAAAAAAAAAAAAAAAAATAGGCTACATTTTACCATTAACAACTTGCTTTTTAATAACAAAAGCTTCTCTGCCAAACTAGAAATTTAACTGTATTATACATTGAAACAAAGTTGTTAAGTCGACTTTTAGATCAACTGTAACTTTATTCCCTAAAAATACTGTAGCGGAGCAAGGAGATAGATTGAAAAAAAATGCTTCATTTTACATTTTACCAATAACAACAACTTTTTAATAACAAAAGCTTTTCTTCATAACATAGAAACTTAACTGTAGGCCACATTAACTTTATTGGAAAATGTGTACATTGAAATAAAGTCTATTTTCAGATTAAGCAATTGTAATTTTTGTTCCCTGAAAAACACATTAGCGGAATACTTAGTTAGTAAGTATGTAAGAAACACTTACTTAGGGTTTTCGAGAAAAAAAAACTTGATCTCGATCTCCTTTAGTTTTGTTTAATTTTTCGATTTACTCTCGGAGTATAAATTTCATGTTTTTTAAAAATATGGCACACTGATTGATAACTAAAATTTAAGTAAAATTCGATTTAGTTGTGTTAAGTAGATTTTCCGGTTTTCCTTTTCCGACAATCCGAATCTGATTTGTTTATAAATAATTATTTGTGAGCAAGTTTGCTCCATCAATATGCAGGAGGTCTGTACAATTTTCCGGTGTTATTTATGTTACTGTATACTGTATTACGTACCCTACATTCGCAGCAAAACTTTTCTAATTATCAGAAATGTCCAGGTAACGGCATCGCCTAGCAGCGTAACGAAGTAAACTTTTCCCGTTACTTGTTCCTTTATGACAAGCTGAAGTATGTAATCTTTTAAAGTATCGCACAAACTTTTCCGTTTACACTTTCACCTTACTCAGAATTATTTGTTGTAATTATCTTAATAAATCACGTAAGCACGCAAGTAAAACATTTCTGTCGCTAGATCATTACAGGAAGAAAAAAATAGAAAATGTGTAATAAATTTCTAAAAATGAAAACCTTCTCTGA